>SJYV01029707.1:0-10435 GCA_006410875.1 Neotragus pygmaeus
TCACACCTCAGATGCACATTTCAACCTAAGTGCAGACGTCTGTCAGGAGTAAGGAAATGATCTGGCTCTTGCCCTCCATCTTAGATGAGGAGATCTGAAATTTATGACCTACCCTGCCACTTTGCAGGTACCTGATCTTGATTAATTTATGTACCTGATTCAAGACTTTGTTTCTACATTGTAGGATGAAAATAATAAGGCTTTCTTTCTTTTTTTTTTTTTTTTTCACAAAGTCCCTAGGAAGGTCTAACAACCTAAGGAAAAATATTTAAATGAAAAACTGTATGTATGTGTGTACCTGGAAATTTGTAGGGTTAGGTCAAATATTTCCACTCTCATCATATAGGTGTATACACACCTGGAAAAATATTCAGTATTTTCAAAGGTAAAATAATATAACTTTTATCCTTTCTGATCATTGATCTCTAGGAAGGGGCCAGTTTTCCTCTTCCTGGAGTCAATTGCATGGCTCTTGTGCATTTTTATTTCTTATTTTTTGACACTTTTCCATTTTAGTATCTCCAGATTTCCCCCTTAACTGAATTGGCTTCAAATATGCTACTTTTTCTAATCCTGAAATTATTTTTAAGCAGCCCTAGTCATTACTTTTGCTTTTCTCCTTCCCTTCATAGTGAAACTTCTTAAGGAATGTTTTTAACTGTGTTCCCATTTCCTTTTAACTGATTCTCCTGATATTTCTTTGGCATCCATTGTCACATGTCAACTGAGCTGCCTTTATGAAAGTCACACACCATTAAGTGACCTTGGCATTGAAAGCAACTAGCTGGGTGCCAATGTATCTCTTGTTGGATTCCAAGCCTCTTGACAGTTCCGTTGTGTATCCCAACTGGCTCCCTCTCCTTCTGGACTTTATCTTGACTTCTGTGTTATGATAGAAGACTTGGTCCTCTTGCATCTATAAATAAGATCACTCAATCTTATTTGCTTCTACACAGAGAGCTTTTCCTCTCTGTCCTGTAGATGGGCGTCCCCCAGTTCTCAGACTTCTATAATGCATCCTTTCTTTAATTTATCTTGAAGATTTTTCTGTGGTTTTGACTAACACCTACTATTCATCTTCCCACTGTTCCTTCTTCTTGTGTGCCCACCCCATATTTCTTGCTAAAAATGGAAACTACTCTCCAGCATCTGAAATGCTGGTATGGTGCTCCAGGAGCCATCGCGGACTCCATGGATCTAAAACCTAAATGGCATGCTTCCTCCTTGCTTCTCCTTCATTCCCTTCACCAAAGCATCCTTGACTGAACTCCTCAGTGCTATAGATATTGTTCTCTTTGTCTCTTTAATTCTTTATTCAACATCACAGAGTGCTTACTATGCACCAGGCCCTGTACTGGGCTCTGCAGCCAATACAGATACAAATATGCCAGTGTTTATGCCTTACAGAGTTCATTGTCTTGAAAGCTACATCACAGAGTGCCCTGAGAGTTTTGACACTTTGGGAGATGCTGAAAAAAATCCCTAATTCAGTTCTGTCTTTTGGTTCCTCCCCACCCCCACCATGCTATACAGTAGGTTCTCATTAGTTATCTATTTTCCTGGCCAATGCAGGACACAGCTGTTCTGGGTTTCCCTGGTGGCTCAGCAGGTAAAGAAACTGCCTGCAATGCAGGAGACATGGGTTCAATTTTGAGTGGAGAAGATTCCTTGGAGGAGGAAATGGCAACCCACTCCAGTATTCTTGCCAGAAAAATCACATGGACAGAGGAGCCTGGTAGGTTATAACAGTCCATGGAGTAGCAAAGAGTCAGGCATGACTGAGTGAGCACACACACACACACATAATATATAGATATGTCAATGCCAATCTCCCAGTTCATCCCACTCCACCCCACTTGGTGTCTGTACATTTGTTCTATACATGTGTGTCTATTTGTGCTTCACAAATAGGTTCATCTGTACCATTCCACATATCAGTTAGCTCAGTTCAGTTGCTCAGTTGTGTCTGACTCTTTGCAGCCCCATGGGCTGAAACACACCAGGCTTCCCTATCCATCACCAACTCCCAGAGATTGCTCAGACTCATGTCCATTGAGCTGATGATCCCATCCAACCATCTCATCCTCTGCCATTCCTTCTCCTGCCTCCAATCTTTCCCAGAATCAGAGTGTTGAGCTTCAGCGTTAGTCCTTCCAATGAATATTCATGACTGATTTCCTTTACAATTGACTGGTTTGATCTCCTTAGCTGTTCTTTTAACATCATGTCTCTGGATTCATCTCTGTCTACTCTATCCTCTTTGCTACCCTCTCAAACCCTCCCAGGACCTTTGAGATTTATTATCCTGTCTTCCATCCACAGGTTGGACCCACCAGTGCCTGATTTATAACACATCACCTGGGGGACTGTTTTCCCTCTTTGCTGCAACTGTTCTTCCTAAAAGTGCAATAAGCACCTCTCTGCTTCTTGATAACTAGCAGTTTTCATCAATGGGTGATCTTGACACATTTCTTAAGTTTTTTTCTTGACTGTATAAACAGGCACACCTTGCCAGAAACAATTAGTCTCTTTAGTCTCTCTGACAATGAAAGTTTTCCCCAAGTCCTTACAGATCAGAAATAATACCTTACAATGTTTTTCAAAAAAAAAAAGGAATATCAACACCATACTAGAAACTGGGAATGGGTACTATTAATTTCTTCCACTGACCTAGCCCAGCTCACCTAACACTTGCAAACTCATCCACTCATATATGCCCAATTAAAAAAAAAAAGCTGAAAGATCTCCTAAACCATTCAGTCCATAAAAATTTCTTGAGTCCCTGCTAAGTGCAAGCTAGTTAGATCATTACTGTGTAGATATTAAAGTATAAGGCAGTTTCTCAGTCAACTACCTCACAAATAAACATCAGTTATCTACCAGTACACAATATATTATATTATATTGTCACAAAATAATTCCCAGGAGATACACTTGTGATCAACTGGCATATAACAGGCCACCTTATTTTCTGATTAGTCTATGTAACTTAATGTAGGAAGACAAGAAGCTGAAAGAGAGAAGTCAAACAACGTTTGCTTACAAATTATTACTACTAAGAACCTACTATATAGCACAGGGAACTGTATTCATTATCTTGTAATAATCTATAATGGCAAAGAATCTAAAAAAGAATAGGTATACATGTATGCATAACTGAATCATTTTGCTTCACACCTGAAACTAAAATAACATTGTAAATCAACTATATTTCAATAAAAAATAAGTCAAAATAAAATAAGTCAATGAAACTTGATCGAGTGTGTCTGTGATGGTTGCTGAGATATCAGGATAATTAAGATATACAGAGCTTTTGCCTTGAGGGGGCATATATATATATATATATATATATATATATATATATTAACAGGGATAATTTCCTAAAGGAAATCAGTCCTGAATATTCATTGGAAGGACTGATGATGAAGTTGAAATTCCAGTATTTTGGCCACCTGATGCTAAGAACTGACTCATTGGAAAAGACCCTGATGCTGGGAAAGATTGAAGGCAGGAGGAGGAGATGACAGAAGATGAGATGGTTGGATGGCATCACCAACTCGATGGATATGAATTTGAGCAAGCTCCAGGAGTTGGTGATGGACAGGAAGGCCTGGGGTGCTGCAGTCCATGGAGTTGCAAAGAGTCAGACACCACTGAGCCACTGAACTGAACTGAACTGAACAGGGATATAGATATTAACAGTGATAACAAAATCAGATTTGAATCAGATCATCCAGACACCACAGTCCCAGCCCCTACTCTAAGTAATATTTTCTCCTTTTCCACTTTTCTTTCACCTCCTGAAATGTGAAGTGTCTCCTCTGAACTCCAGAGAACATAGTTCTGGAACCTGGATCCTTCTTGGGTCTTGAGGACTTGTGTGTATCTGTAGGATATTAACAGTTCAGGTTCACTTTTATCTTACTGTGCAGGTCCAGTCCCTGTCTATCTATCCCATCCTTTCCCATAAATCTACAGCCTGAGTCTTCCCAAGCCTTAAGCTGAGGCAGGCTGGAATCATTGGTAGGTCAGACAGAGATCTAGACTCAGTTCCACAGTCCTGCATTCACTCCCTTTCAGTCAGGGCCCAGGGCCAATCACAGGCAAAAAGGGAGATTGTTTCTGCCCTTCTCTTCCAGTAGGTGCCTGGCTCAGAGGGTTGGGCTGGGTTGATCATCTCAACTCAGGCCATTAGTTTTCTCTGGAACTTGAGATCAGGCCTGAGTCTTCTGGGGTTTGACTAACCCTGAAATCTCATTTTATTTATTCCCAGCCGCCTCTCTTTCTCTGCAATATTTCCCCTTGTCCAATAACTGGTGTAGAGCTTGTTTCAATCTCAACAGATCTTGTTGGAAACAAAGAGCCTGCCAGCCACAAGAAATGAGAGCTGGGCAAGGATTCTGGAGGCCTTGTGTGTTGGTGTGGAAAGGATGGAGACCAGAGGGGCCATTAGAATAAGGTGATTTGGTGATGACATGCCTTGGAAGACAGCAGAGAAATGGACAAAGGTTCTGAAAAATACGTGTTATTCCTTCACTGAAAGGAGATAAAAAGACAGAACCGATTTCATCAGAACATCTTTTCTGATTCAGAAATATTATTAAGGATAACTTGGTTGTTGAATTTACATCATTAGAAAAATTAAGATAGAGAGCCATGCCGTGTTTTGAGAACAGCAGAATAAAGCTTCATAGCAAAGCATCTAAACCCCCCTCTTTATTAATTTTTATTGAAGTATGGTTGTTTTACACTAGTGTGTTCATTTCTACTCTACAGAAAAATGAATCAGCTATGTGTTGCTCTTTTTTGAATTTCCTTCCCATATAGGTCACCACAGAGCATTGAGTAGAGTTCCCTGCACAATAGGTTCTCATTAGTAACATATTTCTAAGGCCCTTTTTGACGACTCCCTAAAGACCTCTCCAGCCTCATCCATTGAGGCTGCCCATCTCCTTGGACTTGACTCACCACCAATACTATCTTTCTGAAGACACCATGTTCTCAAAACAGTTTATGACTCCCTGGGAAGTTTAGGGCTTCCCAGGCGGCACTAGTGGTAAAGCATCCGCCGGCCAGTGCAGGAAATTTAAGAGATGCAAGTTCCATCTCTGGGCCAGGAAGATGCCCTGGAGAAGGAAATGGCTGTCCACTCCAGTACTCTTGCCTGGAGAATCCCACGGACAGAGGAGCCTGGCGGGCTACAGTCCATAGGGTGACAAAGAGTCAGATAAAACTGAAGGGACTTTGCATAAACATGCCTCCTTACCTTCCTTTTTTCTCCACTCTGCTACCAGCTCCCTGCTCTGTGTTTCCACTAGTTCAATTTATTGGAAAGTTCTCTTAGCCTTCAAATCCTGCCCAAAATTTGCCTCCCCTGTGAAGCTGTTTCTTTGTGATCTCCCTGTCTAGTAAAGTACTTCCTGCTTTTTAATACTTCTGGGTTTTTGCAACCTAGATGTCCATTGACAGGTAAATGGATAAGGAAGTTTTGGTATACATACATGATGGAATATTACTCAACTATGAAAGGAATCCACTTGAATCAGTTCTAATGAGGTGGATGAACTTAGAGCCTATTACACAGAGTGAAGTAAGTCAGAAAGAGAAAGACAAATGTCATATATTAACACACACATATATGGAATCTATCAAGATAGTACTGATGATCCTGCCTGCAGGGCAGCAAAGGAGACACAAACATAAAGAGCAGACCTTTAGACACAGTGGGCGGAGAGGGTGGGATGTTTTGAGAGAACAGCATTGAAACCTATACACTACCACCTGTAGAATAGATAGCCAGTGGAAGCTTGATGTGTGGTGCAGGAAACCCAAAGCCAGCACCCTGTGACAACCTAGAGGGTGGGATGGGGAGAGAGGTGGGAGAGGGGTACAAGAGGGAGGGAATATACGTATACCTATGGCCGATTCATGTTGACGGATGGCAAAAACCTTCACAATATTGTAGAGTAATTATCCTCCAATTAAAAATGTAAATATATATATATATATATATATATAATTGGGCTTTCAGATATGTATGTCACTGTAAAGATGACTCTCTTATTAGGCTCACTTCTTTAGCAGCCAGGCATGCATACACCTGGAATGCTTTGTGGGCTGCAATTACATTCATTCATCAGTGTACCCAGCATAGAGCCTGGACTCATGTGAATCCAAACTGGTTTGCATAGTGAGTATTTCCAACAATACAGAGAGGTGTAGCTGAGAGGCAAAGGCGAGTTAGGGCATGTATTTACTTGTGAAGGTTGGCTATGATGAATAAGCTTAGAAATCTGAGACTGTGGGAACCTACTGACTGAGGCACATATGAGAATCACCTCTGGCTGTTTAGCTAGATCTGTGGGTTCAGTTCAGTTCAGTTCAGTTGCTCAGTCATGTCCGACTCTTTGCGACCCCATGAATTGCAGCAAGCCAGGCCTCCCTGTCCATCACCACCTCCTGGAGTTCACTCAGACTCACGTCCATCGAGTCCGTGATGTCATCCAGCCATCCCATCCTCGGTCGTCCCCTTCTCCTCCTGCCTTCAATCCTTCCCAGCATCAGAGTCTTTTCCAATGAGTCAACTCTTCGCATGAGATGGCCAAAGTACTGGAGTTTCAGCTTTAGCATCATTCCTTCCAAAGTAATCCAGGGTTGATCTCCTTCAGAATGGACTGGTTGGATCTCCTTGCAATCCAAGGGACTCTCAAGAGTCTTCTCCAACACCACAGTTCAAAAGCATCAATTCTTTGGCGCTCAGCCTTCTTCACAGTCCAACTCTCACATCCATACATGACCACAGGAAAAACCATAGCCTTGACTATATAGACCTTAGTCAGCAAAGTAATGTCTCTGCTTTTGAATATGTTATCTAGTCCAAGAGAGATCTCTAGTCCTTCCCATTCTATTGTTTTCCTCTATTTCTTTGCATTGTCCATTTAAGAAGGCCTTCTTATCTCTCCTGGCTCTTCTCTGGAACTCTGCATTCAGTTTTGTATGTCTTTCCCTTTCTCCTGTGCCTTTTACTTCACGTCTTTTCTCAACTATTTGTAAAGCCTCCTCAGACATTCACTTTGCCTCCGTGCATTTCTTTTTCTTTGGGATGGCTTTGGCCTGCCTCTTGTGAAATGTTATGAACCTCTGCCCATAGTCCTTCAGGCACTCTGTCTGTCTATTAGATCTAATCCCTTGAGTCTATTCATTGTGTTACCTCCACTGTATAATCATAAGGGATTTGATTTAGGTCATACCTAAATGGTCTAGTGATTTTCCCTACCACCTTCAAGTTAAGCCTGAATTTTGCAATAAGGAGCTCGTGATTGGAGCCACAGTCAGCTCCAGGTCTTGTTTTTGCTGACTGTATAGAGATTTTCCATCTTCAGCCACAAAGAATACGCTCAATCTGATTATGGTATTAACCATCTGGTGATGGCCATGTGTACAGTCATCTCTTGTGTTGTTGGAAGACAGTGTTTTCCATGACCAGTGTCTTCTGTTGACAAAACCCTGTTAGCCTTTGCCCTACTTCACTGTACTCCAAGGCCAAACTTACGTGTTACTCCAGATATCTCTTGACTTCCTACTTAAGCATTTCAATCCCCTGTGATGAAGAGAACATGTTTTTTGGTGTTGATTCTGGAAGGTCTGGTAGCTCTTCATATATCTGGTCAACTTCAGCTCCTTTGGCATTAGCAGTTGAGGCAGAGACTTGGCCTACTGTGATGTTTTGCTTTGGAAATGAACGGAGATCATTCTGTCATCTATGAGGTTACACCCAAATATTGCATTTTGGACTCTCTTGTTGACTATGAGGGCTACTCCATTTCTTCTAAGGCCTCCTTGCCCACAGTAGTAGATATAATGGTCATCTGAATTAAATTTGCCCATTCCCATCCATTTTAGTCCACTGATTTCTAAGATGTCAATGTTTACTCTTGCCATCTCCTGCTTGACCACGTCCAATTTACCCTGATTCATGGACCTAACGTTTCAGGTCCCTGTGCAATATTGTTCCATATAGCCTCAGGCTTTACTTTCACCAGCAGGCAGCCATGACCAAGTGTCCTTTCCACTTTGGCCTGGCCTCGTAATTGCTCTCTGCTTTTCCCCAGTAGCATATTGGACACTTTCTGACCTGGGGGCTCTTATTCCAGCGTCACTTTTTTTTTTTTTTTGCCTTTTCATATTGTTTATGGGGTTCTGGTACCAGGGATACTGGAGTGGTTTGTCATCTCCTTCTCCAGTGGACCACATTTTGTCAGAACTCTTCACTATGACCTGTCTGTTTTGGGTGGCCCTGCATGGCATGGCTCATAGCTTAATTGGGTTATGCAAGCCCCTTCGCCCTGAGAAGGCTGTGATCCATGAAGGGGATGGTACAATTAAGATGACTCAGATTATGAATGAACATTGGTGAGGGGACTTCTATAACACTGCAAAAGTAAGTTACTACTGATATCTGACTTGCTCGGCCCATAATCCTGGGAAAATCGATTTTTGTCCCCAGAGGCCTCAGACCTCCTCCCTCTGGACCCGATGGCACCTGCAGCTGGACTCATTCAAATGCCTCCCAGGAATGGTTGTCAACATGCTCCTGTTGTTGTGAGTGCGTCTTCCAGATCAGTTGCAGTCTTCCCCTGCTGCAAGGCTGAGGCTCTCACAGTGGCAAAGAAATTGTTAGCAAATGTGTTTTCCACTTGGGGTATACCTTCCACAATCTTCAGTGATGGAAGCATCCACTTCACGGGAAAATCATACCAGGTGGACCCAGTTCCTTGCAAACATCACTTGGAATTATCACTGTCCCTTTCACTTGCAATCATCAGGCAAGGTCGCAAGCAGTTTGTGCTCAGACAGGATTTGCCTGTGTCTGTGGCGGTTCTCACTCCCCATTAGGCCTATGAGTGCCTGGTTGTTGCTACCTGGCTGGGCCACGACTGCACCCTGAACTGTCCACTCTCAAGGTGAGGCGCCTCATTGGTCAGCTCCTCTGGATTTACATTGCTCGTTCAGACAGGACCTACTCAGGGGTCTTCATGGTTCAGAGTTTGCTTCCTCCAGCAGGTCCCTACCTCCCTGGCTCAGGGTCAGTGCTGGGAGTAAGATCAAGAACCTCTCCTTAACTCTTGAAGATACTGCAGAATCTGCCAACAAAGGTTCTTTACTTCCTGCCAGGACTGTTCTGGTCGCAGGACAGGCCCTGTTACCTTTTAACTGAAGAAGGAGGTGTCTGTGCTGTGGCCAGTTACCACCTGCTGCACGTGGATTGATCCTCCTGGGGAAGCTGAGACTCAGCTACATAAGACCACTGAACAAGCTGCTTGGCTGGAGAAAGAGCATCCTTCTGGGCCTGTCTTTGACTGACGTGATTTGATTGGCTTTGGCCTTAGGGCCATGGCTCCAAACTACACCGTGGACATTATCTTGCTTATAATAATCACGAGGGTCTCTCTGGTGCACTGTATTCTCTCAAAAGCTTCAAATGCTGCATTGTAGCCATCAACCATCAAATAAATAACCTCCTTAAGTCTGGAACATCAGAAAATGAATGAACAGAATGACCAATTTAAAATAAAATGTAAATCTGAATTTGAGACCTATGAAAACCACAGTGACTCAGCAAAAAATCAGTCATGACCTGTGACCCCCACACAAGGATCAGCAAAACCTGTAAAAAGTTCAGAAGAAAATCTGGAGGTGACTCTGATGTCAATGCAATCCCTATCAAGTTACCAACCGTATTTTTCACAGAGCTAGAACAAATAATTTCACAATTCGTATGAAAATACAAAAAACTTCAAATAGCCAAAGCAATTTAAAGAAGAATGGAACTGGAGGAATCAACCTGCTTGACTTCAGGCTCTACTGCAAAGCCACAGTCATCAAGACAGTATGGTACTGGCACAAAGACAGAAATATAGATCAACGGAACAAAACAGAAAGCCCAGAGATAAATCCACACACCTACGGACACCTTATCTTCGACAAAGGAGGCAAGAATATACAATGGAGAAAAGACAATCTCTTTAACAAGTGATGCTGGAAAAACTGGTCAACCACTTGTAAAAGAATGAAACTAGAACACTTTCTAACACCATACACAAAAATAAACTCAAAATGGATTAAAGATCTAAACGTAAGACCAGAAAGTATAAAACTCCTAGAGGAAAACATAGGCAAAACACTCTCTGACATAAATCACAGCAGGATCCTCTATGACCCATCTCCCAGAGTAATGGAAATAAAAGCAAAAATAAACAAATGGGACCTAATTAAACTTAAAAGCTTTTGCACAATGAAGGAAACTGTAGGCAAGATGAAAAGATAGCCTTCGGAATGGGAGAAAGTAATAGCAAATGAAGCAACTGACAAAGAATTAATCTCAAAAATATACAAGCAACTCCTGCAGCTCAATTCCAGAAAAATAAATGACCCA
>SJYV01029711.1:0-12172 GCA_006410875.1 Neotragus pygmaeus
AACCCACTCCAGTGTTCTTGCCTGGAGAATCCCAGGGATGGAGGAGCCTGGTAGGCTGCCATCTCTGGGATCGCACAGAGTTGGACACGACTGAAGTGACTTAGCAGCAGCAGCAGCATAGTTGATTAACAAACAATGTTGTGATAGTTTCAGGTGAACAGTGAAGAGATCCAGCCATGCATATGGTGTATACATTTCCCCCCAAACTTCCCTCCCATCCAGGCTGCCATGTAATATTGAGCAGAGTTCCACAGCACAACTGTCATTTACTTTGCCCATGATCCTGTGAGTTAAGTTTTCTAAGTGGGTTTTCTGGGTTGGACCACCCTAGTTGACCAAAACCACAGACTTGGTTATCTCCAGTCTCTGGGATCAGCTGGTGGGATGACCGGCAGCTGGGTGGTCTAGCTTGGCCTCACTCACGTGGCTGGCATTTGGTATCGGCTGTCTGCTAGGGTGCTTTGTTTTTTCTCACTGTGGTCGCTCATCTTGCATGAGCTTGGCTTGGATTTGGATCATGTGATGGTCTCAAGGTTCCCAGAGTAACAAGACATAGTCCCCCAGTGCTCAAGTGTTTTTCAAGTCTCTTTTTGCTTCACATGTGCTAAGTCCCCATTGGTCATAGCAAATCATGTGGTTGAGAAAAGCTTGAAGGAAGAGGGTGGATATAGATGCTACAGTTGATTGGAGAGGAGGCACTTGTGGCCTTTTTTTTTTTTTGCTTCTACTACAAATTGCCCGGCTTCCCACGTGGCACCAGTGGTAAAAGATCCACATGCAATGCAGGAGATGCAAGAGATGAGAGTTTGATTCCTGGGTTGGGAAGATCCCCTGGAGTAGGAGATGGCAACCCACTCCTGTATTCTTGCCTGGAAAATTCCATGGACAGAGGAGCCTGGAGGGCTAGAGTTCATGGGGTTGCAAAGAGAAAGACATGACTGAACATGCACACACTAAATTCAATCAAAAACCAGGCTCTGCCTCAGAGATATCAGCTCTATTTTATTCATCTGTGTCTCTTCAGTACCATGCTGGTTTAATCATTATAGCCCTAGAGTATGTTTTATTGATGGTAGATTCAGTTTTTTCCTATTACACTTTTTTAAAGTGTTTATTCTTGTCAAACTTAAGAATTTACAAATTTACCTCCTCCCATACACATGAAATACATTGAAATTTTGATGAAAAATTATATTAATCTGTAAATCTGTATATTAACTTGAGTAATCAATACCTTAATATTTTTCCTTTCCATGCAAGTATGTGATCAGTTTCTCCATTTTTACAAACCTTTCCATGTTATGCTTTTAAAAATATTTATCCTGTATATTTTTGCTGTGATGATTTTTAATTCCTATAACACACACTTTTTGTTGGTGGTAGTACTGTAAATAAGTATATTTACCCTGAATTCAGATCCTTCAGTGAAATTGATTAGTAAGTTTTAAATATTTTTATTTATATTGTGTGCAATTTTATGGTCTACAAATTTAAAAATCATGTCTAAATGTTGTACCTTTCATATCATTTAAAATCTTATTCTATTGACCAAGACTCATATTAAATATTTAACAATGGTATTATCTGACAATCACGTTTAATAGATTTCCTAGCATAAAATCAACCTTGCTTTCCTGTGTGGTAAACCCTACCTGGTTGTGATGAATTATCCTTTTAGTATAGTGTTGAAGTTGATTTACTTTGTTTTTATGGATCTCTGCCACTTGTGTTCAAGAGTGAAACTCTGTTATGTTTTTGGTCTGTTTTACTTTGCAATCTCTTCGTCAAGTTTTGTTATCTGATATCCTAGCCACCTAAAATGAACTAGGCAAGTTCTCATTTTAAATGCTTTAGAATTATGGCATCAGAACTAACACTTCCTTGAAAATGATTATTTGTTGGAGAAATCCCATGGTGCAATAAACTGTTGAGGAAGTAATTCTTTAATATCTTTAAAAATTTTATACTAGTTTGTTATAGAATGCAGACTAGAATTTTTTTTAACCTCTGATGAGATCTTTTTGAGTCAACTTTTGTGATTTGTATTTTATTAGGGATCATTTCTTTGAAACAATCAGATTTAATAGAGTGCCATTAAATAAATATCTTGTTGGCATATTCTCCTTTCCTCCTATTTAGATTTGCCACTTTTTTTTAAACAAAGTAAATCTTGGATTTATGTGTCAATTTTCTTTCCCCACGATTCATTAGTTAGTTATAATATGAATCCTTTTCATTTTTAGATTATTCAAGGCATGGATTTTGCTTCTTTTTCTCCTTTTGGTGTGAAATGTTTAGATGACTCACCAGATGCCTAAGTCTTTGAATAAATTGGGGAATGAATGAGTGAATAATTTAATAATACACTCTTAATAAAATTAAAGCTTTTAAGGCCATGAATGCACCCCTGAACAGGGCTTTGGCTGCCCTCACAGATTTTGACTATATAACATTCTTGTTTTCTAAAGGGTTTCTGAAGATAATTTTGACTTGTTATTTTAAAAATATTTATTTATTGATTTGGCTGCATCAGGTCTTTGCTGCATCAAGTGGAATCTGTCGTGGTGCGCAGGCTCTTTAGTTGTGTCCCGTGGGCTCAGAAATCACAGCAAATGGGCTTAGTTGCTACAAGGCATGTGGGATCTTAATTCCCTGACCAGGGATTGAACTTGTGTCCCCTGTATTGCAAAGCAAATACTTAACCATTGGACCACCAGGGAAGCCCCTGATTTGTTATTTTTGATAATTATTTTCACAAGAGCTGTTTACTATCTTTTAATCACTTTATATAAATTATCTCATTCTGTCTTCATAGCCACCCTAATAATTATCCTTGTTTTACAGCCTGGCTTAACAGCTCCAGAAGTGGTAAAGTGACTTGCCCAAGGTCACACAGATAATGGGGTTGAGGTAGGGTAGGATTGGAATTTAGTTCATGGTCTTTTTTTTTCCCTAAATCATGTGCCTTTTGGACTATGCTACACTGCCTCTCCAGTTGAGTGAGTTTTAATCACTAGTAGTTAGGGTTTAAAAAAAAAAATTAACTGTTCATTTTAGTGAGTTGTTTCAATCTCTAGTTGGTGGGGTTTAAAAAAAATTTTTAACTTGTTGTGACCTGTAGAGTTTCTGTGTTTTATATTTGCTTGTGGTTTCCCGGTAGCTGAGTGACTGTTTAATCCGGCATCTGTAAATATCATACGGAAGCTGGAAGCACCCGTGAATTTAGAATCAGAGCTCAGAATCTACAGTTCTGCAGGGAAATGTTCTCCTGGGTCCACCTGCCTGTGCAATGTGAAAGTAAAGGCTTATCTCCGCTGGGAAAATATCTGCACTGCGAGAGTTAGGGCTTGTTTCTGGGGAGATCTTATACTACGTGCCCTCTGTTATCCCAGCTGACTTACCTCTCAAGACAGCTGGAACTAGTTTTTTTTTTTCCAAACACACTTTGTCTCTCCCTGCCTCCCCTTGCACTTATGGTTCTGTGATGCTGGCTTGAAGGAGTGAGGGCTGGGCCAGGCCTGAACCTGACCTGTGGACTGACCTGCCGCTTGGCCCTTGTTTCTATTTCTGGGTCCTGCTCTCAGCGTGAGGATGTTGAAAGGCAGTGTGACTTAGTGTGACGTAATTCAGCCAAACCTTTCGTTTAAAATGGTCTTGTGATTCATCTTTCTTTTTGTGGGAATGTATCACGATCAAAGTATTACAGTAGGAGTCTTCACTTGAAATCTAATAGAGGCTTCAATCTGCCATCTGGAATCTGTATTCCTTACATGCTTTTATTGTTCATGACTAAGAGTGGTGTTGGGGAGGGTGGGATTGGCCACAGACTTAACATCTACCCAGAGGACCAGGTCTGTTACCCAGAACCTCGTTTTCTCTGTCTTGGCTGCAGCCAGAGACTCGGGGTGGGTTGCTGATCGTAAAGGAATCCTCCTTTGTGTTTTTATTTTTCTTTTTAGACCAAAACCTTTTTATTACCTATTATAACCTATTATTTAAAAAATGTTTTTTGAAGTATAGTTTATTTACAGTGTTGTGTTCATTTCTGCTGTATAGCAAAATGATTCAGATAGATATACTGCTACTGCTAAGTCACTTCAGTCGTGTCCGGCTCTGTGCGACCCCATAGACGGCAGCCCACCAGGCTCCTCTATCCCTGGGATTCTCCAGGCAAGAACACTGGAGTGGGTTGCCATTTCCTTCTCCAGTGCATGAAAGTGAAAAGTGAAAGCGAAGTTGCTCAGTCGTGTCCAACTCTTAGGGACCCCATGGACTGCAGCTTACCAGGCTCCTCCATCCATGGGATTTTCCAGGCAAGAGTACTGGAGTGGGGTATCATTACCTTCTTCAGATAGATACACACACACACACACACATATATGTTCTTTTTCATATTCTTTTCCATCATGACTTATCACAGGATATTGAATATAGTTCCCTGTGCTCTACAGTAGGACCTTGTTTTTCTTATCCCTCCTATATATAGTAGTTTGCATCTGCTAACCCCAAACTCCTAATCCATCCTGTCCCACCCCCTTCCCCTTGGCAACCGCAAGTCTGTTCTCTATGTCTAGGGGTCTGCAAAACCTTTTTTTTTTTTTTATTAGTCCCTAAGATGTACAACATAAAGAAGGCTGAACACCGAAGAATTGATGCTTTTGGACTATGGTACTGGAGAAGACTCTTGAGAGTCCCTTGGACAGCAAGGAGATCAAACCAGCCCATCCTAAACAAAATCAATCCTGAATATTCACTGGAAGGACTGATGCTGCAGCTGAAGCTGCAGTCCTTTGGCCACCTGATTCAAAGAGCTGACTCACTGGAAAAGACCCTGATGCTGGGAAAGATTGAAGGTGGGAGGAGAAGGGGACGACAGAGGATGAGATGGTTGGATGGCATCACTGGCTCGATGGACATGAATTTCAGCAAACTCTGGGAGATAGTGGAGGACAGGGGAGCCTGGTGTGCTGAGTCCAATGGAGTCACAGAGAGCTGGACATGACAGAGCAGCTGGACAACAGTAACAAAGGCATACAACATGCAATGTGTTCAGTGTCGATTTTACATTGTAAATCTTGTCTTATGTAATGTAGAATTATAGACAAGTTTAAACTTAAAAACTATTAAATACTGAACACAGATGCAGTAAATAAAGGTCACCATTTTGCCCCCACATCTTTCTCCTAAATCAACAAGGTCAGACTTTCTAGTTATGAACAAGGGTCATAGTGGAGGATGTGGGAAGCGTATATCATGACTTTGACATGCATTTTCTTTCTTTAAAAAAAATTAATTTTTAGTGGTGTATAGTTGATTTACAATGTTGTGTTAGTTTCAAGTATACAGTAAAGTGAATCAGTTCTACATATACATATATCTACTCTTTTCAAGATTCTTTTCTCATATAGGTCATTACAGAGTACTGAGCAGAGTTCCCTGTGCTATATAATAGGTTTTTTTATTAATTATCTATTTTATACATTAGTGTGTGTATGTCAGTCTCAGCCTCCCAGTTTATTCCTCCTCCCAAAGGCTGTATTTTTAAAGCTGTTCAGAAGTTTCTATCAACATGATTGTGTCCACAAACATCAAATTGTCCAACTGAAAGATTATTTATGTCTATGTCTCCCATGCTACCCTGCACATGGGGTATAAAGAACAGATTTTTGGACTCAGTGGGAGGAGTGAGGGGATGACTGGAGAGAAGCGCATTGAAACATATACATTGCCGTATGTAAAATAGATAGCCTGTGTGCAATTTGATGTACGAAGCAGGGCATCCTAAGCCAGTGCTAAGGGACAACTTGGAGGGGTAGGGTGGGGAGGGAGGTCGTGGAGGGGACACATGGATACAACGGCCGATTCAAATTGATGTATGGCAAAAAACATCAGTTTTGCAAAGAGATTATCCTCCAATTAAATACATATGTTTTTTTAAGGATACTTTGTTTTAGATAAAACAACACAACAGTCTAGTTCAAGGAAACACTCTGTTGTCAGGATGAAGTTGTTGTTGTCCAGTCGCTCAGTCGTGTCTGACTCTTTGTGACCCCATGGACTGCAGCATGCCAGGCTTCCTTTTCCTTCACTATCTCCCTGAGTTTGCTCAAACTCATGTCTGTTGAGTCAGTGATGCCATCCAACCATCTCATCCTTTGTCATCCCCTTCTCCTCCGGCCCTCACTCTTTTCCAGCATCAAGGTCTTTTCTAATAAGTTGGCTTCATGATGAAGGAGTGAGTTTAAATTTCAACTCATTGTTAATGGAGCAACGGTGTTTATCCTTTTAGAGTCTCTGCTTTCCTAACTGTAAAAGATAATATACAATCCAAGCTTCCTTGTGGAGTTGAAAATAATGCTCATAAAATATTTAGGATGTAGTAAGCAGTCATTTACAATGTTGAAGTTCAGATGAAGGCATGTGAAAGAGAAGGCAGTTGTATATCAACTGTACTTAAAAAAAATAGTTGTCTAGGGAATTTCCTGGTGATCCAGTGTTCTCCACTTCTCCTGCTGGGGGGCTTCCCCGGTAGCTCAGTTGGTAAAGAATCTGCGTGAAACGCAGGAGATCCGGGTTCGATTCCTGGGTTGGGAGGACCCTCTGGAGAAGGGATAGGCTACCCACTCCTGTATTCTGGCCTGGAGAATTCCATGGACTATACAGTCCAAAGAGTCACAAAGAGTCAGACATGACTGTAAATGCTGTACATATCTCCTGCTGGGACATGGGTTCAGCTCCTCACTGGAGAACTAGGATCCTGCATGTTGCATGGACAAAGAAAAATAGTAGTCTGTATTTGTTGTGTTAAGAGCAAAACATGACATTCACACATATAGACATGTATGTTCTATGGTTTTAGATTACTTAAGAACTTTGTTAAGAGTCAGAATAAATAGATTTTTTAAATAGCTGCAAGAAAATCAATAAAAGATAGCTTTCCTGAGCTGCTCAAAGTACTAGACAGCCTTGGTATGAAGGTATTCGATATGCAAGATGGTAGGGAAGTTCAGTGGGCTGTGTTGTGTGTGTGTGTGTGTGTGTGTGTGTGTGTGAGTGTGATAGTTTCTGTCTTTGTTGGTTAGATTCTGTCATTGGAAGTGCTCAGAGCACCTGGCTTCAGGGCTTTAGTGAAGCCCTGGCTTCAGTGCGGACATTTCTTGAAACCTGTAGTCATGTTTTACTTTTTTAATCCTCCTACCTAGCACACAGAAGGGCACACAGGGAACTAGTATGTCTTTTAACATGGTGCTGGTACCTACTAGTTGTGGGACCCCAGGCATGTTCCCAGAATTCTCTGGGGTGCCTCAGTTTCCTCATCTGTAAAATGGGAAAATACTAGTCTCTCATTATCTGCGGTATCTTGGTCAGTCCACTGTTTTAAAATATTATATATATATATATATGTATATATATGTATGTATATGTATTTATTTATTTTCGGCTGTGGTGGGTTTTTGCTGTGGCACCTGGGCTCTCCAATTGTGGCCCAGGGTCTAGTTGCCCTGAAGGAAGTGGGGTCTTAGTTCCCCGGCCAGGGACTGAATCTGCATCCCCTGCATTGCAAGGTGGATTCTTAACCATGGGACCAGCGGGGAAGTCCTCACAGTTTTGGTTATCTGCGGTCAACTGAGGTCCAAAAATATTACACGGAAAATTCCAGAAAAAAGCAAGTCACAGGTTTAAATTGCAGGCAGTGTCGAGTTTCGGGATGAAGTCTTGCCTTGTCCCACTCTGTCCCTGCCCAGGACGTAAATCATCCCTTTGTCCAGCACACCCATGCTGTATGCACCTCCTGCCCATGAGTCACGTAGTGGCCATTTCAGTTATTAGACTGACTGTTGTAGTACCACAATACTTGTGTTTAGTAGCCCTTATGTTACTCAGTGGGCCTCCGTGGTGGCTCAGACAGTAAAAAATCTGTCTGTAATGCAGGAAACCCGGGTTCGATACCTGGGTCAGGAAGATTACTTAATAATGGCTCCAACACAGGAGAGTAGTGATGCAGGTAATTCTCTTTGGTGCTTAACTGATGAATTAAACATTATAATGTTATGTATGTAGAGGGAAAATATACTATGTACAGGGTTTGGTACTCTCCTTGTTGCCACTGGAGGCCTTGGAAAGTATCCTCTGTTAATAAGTGGGGAGACTATTCTAGAAAAAAAATCACAAGTTGTGTCAAATGCAAGAATGGTAGACATCATAGTTACATTGTTGTTATTATAGTATATTGTAACTATAAATTATAGTTACATTGTTGCTATCATTGTATTTGTGTTGTAATTATCCATCATAGTCATATTGTTGCTATTGTGTAATTCCTTTCAGTTAAGTTTAACAACTGAGACATTTGACATATAATAAAAGGCGCAGATCTTAAATTCAGTGAATTTTAATAGGTATAACCACCTTGGGGAAGCAATGCCACCACCCCAGGAGTTGTTTTCTCGAACCCTTTCCAATGAATTCCTTGTCATTCAGACTTCTCATTCCTTTCATGCAAAAAGTGCACGGCCGAGGCTGAGACCCAGCCTAAGAAAAGTTTCACTGGACAAATTTGAGAGACACTGGCAGGTTGTGGTCAATGAGATTCACTGCCATGAGCCATTAGGATTCGAAAACCAAGAATTTGTTGGAGGGGGAAAGGATTGCTGCGTGGTAGACATACACTCAGACTTTGAACTTTATCAAGACAACGGGAAATATTTGAATCAGAACAGTATTGGCAGAAGCAAGTTCAGGATCAGGAACTTTTTTCCTTTCTTTGCTGAACATTCCGAATGTTCCTTGGAGATTTTTCAGTTTCCTCGTCGCAGGCTGTGCAGATTAAGTGGGCAATTCTGAGTTTCTGCAATTCAGCAGGCTCATGCGGCTCGTGGCTCCTGGCTCTCGCTCCCGAGGCCGCCCAAGGTCTTGGACCAGCCAAGGCAGTGAGTGCCCCAAGCCAGGCGTGGAAGCTGGAGGCTTTTAAAGGCCATAGCTCCGGCTGTAGACACGTGTTCCTTTGGCGTTCGCTTTGTTGAAAACACATTCCCTAGATAGTTTTCTTCTGCACAGACCTCTGGGGTTCTCGGGCATGCTGGAGAGCCTCGTGGTGTGAAGATCAGCCTGATTTCATCTCTCCTAGGAGAGGCTATGAGCCAATGTGGATGGAAGGCAGTGTGCTGTAAGACGGACCCTTGGCTTGAATTGTCTGACCAGCTTTTTGGTGACCCAATAAGGTGGACACTATTAGCATTCCCATTTTATACAGGAAGAAACTGAGGCGTCGAGAAAAATCAGGACCGCACTTAAGGAGATCCAGCTGCTACCAAGCTGGGTAACTTGATGATTCTCTTTCCCCTCCCCCATTCACAGTCTGACCTGGGCCTGGAGCAGAAAACCCTTCTCTCCTTTATCCTTTGACCTGATCAATCATCAAAGGCTGTCTCTCTCTCTTTTAAAAAAATATTTTTATTTATTTATTGGGCTGCACCAGGTCTTAGTTGTAGCAGGCAAGATCTTTAACCCTCTTTGCAGCCTGAGGGATTTTCAGTTACAGCACTCCAACTCTGAATTGTAGTGTGTGGGATCTAGTTCCCTGACGCTGAACCCGGGCCCCCTGCATTGGGAGCATGGAGTCTTAGCCACTGGACCACCAGGAACGTGCCTGTGCCTTTTTCAGCTTTTGTGTCTCCAGTATTCACTTGGTGGCTGCAACGTGGCAATCAACAGTGACATTCAGTGGATGAAGGAGAGAGGAATTTGGGTCTGTTGAGGGGAGAGAAGTAGGTACTGTTAAGTGTGTCAGGACAAGGGGAGATTGGAAAATGGAGGAAAGAGAGGTGGGTTCTTGTTCATTGCTGGTAGGCTTGCTGTGGTCTGGAGGTGGCGAGTGCCACATCGTGGGACCCCACCCACCACTGTGGCCCCAAAGGGCTCCCCTCTGGGTTGGATCATGTGTCTCCCAAAAAGATACGGTGGATTCCTCACCTCCAGGAGTCAGAATGTGACCTTATTTGGAAATAGATTCTTTAGAGGCAACCAAATCAAAATGAAGTCAGTAGGGTGGGTCTACTGACCCACTAATGTCTTTATAAGAAAAGAAACACTAGTGTCTTTATAAGAAAAGAAAATTTTGACACAGATAAGCATGTCCAGGAAGATTATGTGACGAGAGATAGTGAGAAGTCAGTTATCTCTAAATGAAGGACAGAAACTTACAGAAGATCCTGTCTTCATGGCCCCTCAATAGAAACCAACTCTGCTGACAGTTTGATTTTAGACTTCTGGTCTCTGGAGCTATGAGAAGGTCAGTGTCTAATGTTTTACTCTTTGGAGTCCTTCAGACTGCAAGGAGATCAAACCAGTCCATCCTAAAGGAAATCAGTCCTGAATATTCATTGGAAGGACTGATGCTGAAGCTGAAACTCTAATACTTTGGCCACCTGATGTGAAGAACTGACTCATTGGAAAGGACCCTGGTGCTGGGAAAGGTTGAAGGCAGGAGGAGAAGGGGACGACAGAGGATGAGATGGTTGGATGGTATCACTGACTCGATGGATGTGAGTTTGAGCTAGCTCTGGCAGTTGGTGATGGATAGGGAAGCCTGGCGTGCTGCAGTGCATGGGGTTGAAAAGAGTCGGACACAACTGAGTGACTGAACTGAACTGAATGTGTTTTACCCATTTCATCTGTGGTACTTTGTTACAACACCCTTAGAAAATGGATGCTGGCTCCATCTCTGAAAAGAAGTGGGTTGGAAACCTCAATAGGATTCATGTAATCAGAGTCTGGAGTTTACACTCCTGTGTCTTTTGTGTGTGTGTGTGTGTGTGTGTGTGTGTGTGTGTGTGTTTTAAAAAAAATGTCAAAGTATATTTGGTTTACAACTTTGTGTTAGTTTCTGCTGGGCGTGAGTGCTAAGTCACTTTAGTTGTGTCCGACTGTTTGCAACTGTATGGACTGTAGCCCCGCTTTTCTGTCCAAGGGATTCTCCAGGCAAGAACACTGGTGGGTTGCCATGTCCTCCTCCAGGGGATCCTCCTGACCCAGGGATTGAACTTGCGTCTCTTATGTCTCCTGTATGGGCAGTTGGGTTCTTTACCACTAATGCCATGAGGGAAGGCTAAGTTCTGCTGTGCAGCAAAATAAATCAACTATGCATATACATATATCCATGCTTTTTATTTTTAAATTCCTTTTTATGTGTTTATTTATTTTTTGGCCATACAGCATGGCATGTGGGATCTTAGTTACCCAACCAGGGATTGAACCCTTACCCCCTGCATTGGGAGGATGGAGTCTTAACCACGGGACCACCGGAGAAGCCCCTTTGCACTCTTTTTTAGATCCCTTTCTTATATGGGTCATTACAGAATATTGAGCAGAGTTCCCTGTGCTATACAGTAGGTCCTTGTTTGTTATCTATTTTATATATAGTAGTGTGTGTATGTCAATGCCAATTTCCCCTCACCCTCTAGCCATAAATTTGTTTTCTTCATCTGTGACTATATTTCTGTTCTGTAAATAAGTTCATTTGTACCATTTAAAAAAAAATCCACATATAAGCAATATCATTCTGTATTGCTCTGACTTACTTCGCCAGTATGCTCATCTCTAGGTCCATCCAAGCTGCTGCAAATGCCATTATTTTGTTCTGGCTGAGTAGTATTCCATTATACTCCTATCTATTATCTATTTATCTATCTATCTAATGTGAGAGTTTTTTTTTTTTTAAGCATTCAATGAAACAATGCCATTTGCAGCAACATGGACGGACTGGCATGGATTAGCATACTAAACAGATTCAGATAGACGAAGGCAACTATCGTTTACCACTTATATGTGAAATCTAAAAAAATTATACAAATGAACTTATTTACAAAGCAGAAACAGACTCACAGACATAAAGACAATCTTACGATTACCAAAGGGGATAGGGGTAGAGGAATAAATTAGGAGCTTGGAATCAACGTATATACACTGCTAAGTATAAAATAGTTAAACAGCAAGATCCTACTGTACAGCATAGGGAACTGTATTCAGTATCTTGGAATAACCTATAACAGAAAAGAATTTGAAAGCTAACAGTGCCTAACTGAATCACTTAGCTGTAGACTGAGACTAACACAACAGTATAAATCAACTTGGCTCAAAATAAATCAGTTTGCAATCCAAGAAAAAAAGAAAA
>SJYV01029714.1:3048-43823 GCA_006410875.1 Neotragus pygmaeus
GGGCAGGGGGCAGGAGGGTGGGCGCGGGGCAGGCAGCGGGCGGGCGCGTGCGGGGGCTCCGCAGTCTCTGCTGCTAGGGTGCTGACCCCTCTTTGTTGCGCATGTTCTCTCCTAGTGGCCTTGCTCTCAGTGTGCCAGACGACCCGGAAGGCGTCAGCCCGGATCCTGGTTCGGGAAATGGTGGTAAGCACACAGAGGAAGAACAGGGGGAGTGGATGCTGGGCCGTGAGGGCCGTGAGCCCTTGAGCTGGGAGCCTGGGCCCGAGCTTCGGTGGGTGCAAGGCCCAGCGCCCCCCTGGCGTGGCTTGGTGCTCCCAAGAAGGGTGTGGCATTTAACGTAAATGTTGACCCGCTCCTCACCTCCTTTCATGAGCACCAGGCTAGGGGACTGGATGTCCTTTGGTCCACGCTTCATGGGTTTCATTTCTCACCACCATGCTCGCATAGGGGGTTCAGCCAGTGTTTGCTGAACAGAACGACCAGGGAGGTTGGGTGTTGAGTTGGTGACTCGGTCAGGTTCACAGGCTCTGTTGGGTCCTGCTCCCGAACGGCTGGCGGCCCTGGAGGGCTGCTGTCCAAACCCGAGCTTGCCAAGGCCTTCCTGGCAGGCTGCTGGACTCCGTGTGCCGGCTGGAGCCCCGCGTTCCTGCACGGGCCCGCCCTTCAGAGACACATAGTTGGGGAGACCACAGGCGCCGGCGCTGAGCGCATAGGTGGTCTGCTGGGTTGAAGCTGGGTTATGAGGAAACTTCCTGCTCTGCAGTTTGCGTTTTGCTAGGCCTTCTTCATAATTTTTGCTCCTGAAAGAAAGTGGACGCTCTCATCAGTATCTGTGGGAAGTGCTAATAATTTGCCTTGTTGAAATATCTTAGAGATGTTTTGACTGGTGTTTTTCCCCCGTCTCCAGAGTGTTGAGATTATGGGCAAACAGGAGTTTTTAGGGCAGACAAGCTTAGTTTCACACGGTGAGCATGTTATTCTCCCTCAGGTTTTCCTTTAGAACCTGGCAGCTTTGACCTTAAGCATGCGGTGCAGCAGTTCTGGTTTCTCTGCCTTCTGCCCCCAGGCTGTTGGGACCCAAGGCTTGATCGGCCGCTCCTTCACTCAGCCCTGGCGGGCATCGCTTCCTGCCAGGCTCAGGCCTCGCACTGGGGTTCAGCCTGGATCATGGCTCCGATCACGCCTGGAAGGCAGGCAGTTAGAGAATGGTCACGCAGCCAGCGTGGGGGTGAGGAGCTGGGTGAGGGGCCGAGAGCAGGTTTCCGCTCAGGAAGGAGCGGGGCGGCCGAGTGTCCCGGCAGAGGAGCTGGCNCACTGGGGTTCAGCCTGGATCATGGCTCCGATCACGCCTGGAAGGCAGGCAGTTAGAGAATGGTCACGCAGCCAGCGTGGGGGTGAGGAGCTGGGTGAGGGGCCGAGAGCAGGTTTCCGCTCAGGAAGGAGCGGGGCGGCCGAGTGTCCCGGCAGAGGAGCTGGCAGGAGGCCTGGAGAGTGAGGGGCCCCGGGCGGGGGCGCGCGGTGACAGAGCCCGCCTTTCTGAGCAGCAGGCAGGCGGCTGTGTGCCCTCGGCCTGGCGTGCGGGGCCTGCTGGCCGCCCCTGCGGCTCCTGAGCCTCTTCTCTGCTGAGCCCCGAGCGCCGGGCCCTCGACCCCTCTACCGGCCGCCCCTTGAAGACTCAGCTGCAGCCCGCGCTTCCCCGGCTCGCCCCAGACTGCCTTCCCTGCGCGCTCCTCTCTGAACCTGCATTCCATTGCATTTCTTCGTGTTGGCCACTTAAGGAGTATCCTGATTCGGGCCGCTCCTCACCCGCCTTCCTTGGCCTAAGCACCGTGACCTCTGGCCTGGATTCTCCCTGCTTTCTCCTACCTGGTCTCCTCATTTCTCTCTCAGCGCCTTTCGTAAAGATCTGTTCTCAGCAAGGCAGCCAGAGGGAGCCTGTGGAAACCGAAGTCCCCCACGCTACCCCTGAGCTCAGAATCCTCGTGCCCTGAGTGGCCCTCCTCAGCCTGTCTCCCAGCACCTGCTCCCCGCTCCTCTGCTGCTGCGTCTCTTTAGTCGTGTCCGACTCTGTGCGGCCCCAGAGATGCGGTCCCCCCTTATTGCTCTCCCATCCGTTGGCCTCTTGGCTGGTCCTCAGGTCCCCTAGCCCCCTGCCACCCCAGGCCTCTTTCTCTGCCCAGAGGTCAGCCCTTCCTCAGTTTAACCACCTTATTTGTTTGTTTTCTTTTTTTTTGCCATGGTGTGCAGCATGTAGAATCTTAGTTCCCTGACCAGGAATCGAACCCGTGCCCCCTGCATCTTGCCCCTTGCATTGGGAGCATGGAGTCTTAGCCACTGGACTGCCAGGGAAATCCTTAACCACCTTATTGGAAACTGCAGTCCTCACCCCTCCCTTGCTGTTGGCATTTCCTGTCCTAACCCACTGAGTGTCCTCCGTAGCATTAATCACCGGTGAACATGCTCTGCGATCGCCATCTTTTGTTGTCAGTCCCTTCTTTCTGGACTGTCGGCTCCTTCTGTTTGTTCTGTTTCTAGAATGGCGCTGGGCAGAGAGTAGGGCCCCAGCGCCCGCTTGGGGGAGGAGTGCATTCATTCATTTGCTCAACGCACACCTTCTTAGCGCCTGAGCAGCGCCCAGCACTGAGGCGCGAGCAGCCGTCCGCGCACACGGCCCCGCCTGGCCTGCTGGGCGCCCGCTCACCACTGCTTCCACCATTGCCACTGTTAGGCCACCACTTCCCCACGCCTCGCCTGGTGCTTGGCACAGTGGCGTGGGCTAATGTTCGTCAAATTAGAGAAGCTGTGGAAAGATCTGGGTTTTGGCTAAGTCTGGAATCGCCCTGAAGCCGCGGTGGGCAGTTTGGACCGCGGCCTGCTTTTGAAAGTGAACCTGTTGGAACGCAGCTGCTTGGCTTTTGAAGCGTCCGTGGCTGTTTTGTGTTGAGTGGTTGTGACAGGCTGGGGGCCTTGTGTCGTCTGGCCAACAGAGCCTGAAATGTTTATTGTCTCGCATTTTAAGAAAAAACGTGCCAACCCCTGCTGTCAAGTCAGACAGGCTTTGTTTTAATTGCTGACGTGTGAAGATGACATCCCACCCAACAAAACAGATTAAGGACCAGCGGAAGGAATAGGTACCGTGGCAGTTCGGACTTGCTCGCTGCCTGCATTCTTTGGGTCCGTCTTCCGATACTTAACAGGGGGATTCCCTGGTGGTTAGACAGTAAAGAATCCGCCTGCAATGTTGGAGATCTGGGTTTGATTCCTGGGTCGGAAAGATCCCCTGGAGGAGGGCCTGGCAACCCACTCTAGTTTCTTGCCTGGACAGAGGAGCCTGGTGGGGTGCAGTCCATGGGGTCGCACAGAGTCAGACATGACTGACAACCCACACCTTTTTACATTCTTCTGACGTTTACATGGTTACATTGGGGCCAGTTTAAGTAATTTTTAAATATTTGAAATATAATGACCTAATGGAGAAGGCAGTGGCACCCCACTCCAGCACTCTTGCCTGGAAAATCCCACGGACAGAGGAGCCTGGTGGGCTGTAGTCCATGGGGTCGCACAGAGTCAGACACGACTGAAGCGACGCAGCAGCAGCAGCAGCAGCAGACTCAAATCACAAGACAGAATATAATGTGGAAGCTATACTTATTTTCCTCCTAGTGGGGGTGTGGGGCGGTTTGCCTGTTGTGACATTTTCCTGTGTCTGTTTTGCTTTTTTATAGTGCTCCCAAACGTGTTGGAAGAAAAGGTGTCTCCCACCAGAGCGCGGAACATGAAGGACTTTGAAAACGTAAGTAGAGACACTGAATTCGCATCCCTCGGGCTCATGTCTGTGCCCGCTGTCCAGCAGACCCACAGGGAGCCTGTGTTCTCGAGAAGCGTCCAAGCAGGATAAGGCAGAGTTTGGAGGAGTGCCGGGGCTCATGGGCTCTCTCTGGAGCACTGACATTCCTGCATGGCTGGCCCTGTGCATACAGGCCAGTTACGGGTTCTGACAGCATCAGCGATTTCCAGCCTCGGGGAGTTTGGTGTATTTCTGGTGTCCTGAAGGTGAAGATGTCACCATGGAGCACAGTTGAGAGGCGCTAAGGTGTTTCAGGGGCTTCCCCGGTAGCTCAGCTGGTAAAGAATCCACCTGCAATGGAGGAGACCCCAGTTTGATTGATTCCTGGGTTGGGAAGATCCCCTGGATAAGGGATAGGCTACCCACTCCAGTATTCCTGGGCTTTGCTGGTGGCTCAGGTGGTGAAGAATCTGCCTGCAGTGAGGGAGACCTGGGTTTGATACGTGGGTCGGGAAGATCCCCTGGAGGAGGGCATGGCAACCCACTCCAGTATTCTTACCTGGAGAATCCCATGNGTCATCCCTGGGATTTCTTTGGAAGGAATGATGTTAAAGCTGAAACTCCAGTACTTTGGCCACTTCATGCAAAGAGTTGACTCACTGGAAAGACTCTGATGCTGGGAGGGACTGGGGGAAGGAGGAGAAGGGGACGACCGAGGATGAGATGGTGGATGGCATCAGGGACTTGATGGACATGAGTCTGAGTGATCTCTAGGAGATGGTGATGAACAGGGAGCCCTGGCGTGCTGCGGTTCATGGGGTTGCAAAGAGTCGGACACGACTGAGCGACTGAACTGAACTGAAGTGAAGGGTGGAAAACAAGGGCCATTTGGGTTATGGCTAGACTGTCTTAATTATATCAATATCTGCCAACAAATCATTTTTCCTCCAAGACTATTTACTTATTAGTTAGCTAGGTTTGTTATAAAAATGGCATAACCAATGCACATGGAATTNGAAGGGTGGAAAACAAGGGCCATTTGGGTTATGGCTAGACTGTCTTAATTATATCAATATCTGCCAACAAATCATTTTTCCTCCAAGACTATTTACTTATTAGTTAGCTAGGTTTGTTATAAAAATGGCATAACCAATGCACATGGAAGTCTATGCATTATACTTTGTCAGTTATTACAAGGATGTTTCCCTATTCTGACTGTTGGCTCTTAATCCCTCAAAGTTTTGGGGTGTAAGTGATTAACTCCAAAGACTAGTTACAATAAGTAAAAAACAGTAGAGGGCTACAAGGTGAGAGTTAGCTGTCCTTCTCTCTAGTTGTCTGAAATTAATATTTTAGAGTCCATTTTGTCAAGAATAGGGAGCTCTGTGTGTCATGGCTGATAAAGGAAGATATCATTGAAAATGATTAATATTTATGCAATAAGGGAAAGAGTTTTGAGATAGNACCCACTGAGTGTCCTCCGTAGCATTAATCACCGGTGAACATGCTCTGCGATCGCCATCTTTTGTTGTCAGTCCCTTCTTTCTGGACTGTCGGCTCCTTCTGTTTGTTCTGTTTCTAGAATGGCGCTGGGCAGAGAGTAGGGCCCCAGCGCCCGCTTGGGGGAGGAGTGCATTCATTCATTTGCTCAACGCACACCTTCTTAGCGCCTGAGCAGCGCCCAGCACTGAGGCGCGAGCAGCCGTCCGCGCACACGGCCCCGCCTGGCCTGCTGGGCGCCCGCTCACCACTGCTTCCACCATTGCCACTGTTAGGCCACCACTTCCCCACGCCTCGCCTGGTGCTTGGCACAGTGGCGTGGGCTAATGTTCGTCAAATTAGAGAAGCTGTGGAAAGATCTGGGTTTTGGCTAAGTCTGGAATCGCCCTGAAGCCGCGGTGGGCAGTTTGGACCGCGGCCTGCTTTTGAAAGTGAACCTGTTGGAACGCAGCTGCTTGGCTTTTGAAGCGTCCGTGGCTGTTTTGTGTTGAGTGGTTGTGACAGGCTGGGGGCCTTGTGTCGTCTGGCCAACAGAGCCTGAAATGTTTATTGTCTCGCATTTTAAGAAAAAACGTGCCAACCCCTGCTGTCAAGTCAGACAGGCTTTGTTTTAATTGCTGACGTGTGAAGATGACATCCCACCCAACAAAACAGATTAAGGACCAGCGGAAGGAATAGGTACCGTGGCAGTTCGGACTTGCTCGCTGCCTGCATTCTTTGGGTCCGTCTTCCGATACTTAACAGGGGGATTCCCTGGTGGTTAGACAGTAAAGAATCCGCCTGCAATGTTGGAGATCTGGGTTTGATTCCTGGGTCGGAAAGATCCCCTGGAGGAGGGCCTGGCAACCCACTCTAGTTTCTTGCCTGGACAGAGGAGCCTGGTGGGGTGCAGTCCATGGGGTCGCACAGAGTCAGACATGACTGACAACCCACACCTTTTTACATTCTTCTGACGTTTACATGGTTACATTGGGGCCAGTTTAAGTAATTTTTAAATATTTGAAATATAATGACCTAATGGAGAAGGCAGTGGCACCCCACTCCAGCACTCTTGCCTGGAAAATCCCACGGACAGAGGAGCCTGGTGGGCTGTAGTCCATGGGGTCGCACAGAGTCAGACACGACTGAAGCGACGCAGCAGCAGCAGCAGCAGCAGACTCAAATCACAAGACAGAATATAATGTGGAAGCTATACTTATTTTCCTCCTAGTGGGGGTGTGGGGCGGTTTGCCTGTTGTGACATTTTCCTGTGTCTGTTTTGCTTTTTTATAGTGCTCCCAAACGTGTTGGAAGAAAAGGTGTCTCCCACCAGAGCGCGGAACATGAAGGACTTTGAAAACGTAAGTAGAGACACTGAATTCGCATCCCTCGGGCTCATGTCTGTGCCCGCTGTCCAGCAGACCCACAGGGAGCCTGTGTTCTCGAGAAGCGTCCAAGCAGGATAAGGCAGAGTTTGGAGGAGTGCCGGGGCTCATGGGCTCTCTCTGGAGCACTGACATTCCTGCATGGCTGGCCCTGTGCATACAGGCCAGTTACGGGTTCTGACAGCATCAGCGATTTCCAGCCTCGGGGAGTTTGGTGTATTTCTGGTGTCCTGAAGGTGAAGATGTCACCATGGAGCACAGTTGAGAGGCGCTAAGGTGTTTCAGGGGCTTCCCCGGTAGCTCAGCTGGTAAAGAATCCACCTGCAATGGAGGAGACCCCAGTTTGATTGATTCCTGGGTTGGGAAGATCCCCTGGATAAGGGATAGGCTACCCACTCCAGTATTCCTGGGCTTTGCTGGTGGCTCAGGTGGTGAAGAATCTGCCTGCAGTGAGGGAGACCTGGGTTTGATACGTGGGTCGGGAAGATCCCCTGGAGGAGGGCATGGCAACCCACTCCAGTATTCTTACCTGGAGAATCCCATGGGCAGAGGAGCCTGGCGGCCACCGTCCAGGGGATTGAAAGAGTCGGACACGACTGAGCAGCTAAGCATAGCAGAGCAACGACGTGGCAGGAGCTTCCCTGTGATGGAAGGCGTGTTACTTGTGGTCCCCACTGAATCTGTGCTGTGACTGAGGTTTTCTGTATTGGCCCCATTTTACAGGTAGGGAGTCTTAAGACTAGGAGGGACCCGCTTACGCTCACACAGTACATGAGTGACAGAGCTGGAATCTGAGCTCAGGGTTTTAACGGCTCTAAAGCTGTTTATTCTCTTTGCCATGTGGGGCGGCCTTTTTGCGTCTTGCAGGCTGCGTCTTTGTTGAGGAACGGGAGCAATGTATTCCCAGGTTGGTGTGGTAATTGTCTAAGAGTGGATTGCTCGGTGATGGATTTGACTTCAGTGTTTTCTCTCTGCCAGCATCGTGCGTTTCATTTGTTAGTGGACAGGGTCTGTTGTCAAGTAACAGGAAAATAAGGTTATTTCCCCAATTCCAATTCTGCTTAACAAGTTACCTGCTCAGCGTGCTCGTTTATCATGGGAAGAATTAGACCCTTCTTCATTTGTAACCAAATGAAATCCATACTATGCAAGACACGGGAGATATTTATCAGGGAGAGGACGCAGGAAGCAGAGGGAAGAACGTTCCACAATCATGCTTCTCTCTCCCCAGCTGTCTTTCCCGAACAGAATGGGACTGTCTCTGGATTTAATTTAGAACACTCATTACTGCTAATAGTTATCTGCAAACCACCAGTGACCAATTGAAAAAATGACTTGTCAGATCTCTAATGGAAACAAGTAATTCTGGAGCGTTGAGTTGTTATAATTTCAACTGTACAACCTGATATATGCTGTGGGGTCTGGGGCCTCAAACAAATGAGATTTGATTATTCCACATCGTGTATAATTAAAATGTGCTCCACTATTAAATGGTTGTTCGTGTTTTATCATAAGAGTAATAATAGCTACTGTTTATTGAGCTCTTGCTCTGAGCTGGGAACTGTAAGTGTTAAGCTCTTCATATATATTACTTTAATATTGAAGCAGCTCTGCGAGATACAGAGTTATTTAATTTTTGAAAGGCACAGCTTTGATTTTTGTTTCTAGATGGAAAAATCTAACAATCTTAGAGTTTTAGCTTTACATGTTGTTGCTGCCTTTTGAACTGGGAAAGATCTGCGAATTGAATTCAGCTCCCCTTTATGGACTGTATCCCACCAGGCTCCTCTATCCATGGAATTTTCCAGGCAAGAGTACCGGAGTGGGTTGCAATTTCCTTCTCCAGAGGACCTTCTTGAGCCAGGGATTGAACCCGGGCCTCCCGCATTGCAGACAGACGCTTTACTGTCTGAGCAGGCAGGGAAGCCCCTTAGGCGCGAGGAGGAACCGAGGCCGAGAGACGCGAGGTGGCACGGCCGTTCTTAGGCGCTGTTTGTGCCCAGGGCCGCGCCCTCTGAGGCCAGACCGCCTGTCATCCGCTTCTGCCGGGTGACCTTGGTGGCCTTAACCTCTCTGCACTTTCTTTGTCTTTAAAATGGGCATGCTATTAGTTCCCGCTTCCCAGGGCTGGCGTGCAGATTCACGCGGGAAGGTGTGTAAAGTGGGCATGCTATTAGCTCCCGCTTCCCAGGGCTGGCGTGCAGATTCACGCGGGAAGGTGTGTAAAGTGGGCATGCTATTAGCTCTCGCTTCCCAGGGCTGGCGTGTAGATTCACGCGGGGAGGTGTGTAAAGTGGGCATGCTATTAACTCCCGCTTCCCAGGGCTGGCGTGCAGATTCCCGTGGGAAGGTGTGTAAAATGGGCATGCTATTAGCTCCTGCTTCCCAGGGCTGGCATGCAGATTCACGCAGGAAGGTGTGGGAAGCATGTGTGTCCGGCAGAGCCCAGCCCTGCGCTGCGCGCTTCTCCTCGCGGTGACGGGTGTGTTTCCTGCGTGCTTCTCCTCGCGGTGACGGGTGTGTTTCCTGCGCGCTTCTCCTCGCGGTGACGGGTGTGTTTACTGCTACTGTTTTTTTTGCTCTGTCACGGGATTCACATTTCCCTTTCTCACGTGTGTTCCTGATGACCCACATACTGATTTCCCTAAAGGCACGGGAGAGCCTTCTGTGCCGGGATGTTTAGGATTTATGTNCCTGCGCGCTTCTCCTCGCGGTGACGGGTGTGTTTACTGCTACTGTTTTTTTTGCTCTGTCACGGGATTCACATTTCCCTTTCTCACGTGTGTTCCTGATGACCCACATACTGATTTCCCTAAAGGCACGGGAGAGCCTTCTGTGCCGGGATGTTTAGGATTTATGTTCTGGCTTTGTAACTGTGGTCCTTTGGCTGCTGTTAGTGGGGTTTTTTTTATGACATTAATATTTTTTATTGTAGCACTTTCAAGAACAAATTCTGCAGTTGAAATTGAAATGATAACATGGTTCTCACTGTCTCCCTTTCAGGTCTTTATAAGTCACTGAAAATTTTCATCTGGCCTGAGCTACTAAATGCAGGATCTCTGTTGGGATGCTTATAGGAAATGCTCTTGGCATCTAATGCTGATTTTAAAGTTCACATACATATTAAAGAGAGGACTACAATACTTTGGACTTAAAGGGGAAACTGATGATTTCTTTTATTCTAGTCTTGGATTACGGATATCTGAACATCAGAGTCTGTTAACGAGGGTCTAGCAAAATACAAGCCTCTTGGTTTTGCTTAGAGTTTAGCCATTCATCAGTGAACATTTTCAGATCCGTGTCCTGTGCCAGGGGCGAGGGAATTTGCAGTAGATTAAGTGCCCATCAGGAGACTCACAGTCTGTTTAGGGAGATGGACCGGAAAATCATGCAGTGACTGAGGTTAAGTCCAGGGCGCCGTGGACATAGAGCGGGGGCCTGATGCTGGCTCAGGGGACTCGGCAGCTTCCCTGGAGCAGGTGTTCTTGTGTTGGGTCATGGAGACTAGTAGGGATTAGCCAAGGTGGGAAGACTGGGAGATGACCCTAGACACAGGGACTCACACGTGTCAAAGACACAGAGGGAGCATGATGGCGTGACATGTGCCCAAGACACACGTGCCCAAGACACAGAGGGAGCGTGGCGGTGTGACACGTGCCCAAGACACAGAGAGAGCGTGACGACCGGCGTGACACGTGCCCAAGACACACGTGCCCAAGACACAGAGGGAGCGTGACGGCCGGCGTGACACGTGCCCAAGACACAGAGGGAGCGTGACGGCGTGACACATGCCCAAGACACATGTGCCCAAGACACAGAGGGAGCGTGACGGCGTGACACGTGCCCGAGACACAGAGGGAGCATGACGGCGTGACACGTGCCCAAGACACACATGCCCAAGACACGGAGGGAGCGTGACGGCATGACACGTGCCCAAGACACACGTGCCCAAGACACAGAGGGAGCATGACGGCCGGTGTGACACGTGCCCAAGACACANGGAGCATGACGGCGTGACACGTGCCCAAGACACACATGCCCAAGACACGGAGGGAGCGTGACGGCATGACACGTGCCCAAGACACACGTGCCCAAGACACAGAGGGAGCATGACGGCCGGTGTGACACGTGCCCAAGACACACGTGCCCAAGACACAGAGAGCGTGACGACGTGACACGTGCCCAACACACAGAGGGAGTGTGACAGCCGGCGTGACACGTGCCCAAGACACATGTGCCCAAGACACAGAGAGCGTGACGACGTGACACATGCCCAACACACAGAGGGAGTGTGACGGCCGGCGTGACACGTGCCCAAGACACACATGCCCAAGACACACGTGCCCAAGACACAGAGGGAGCGTGACGGCGTGACGAGGCTGGGAATCCAAGCGCCCTTTGGTTGGAAGGAGGCTTGGGCGGGTGCTTGAGAGAAGTGGGCTGTTAAAGCAGGCGGGGGTCAGATTCTGCAGGCTCTTGTATGTTACACTGCTTTGTTTGAGTTTTGCCCTGAAGATGAAGGGCCATCAGGGGTAAGTTTTAATCTGGGAGGGAAGTGACTGAAGTCACTCCACAGATGAGCCAGGCTGGATGCCCTGAGGTCGGTGGTGCCGTGATCAGTAAGGAGGTGCAGTGAGTGGTGGGCTCAGGAGGCGTGGAGAAGAAAGTCCGAACCGCAGCGCTGAGAGCTCCCGGGGTCGGTTCATCCAGGCCCTGCATCTGACACGGGGACCTCGAGCCCGGAGACGGGCAGGGACTTACTGGGTCTTTGAACCCAGGCCTTTGTCTTTCTGCTGCGCTTGGCGTTCTGTGTGAGGCCCCTTCTGACATGTGGAAACCGCACACCTCCTTGTGAGCCTGTCGACTGGGGACCTGTTGTCTAATGCCTTCCTCAGCGGCGGGGTCGTCCTCTGAACGGCAGGCCTTATGGTAGGAGGCCGGCAGAGCAGTGTGGTCTTCAGTGGGAGCCTGTCTTGTTGCTCCTTCTTGGGTGATAACGTCATGGGGAGTGCCCCGGGCCAGGAGGCTGGGCTGAGCCGCGTTCTGTAAAGGCCTCTGCTTCTCTGGTGTGACCGGTTCCAGAGAAACAGTCTGTCTCTCCCTTCGTCTCTCTCGAAATGTTGTGAGTGAGTGGGGAGACCCAGATCGGGTCCAGTGTGTCCTGTCTGGGTAGCTGTTCTGCATTCACGGATAGAAGCGTTTGCGTCTGGCTTCTCCTGTGACACGTGTAGCTTTCTGTCTCTGTTGATAGAGGTGGACAGTATTGTTTAATGACCGTCTTAAGCTCATAAAGACATGCACTCGAAGGAGGGGGTCGGACCGTAGTTTACGTAACCCCTTCCTGGGCGGCGTTCAGCCTGTGCCTGATTCCTCGCTGTGATAAAGCGGTGGTGAGGGCCCCGTCCCCCTCTGTGTACACTTACGTGGTTTTTCCCCTTAGGACAGGTTCTGCTGCTCCTGTCTCCAGCCCAGCTGCCCTGAGGTTCTGGTGTTTGTATCGGGGCGCTTATTCCTTTTTGTTGAAAAGTCTTGGTCTCAGCGAGGCAGCTGGTCCACTGTAGTGTTTTATCCATGCCATGGCTAGGAGTTTGCACCTTCAGCTTTGCCCCGAAGCCTGTGTGCTGGGTGTCTTCCTGCTGGAGGTAGCTCCCCTGCCCCTCAGCCGCACCCGGTGTGTGTGGCCCTGAAGCGTCTGCAGCAGTGGCGTGCGTGCGTGGGTACGACACGTTCCTGGGAGTGACCAGAGTTGGGTGTTGGTTCTGGCGCGGTCGCAGTGGCAGGTCGCTTCCAGAGCCTTCTCCGTCGCGCGGGGCTGGCTGCGGCCTTCCCCTCGGAACTGGTGGCGAGGGCTCCGTGAGGCCTGGTGGGGAAGGCCCCTGGCTCGCTGCCTGGCGCGCGGCCCTCGGTGCCCGCGTCCGCTCTGCCCCGAGGACCCTGCTGCGGCCAGCTCCCCGCCTGCCCCTCGTCCGTGGTCAGCCTCCGCGGAGCCTGCTGTCATGTCGCTTTGCCCCGCTGCTCGCCGCGGCGTGTGGCCCCGCCCTGTGCCGCCGGCCGCGGCCGCCTCCCGCCCCGCGCTGCCCTCCGGCCCCTGGGCTGGCCCTCAGCGCGTGGCCGGGCCTTCCGCGTGCCCCTCCCCCGCGGGGCCTGCCCTTTCTCTGGCTCCTGAGCGCCAGGGTCCTGGCCCTGCGTGCTTAGGCTCCACATGCCTTTACAGGGAGGCTGTCGCAGCTCCCTTCCCGAGTGTGCCTGGGACCCGCACTCGGGAGCAGGGCCCCCGGGAGGCCGGTGGCTGTTTGCAGTTGTGCGTCTTGCTGGTGCAGCTGCTCAGCTTTGCCTCCTCTGCTGTGTCCTCCGTGCTCGACGCCCAGCTGAACGAGACGGCAGTCAGTGAGTTCTTATCGATAAAGCAAGTGTGCTGCCTCGTAAGCTGTGGCTTTCGGCTGCCTTACCTGTGCGATGGGAGAAGCAGCATTTGACGCCCGGGGTTGTGGTGAGGGTTCAGTAACCCCTGCCAGGACAGTGCCCGGTATCCAGGTCTTAAGGGGATGCGGGCGGCTGCTGTGTTCTTGTGAATCAGGTGGCTGGAGCAGTGTGGCAGGAGGGAGGGGCACGCCGATTCCCCCCAGAGTCTTAGGAGGGCAGGCAGTGATGAGGGTCAGGGGAGGCTGAGGAGAGCGGGGCGCCTTAGAAGCAGGCGGACGAGCAAGAATCAGGTGGGGCGCAGGTTGGCGGAAGTGGAGGAGGGCACTCTGGAGCTGGCAGAGTGCCTGTCACAGCCACTCTGTGGCCCTGGCTCTGCAGGAGATGGGGCCCGTCAGGGCCAGAGGTCTTGGAATCAAGTCTGGTAAGTGTTCAGCGCAGAGGCTCATCTGTGTTGTAGGCTGGTCTCCTGCACGCTGGGTCAAATGCGCTGACTGCTCAGACCTCTGCATGTCCTGGCCACGCCCTCCGCAGACCTGGCCAGGTGGCGGGCTGGGCCGTGTAAATGCTTGCAATCTTTCTGAAGGCCATTTGGAGAGAGATTTTGATGGTCATAAAAACAGTATTACTCTTGAGCCCGATAATCCGTCCTGGGGAAAGTTATCCTGAGGAAAGAGCCAGCAGGAGGGAAGAGCTGCGAGCGCGGCGGTGCTGCCACGTTGCGTGTGAGTGTGAAAAATCGGAACAAGGGAGCTGTATTTCACGTTTGTCGTCTCTTTGGCTTATTGCAGCAAGCTTGTGATGAAGGTGTTTCCCAGGTGAGGAAGCTGAGCTTGGAGAGATTCAGTGATTCGCTCAGGAGTTTAGTGTGATGGAGAAACAAAAAGAAGGCTAAACGCACAGCTGGTCTTTCTGGTCGGAAAGTCCGCAGGCGCACACTGAATGCGTGGGTGCTCAGCAGGGAAATGGTTAAGCAACTGACTGTGAATCAATTCAGTGGGATTCGGTGCAGTCATTTTAAGTGATAATTATGGGAATTCTGTAGCAACATGAAAATATTTAAGACATGTTAGGGGAAGCAATGGATTATACAAATTCACTTATGTTACAATTTTACAAAAAAATGTGTATTCATGAGCAAAGGCTGAAAAGGATATATAGAGAGTAGATTTCATAAGATAGTTGCATTCCAGGTGTTGTTTGGGTTCACTTTTAAAATCCTGTTGTTACTCCAGTATTGTTGGTTGATGAATAGGTGTTTGCCTAGCAACAGTTTTCTGGGTGTTTTGAGGACACTGGGAGAGTGCTGGAATCAGAAGCGAATCCCAGGGTGTCGTCTTCATCTTCCTAACCCGACTTAACTGCTGCTGGCAGAACTATCTTACGTGCGGTGTTATTTACCAGAAATGAACTCTGGGCAGCTTGATTTCATGGTTTTTGTGATGTCTGGGTGAATGATCTAACAGTTTTTGGACTTTCAAAGAGGATAAAAAATTAATGGTGGCTCGACGGTCTGCGTATTGAGGCTTGAGTGAAGTGGATTCATTCTGAAAGTGATCCCGTGTTTCCTGCTAGCTCAGTGCCAGGCTCTGCCAGATACTGTAGGTCACGTGGTTGTCACACACCTCCGTGAAGTAACTGGCTTTGATCCTCTTTTTACTGATGAGCGAACAGTGACTCAGAGTCCTGCAGTGGTTTCCCCGAGGTTAGGTGGCTCACAGCTGACAGTGCTGGGAGTTGAGTCCACTTCCGGCTCCACTGGCCGCAGGGCCCCTGCCCTCGGTCCTTGTTGCCTGCGGTCCAGAGGGGCCCTGGAGGCTGAGCCTCCGCCGCGGAGTCCCAGGCCCTCGCACGCCCCTGAAGCTGATGGCCCGGGCGCCAGAGGCGCGGCCCCTGGCTGAGTCCGGCCGGTTGGAGTTGCCCTGGTTCCTTTTCTGTCGTTGGCTTTGGCCTTTCTTCCCTTTTGGATGGTGCCCTAGGCGCGGGAGGCCTTCGACAGGGAGTGGGAGGAAGTCACGATGACCGAGCAGAAGCCTCCAGAGGGCGTCCTGCCGCTGAGCTGGGACCCAGTTGGGATGGTTCCTCTTTCAGAGGCTCCGGCTCCACGCTCCCACTCGGGGTGCCAGGGCTGGAGCCTGGCGGGTACAGCGCTCGTGTTCACCTCCTCTTGAGCGCTGAGTTTCTGAGTCATATTTGGTGGATTTTCAGGTATTTATTCCTATTGTATGGTAAGCTATTCTCAGTGTTTCCAGTCTTTTTCTTTTTTTCATTTCTTAAACTTACTTCAAGTGCAGATGAAAAGAATATTAATGTTTTAAGTTCTTATGCTATGCCAGGCACAATACTAAACATCCCAGTTAATTTCTTTTAATCCTCATAATAGCTCCCTGGAAGAGGCATTATTATAATCCCATTTTTGTAGATAAAGGAACTGAGGCACACAGAATAACGAACTTGACTAAACTCATAGGGCCAGTAAGGTAGCCTGGACCGGCTGTGTTCATTCATTCAACACATGTTGATGGAGTGCCCACTGTGTCCCAGATACTGTGCTGCAAATCTCAGGGGAAACAGCCATGAGCAGATAGATTGCAGAGGTCCCTGCCCTCCACAAGCGGATGATCTTTATATTGCATGATAGCAAATAGTACACGCGTAAGGATCGAGGATGAAGGCAGGTTGTGACAACTTCTAATAAGAAAGGAAGAGTTCTGCGTGAGAAAGTGACTTGGTGGAGGTAGTGGAGATGGCCCTCTTTGGAGCCAGTAGTCAGGAAGGGCCTCTTGGAGGCTCTGACGTTTAAGCTGAAGCTGCGATGGAAAGCCTGAGATTGAACCTCCTTGGCAAAGGCTGCAGGAAGAGCTGTGTGTGCAAAGGCCTGGCTTATGTGAGGACTGGGGAGGGTGGAGCATGCCAGCGAGGGGTAGGGCGCGTTACGGCCGAGCGTAGAGCCAGATCGCACAAATCTGCGGCCACGGCTCCAAGCTTTTTTTATTTTAATTTTTGCAGCCCCATGGACTGTAGCCTGCCAGGCTTCTCTGCCCGTGGAATTTTCCAGGCAAGAATACTGGAGTGGGTTGCCATTTTGTTCTCCAGAAGGTCTTTCCAACCCAGGGATCAAGCCTGTCTCCTGCACTGCAGGTGGATTCTTTACCATTGAGCCTCCGAGGAAGCCCAGTTCTATTCTAAGAGTGACGGCAGAGCTTCCTCGGTAGTCCAGTGGTAAGAACTTCGCTTTTCAGTGCGGGGGGTTATGGGTTTGACCCCTGTTGGGGGAGTTAAGATCCCCCATGCCTGGGGGCCAAAACTTAAAAACAGAACAAAATCAGTAAAAGACTTTAAGAATGGCCCACATTTTAAAAAATCTTTAAAAAGTGATAGAAAAAAGCAATGTCTGTCTGACTGTGAAGCCTGTAGGTCTCTCCTTGCATCACATGGCTTTCAAGAAATTGATAATACGCCCAGCCTTGTGACCACTCCATTGTTACTGTGTATTAATGACTTATCTCTTTATGTTGTAGACTGAAAAACAAAAGAGGATATGGTTCCCCATCTCTTAGAGATGGATCGGGTAGAAAGGAAACCCCCCAGCTGGTAGAGCGCAGTGTGATAGGCTTCTGTATAAAGAGACTAAAGGGTGTGTGGAAACATCTAGGAGGACCTCAGGCCAGCTTGGTGGGGTCGTCAGAGAAAGCCTGATGAAGGCTCTGGCATTGAGCAGAGGACGAGACTGGCATTGCTGCAGAAAAGTTGGCGCCTGTATTTCATTTTATTCACTGGGGCTTGGCTGGCATTTGCAATGACCTTCTGAAGGCTTATTTACCTTTTCTCATTAAAAAAAAAAGTTCTTCACCTATAAATAGAACAAATATTCTTTCAAATGTTGCTAAGAATTTTAGCAGCAGACACAGTGTGGGCATTCTCAGCAACCTCCATAAATAATTTATTGGTAGCCAAGTAATGGAATAAGGTTTCTCTTTATAGGAAGCATCTGGCGGGGTAGACTTTTTGTTTGAATGAATGTTTTATGTGCTGTTTCCTTAAAACATTTAAAAGGGAGGCTTTAATGAACCTATCAATTGCTTGTTCTCTGTTCTTCTTAGCCACAAAATTGAAACTTTAAGCGTTAACAAGGGGCCAGGGGTGGAAAATTTGAAATGTACTTAATGCAGAGTATGCTTATCATTCTCTTTTATCAGACGTAAAAGTATTCAAAAATTTATTAAAAGGAGTATTATGTGCTATTAACAATATTATTTAAAATGTTGAAGAAAAGCCCCAGTGACGACGCATGTACAATGATGTGGTAACACTCGAGGACAGCGGTTAATATTTTACTGTGTTTTCCTTTTGTTGTCGCTGTGCAGCCTCTCAGCTGTGTAGCCCCAGGGACTGCGGCGCGCCGGGCTCCCCTGGAGTTAGCTCAGATTCCTGTCCCTTGAATCGGTGACGCTGTCCAACCATCTCATCCTCTGCCACCCCCTTCTCCTTTCGTATGAAATAACCCCCTGCAGTTTTAAGTGTTGGCTGAGTTTTGACATACGTATACTCCCTTGTAACGGTGTCGTAATCAAGACATGTATTTATGTGATTTTTTTCTTTTGGTCTATGTGTATATGGTTGTAGGGTCGTGTGACTGCCAGCCACAATTGGAATATTCCAAAAGGCCAGAAATCCCCGAGTGTTCCCTCTCTGTGGTCAGACTTTTCCCCCAGACCGCTGGCAGCTGTCCCTCTATTCCCAGCCCCTGTGATTTTGCTTTTTCCAGAGATCATATACACGGAATCGTACCCCCTGCAGTCCCCTGAGGGTAGCCTCTTCCCCTCACCGCAGTATCTCTGAAACGCATCCGCGTGGCCATGTGCCACGGTGGCGAGTGTTTTTTCACCATGTGGGTGTGCACGCTATTCATTCACTTTTGAAGAGCGTTTGAGTTCTCTCCATGTTTTGGTGATTATTCATAACACTGCAGTAAGCGTTCCTGTATAAGTTTGTGTGTGTGTGTGTGTGTGTGCGCGTGTGCATGGGTTTTTACTTCTCTAGGGTAAACACCTAGGACTAGAGTCGCTGAGTCATATGATAAATGTAGTTTTTTTTTCTTTCGGTAAGAGACTGCCAAACTATTATTCAGAGTGGTTTTATCATTTTGTGCTCCCATCAGCAGAGTGTGAGAGTTCCGTTTGCTCCCCGTCTCCATCAGCACGTGGTCTTATCCATTAAAAACACTCTTTTTGGCCTTTCTAATAGATGTGCAGTGGCATCTCACTGTAGTTTGACTCACTTTTTCCTAATGGCTGAAGAGGCTTAGAGATCTTCTCTTCTGCTTACTTGTCATCTGTGTATCTTCTCCTGCGGTGGTTTTTCAGATCTTTTGCCTGTTTTTTTTGTTTCTTTTTAAAATTGAGTTGCTTCCTAGCAAAGAGATTTTGAGAGATATTTATGTATTCTAGATACAGTTCCTTGGAGAAGGAAATGGCAACCCACTCCAGTGTTCTTGCCTGGAGAATCCCAGGGACGGCGGAGCCTGGTGGGCTGCCGTCTATGGGGTCGCACAGAGTCGGACACGACTGAAGCAACTTAGCAGCAACAGCAGCAACAGATACAGTTGGATTTGTGATTTGCAATGTTTTCTCTCACTGTGTAGCTTGTCTTTTCATTCTTTCAGCGCTGTGTTTTTCCAAAGCAAACTTAAAATTTTGATGAAGCTCAATTTATTGATTTAAAAGAAGGATTTCCAATTCATGAATTTGGTAAGTCTCCTCACTTGTTTAGGTTCTTATTTCATCAGACATACATAATGTCTTACTAGATTTGTTCTTACAAATTTTCCTTTTTGGAGATATTGTAAATGGTATTTAAAAATTTTTCAGTTTTTGATTGTTGTTGCTGCTGCTGCTAAGTCGCTTCAGTCGTGTCCGACTCTGTGATCCCAAAGACGGCAGCCCAGCAGGCTCCCCCATCCATGGGATTCTCTAGGCAAGAACAGTGGAGTGGGTTGCTGTTTTCCTTCTCCAGTGCGTGAAAGTGAAAAGTGAAAGTGAAGTTGCTCAGTCGTGTCCAACTCTTAGCGACCCCATGGACTGCAGCCTACCAGGCTCCTCCATCCATGGGATTTTCCAGGCAAGAGTAGTGGAGTGGGGGGCCATCATCTTCTCTGTGTTTGTTGCTAGTATATTGAAATATGATTGATACCTGTATGCTGTCTTTGCTAAACTCACTTAATGAATTCTGGGAGCTTTTTTGGGTAGATTCCTTGGAATTTTTTGTTTTCACGTTGTCTGCACATAAGGGTGGTTTTACTTCNTTCTCTGTGTTTGTTGCTAGTATATTGAAATATGATTGATACCTGTATGCTGTCTTTGCTAAACTCACTTAATGAATTCTGGGAGCTTTTTTGGGTAGATTCCTTGGAATTTTTTGTTTTCACGTTGTCTGCACATAAGGGTGGTTTTACTTCTTCCCTTCCAATCTGGATGCCTTTTATTTTTTCCCCTTGTTTTATCACAGTGTCTGAAACTTGAAATACATTTGAATAGGAATCATAAGAGCCAGTAGCCTTTCTTTATTATAGATGTTGGGGGATAGCATTTTGTTCTTCATCTTTGGTAAATATGTTTTTTGTAGATGTGTGACTTTTTTGTATATGTCCTTTAGCAGATAAAGGATGTTTCCTTGAATTGCTAGTTTGCTGAATTTTTATCTTGAATGGTTGCTGGGTGTCTCATGCTCTTTTTGCACGTTTTGCTATGATCATATGTGCTTTCTTCTTTGGTCTTATAGTTTGGTGAATTACATGGATTGACTTTGGAATATTGAAGTAGTGTTAGATTCTTGGGATGAGTTCCACTCATGATGTGTTACTATGTTGCCAATTTTCCAAAGAAAGGCAATGCCAAAGAACTCTCAACCTACTGCACGATTGCGCTCTTCTCACATGCTCACAAAGTAACGCTCAAAATTCTCCAAGCCAGGCTTCAACAGTATAACGCTCAAAATTCTCCAAGCCAGGCTTCAACAGTATGTGAACTCCCAGATGTTCAAGCTGGATTTAGAAAAGGCAGAGGAACCAGAGATCAGATTGCCAACGTCCACTGGATCATAGAAAAAGCAAGAGAATTTCATAAAAACATCTGCTTCATTGACTATGCCAAAGCCTTTGACTGTGTGGATCANGATCATGGCATCTGGTCCCATCACTTCATGGCAAATAGATGAGGAAACAATGGAAACAGTGACAGACTGCACTGTTTGGGCTGCAAAGTCACTGCAGTTGGCGACTGCAGCCATGAAATTAAAAGATGCTAGTTCCTTGAAAGAAAAACTATGATCAACCTAGAGAGCATATTAAAAAGCAGAGACATCACTTAACTGACAAAAGGCTGTATAGTCTAAGCTATGGTTTTTCCAGTGGTCATGTATGGATGTGAAAGTTGGACCGTAAAGAAAGCTGAGCGCCGAAGAATTGATGCTTTTGAACTGTGGTGTTGAAGACTCTTGAGAGTCCCTTGGACTGCAAGGAGATCCAACCAGTCCATCCTAAAGGAAATCAGTCCTAAATATTCATTGGAGGACTGATGTTGAAGCTGGAGCTCCAGTACTTTGGCCACCTGATGCAAAGAACTGACTCATTTGAAAAGACTCTGATGCTGGGAAAGATTGAAGGCGGGAGGAGAAGGGGACAACAGAGGATGAGATGGTTGGATGGAATCACCCACTCAATGGACATGAGTTTGAGCAAGCTCTGGGAGTTGGTGATAGACTGGGAAACCTGGTGTGCTGCAGTCCATGGGGTCACAAAGAGTCAGACACGACTGAACAACTGAACTGAACTGAATTTTTTAAAATTTAGTTGAAGATTTTGAGTCTCATTTAGAGGATTTAGTCTGTGGTTTTCTTATAATATTTTTGTCTGGTTTTATGAGGTAATGCTGCCCTCGTAAAGTGAAGTGGGAAAGTTCCCTCATTTTCTGTTTTCTGGAAGAGATTGTATAAAATTGGTAGAGATTAAAATATTTCGTAGAAATTGCTACTGAAATCATCTTGGGATTTTCTTTCTTGGAAGGTTTTAATTACAGATTTAAGTTTCTAAATAGCTATAGGAGTGTTCAGTTTCTCTTAATTTCTTCTTTGGTGAATTTTGATAATTTGTGGCTTTGAAGGAATTGTGTGATTTCATCTAAGCTCTCCAGTTAGTTTACATGTATCGGTTTCTATCCGTTATTCTCATATTATCTTTTTAATAACTGCGGCATCTGTAATAACTCCTCTTTCATTCTTGATATGGGTAAGTTATGTCGTCGCTCTCTTTTTATTTTTTTACCAGTTTGGCTAGAGATATAATTAGTTTCATTAATCGTTTGAAAGAGCCATCTTTTAAAAGTCATTTTTCCTTGTTGTTTCCTCTTTTCCTTTTCCCTGATTTCTGCTCTTATGTTTATTATCTTCTTCATTCTTTTTGCTTTGGGTCTATTTTGCTCTTTTCATGGTTTCCTAAAATAGAAGCTTAGATCATCGATTTGAAATATTCTTTTTGAAAAACAGTTATTTTTATTGGAGTGTGGCTGGTTCACAGTGTCGCGTTAGTTTCTGTTATACAGCAAAGTGGACCGCATGCGTATCCATGTAGAAGACACATAGAGACTCTGTGGGGAAGCAGCAGAGATTCGCTGCAGAGCGCTGAGCGGGGTTCCCGTGCTGCGCGGCAGCTCCTTGTGAGTGAAAGTCACTCGGTCATGTCTGACTCTTTGCAACCCCATGGGCTATACAGTCCGTGGAATTCTCCAGACCGGAACACTGGAGTGGGCAGCCTGTCCCTTCTCCAGGGGATCTTCCCAACCCAGTTATCGACCCAGGGTCTCCTGCAGTGCAAGTGGATTCTTTATCAACTGAGCTATCATGTATGAAGTGTATATGTATATTTTTTCTTTTCTAAAGCATTTAATAGTATTAAGTTTCCCTCTAAATATTACTCTAACTGCATCCAACAAATTTTGATTTATTTTCATTTTCATTTATTCAAAATGTCTTTTGATTTCCTCTTGTACCTGTAGATTGTTTAGAGATGTGCCATTTCATTTCTAAGTACTTGGGAATTTCCAGCTTGCTTTCTGTTATTGATGTCTAAGTTCATGTCCGTTATGGTCAGGGAATATACTTTGATTTCAGTTCTTTTAAATTGGTTACATCTACTTTATCTCTTTTCCTCTCCCTCCCTGCCATTAGGGTGTTAATTGCAGATATACGACAGCACCCTTGAGAACTTCAGCACGAATCTCTTGCTTAGGACATTCTCTTACAAACTCATAATACTCTTGCCTGGTGGAAAGTTGTTACTCAGTCCCCCAGCTGTCTCCATAGAGCGTAAAAAGATTTCAAGAGTCACTGTATGATTTTATTGTACTTCGTAGTCAGGCCTCTGTTACTTCCATTCATTTAGGAGAGTCCCCCAGCCCTTTTTGTCTTGAGATTGTCATGAAGATTTCTGGAGAGTCCGAGTCTGTTGTTTGTCGGGCACTCTTCACTTTGGATTTGTTTGATTGACTCCTCTTGATTAAACGTCTTAAGAAAAGCTGTCTTCATTTGTGGTTATTTCCGGCTGCCCGGGCCTGCCTTGCTGCGTGCGGGCTTTTTCTCTGGTTGGCGGCGAGCAGGGCTGCTCCCTGGAGGTGCGAGGGCCCCTCACTGCCGTGGCCTCTCCGGGCGGGAGTGCGGGCCCTGGGCTCACGGGCTTCAGCTGCTGCCGGCTCGGGCTCCAGAGGTGCGGGCTGGTTCCCCCATGGAGGGTGGACGCTCGCTGCACCAGGGATTGAGCCCGTGCTCCCTGCATCGGCAGGCGGATTTTTATCTACTGCGCCACCAGAGAAGTCTGACAACTCTTGATTAGTTGTAGGTTAAAGGTTGTATGTATTTTGGGAATTCCTTGGCAGTCCAGTGGTTAGGACTTGGTGCTTTAACTGCCAGGGTCCAGGTTCAGTTCCCTGGTTGGGGAAATAAGATCTCACAAGCCGTTAAGTTGCCAAAAAAAAAAAAAAAGATTATAGGTATTTTAGCATTTTAAAATGAAGTTGCTTACTTTCAGTGACTTAGTTCAGGAGGCACAGCATGTCAGTCTGTCCCACCAGGGGTAGTAGTAATATATTCTGTTGGTTAGGGTGATGTCTGCTAGGCTTCTAAATCGTGACGATATGTTTCCCAAATGCTAAGCCGTCTATGGGGTGACCGTCTTGATGCGGGGGAGTACCGTGCCCTGCAGCGCTCTTTCACCCAGTGCGTTTGTGTGTTGACCTCGGCCTGAGCCGTTTATTTCTACGTGGGTGTGTGTGGGTCGCCTATAGCAGCTGTATAATGGTGCCTCTCTCTTCCTGCTGCTCTCTACCGTTATTAACTTGATTTCTTTTGTGAAGAAGAGCTTCCCTTCTTCCTTTCCTTTCCTTTCCTGACTTGCTTTCCGTGTGGACTCATGAGCTCGCTCTCTGCACTCACTCATCGTTCATTTCCGTGCTGACTGTCCTGCGTCTGGCTCTTAATCCTGGGTTTGTGCGGTTGTAGCAAAGCTGAGCTCTGTTCCCTTTGTAGCCCTGAAGCTGAGGGCATCATGCAGGTCTCGTCCTTCAGACCTTACTTTCAATAACCCATGTGTGCTTATTTTCCAGCAAATCACTGAACTGAAGAAAGAAAACTTTAACCTCAAGCTCCGCATCTATTTCCTCGAGGAAAGCCTGCAGCGGGAGCGTGGCGGCCGCTCGGAGCGCGCCTGCAAAACCGTGAGTGTCCTGCTCGGCGCCGCCGCGCCCGGCGTCCTTCCTCGTGGCCATTCGAAGCAGCAGCTCGATTAATGCTTGTTCCCAAGCTTGGCACGAATAGATCGCGCTGCTTTCCTTTCATTTGGATTGATTACAGGGAGCGTAAAGATAATAGAATGACCTTAATACTAAGCAAAACGATACAAGATTAATTTTAATGGAGTCTTTCTCTCTTCTTAAAATGGAATTCTGACTTACCATATCTCAACTGCTGTTTTCTCATTATGTATAATTGAGACAAAGAGTGAAATGGTGGCGTGTCTTTGGAATTGAATCCTGTTGTTACTCACTAGCTTGTGTAACTGTAGGCAAGTCCCTTCAGCTATCTGGGCTTGCTTCCAGAGTTAAGTGATAACCCCTCTGTCCTGGGGTTATTTGTGTGGATTAAAATGACTTTGTAGAGGAAAAGCCTCAGCACACACTCAGCCCTTGACAGTGACCTCTTACTGAGGCTTCCATCGGCAGCCCAAAGTGGGGGTTGTCGTTTTTTCTGTGACATAACTCTTCTGTATTCCTTGCGTGTTTGCTTAAAAGTCTGTTCTATCTCAAGTCTCGACCTAGAGGCCTCTGCCTGAAAACAAACCGTGGTTCTGGGAGTTGAAAAAAGAGCTTGGCTCTCTTGAAAAGGCAGGAGTACGAACAATATTTTAGTGCCCCTTTCTTGACTTTCTCTGGGAGATTAGCTCTTGGCCTGAGACTTATTCCACTTTTTTTTTTCCTCTTCTGAAGTTTGCACCAGTGGAAAGTTTTGAAGGAGGAAAACGAACGCTCCTTGAGATTTAGTGGGTGGACTTAAATGGACTTGTCTTGAAGACGGAATGTATTGTACTTCTGAGTCTTTTCAACAATTAAAAAGCTCCCTTGTCCCTCAAGACCCAATTTTTTGTTTCCCTTTATTGTGGGAGAGAAAGACAATGAGGGTCCCCCCCTTTTGGGAAAGAAGTGGTGATGTGATCAAAATTTTAAAGGAAAGCCTGTCACCAAAGTATTTCCTGCTTAGGCGTGATTGCCATGCACCTCAGGGCAAATATGGGTGTTAGGAAATCCAAAAGAAGGAAGCTGCTTCCTCTGGCCAGGCACCTGTCCTGGGTGTTTCTACCTTCATCATCTTCTTTTAATTCTCAAGACAGTCTTGTCCCGCGGAAACGATCTTTATCTTGCAGGACAGGAAACTGAAGCTCAGGAAAGATCAGTAAGGTGCTTGCTGTTGGGTTACCGTGCCGGGAGGTGGGCTTTGAACCTGGGTCTGCCTGCCTCACTGTGCTGTGTGGTTTCAGCTCTTCTTTTCGCACTGCTTGGCTAGATGGCTTGATTTGATTGTACTTTTATTTAAACTTTAATTTTTTGGATAGATGTACATGGTTCAGAATCAAAAGGTATAGAAGGTATACACGGGAAAGACTTCCTTCTGTCCTTGTCTCCTGGTTCCCTAGATCTAACCAGTATGATTAATTCTCCAGGCAGAGAAATTTTATGTGTGTACAAGCAGCCGCTGCTTGTGTGTATATTATGTATCAATGCCCTCTTCACATAAATGTGAGCATGTTCTGCTTTGATATTAACAATATTTTATATATGTTTCTTTAATAGTGATTTAAGAGCTTCTTCATTCTTTTTTATAATGATATTCAGTTTGATACTTATATGGTGTCTTGATTTTCGGTTTAGAAAATTTGATCACCATATATATAAGTTTATAGCTTGAAGTATCAGGCTTGCGATCTCGCCGACATGTTAGCCGTGTAGTCTTGTAAATTCGCTGGTCTGGGGCTGCCAATTGGTTCATCAGAAAGCAAACCGCTTGGAACATATGATGTCACCTGTTACGTCGAAGCTCTCTGCCCTTTGGAGAGCTGGAAGAGGAATCTTCTCTTTGAAGGGGTTCCTACAGTTTTCCCAGAACCACAGTTGAAGATGTTGTGTACCGACACTCAAGTGTCCTTTATGCAGAGATCAGGGCTCTCCAGGAAGAGTTCTGCAGAGATGGCCTCCTTACCCTCTGTCGTGTGGTGGTGAAGCCCATCTCTCGCTTTGTTAGCTCACCCAGTCCTCGAATCCACCAGGGCAGCTGGGCCTCGTGTTTGCCAGGTGACCCCCTGAGGGATCTGAGAGGGCAGTAAAGACTGTTTCTTCCTTTTCTTTTCCAAGATTTTTTTTCCCCCTCTGTGATGAGAGCTCTTTTTTTTTCTTTTAATGTTTATTTATTTGTCTGCGTCTTGCGGCAGATGGGGTCTTTGTTGTTGAGTGTGGGATCTTTTTAGTTGCAGCATCCAGGATCGTTCATTGTAGCTTGCAGGCTCTAGCTCCCTGACTAGGGATCGAACCTGGGTCCCCTGCGTTGGGAGTGAGGACTCAGCCCCTGGGCCGTCAGGGAACTCCCTTGGGCTTGTGTTTCTAAGGTCAATTACAGGCTCCCACTTCTGCTTTGGTGCTGAATATGAGCAGGAAGTCTGCCTTGCCCACCACGGCGGCCTCGACACTTAGCCGGTGCTCAGCTGGCGCTCGGCCTGTCACAGGGGCTGGTGTGTGTCTGTCACGTGAAGGAACGAGTAGGGAGCATCTGCTGACTCAGCGCAGTTTCTGCCCAGTGACGAGTGGAGACAGAATCTGAAGCCAGGTCTGGCATCGTTGACTTAATGGACATGAGTTTGAGCAAACTCTGGGACACAGTAAAGGACAGGGAGGCCTGGCGTGCTGCAGTTCACGGGGTTGCAAAAAGTGAGACATGCCCAAGTGGCTGAAGGAACAGTCGTCAAGTCCCGAGGCTGTGGCCTTCCCGTTCTGGCCGACTTCTCCGTCAGGTTGGTCTACCCTTTGGGGCTGTTTGGCTTCAAGGAGGGAGGCATGTCCTCTGAGATGGTAAACCTTACTGGAAATGTTATTTTTATTTACAATGATACACATGTATTAGGGAATAGAACGTCTGGTTGGTGTATATTATTAGAATAAAGCAAGTGCAGGGTTAGAGAAATCCTGGATTTACAGCAGCCCTCCGCAGACCACACACTTGGACCCTCCTCTGTGCTGGGTGAATTCATCTAGCCCGTCTGAGGACACTGGTGAGCTGGTTTTCCAAGCCTGTCTCTGCCCCACAGCCTTAATGATGTGATCCGTGTGCCAAAGATCCTGCCTTTGGGCCGTCATAGGAGCTGCAAGCCCAAGGCCCTGCGAATCTCCCTTTGTTTCGGTCAGTTAAGAGGAAGCTGGCTGGAGAGCCCTGTGGCGCCCCCTCCAGGCAGCGGGCCCCCTGCGGTCGCGGCTCTTTGGGAAGGGGGTCCCCCGAAATCTCACACTGAAATGAGACAGGCAGTGATGTGGCTTCCCATCCGCATGTTTTTTTGAAGCTGCAGCACGTTCCCACTCTCCAACCACCACATGCATGATTGTAAACAACCAGAAGTAATTGCCTTAGAATGGGAAAAACAAACTGCAGAATTGCTTGTAAATTTGCTTGGCGGAGGGCAAACAGTTTTTAAATCAGCCTCACTTGTGTGACATTCATGCCTCCAAGTTTGAGTACTCTGGCTGTTAGATGCTTGGGAAATTTACATAATTGTTCCAAGCCTTGAGAAACCCAGGGCTTCCTTCGGCGCCCACCAGTGTTTAATAACCCCCTTTTCCTTGTGCCCCGAGGCTGATGAGGGTTAGGATCTAACATCTGCGCGTTAAGAGCATCGTATCGGTTAAGAGCGTGGGAGCCAGTTCATGCTGAAGGCGGGTTCCCCACTAAAGGCATTCAGACGGCCTGTGTCTCACGTGTTTCTTTTCTCTCCTGATCTTGTCCCGAAGAACATCGAGCTCAAGGTGGAGGTAGAGAGCCTGAAGCGGGAGCTGCAGGAGAGAGAGCGGCTGCTCATCAAAGCCTCGTGAGTACCGTCCGCATCGCCTGGGCTTGGTGGTGGCGGTGGCTGGTGGCACTAGGAGAAGAGGGCCTTGTGTTTCTAAGCCAGTTGCTTTCAGGACCCTGAGGAGTTTTCATTTTTGTTTATTTTTCAACAAACTTTTAAAATGTAATGTTGCTGTTGAGTCTGCCAAGTCCTGTCCGACTCCTTGCGACCCCGTGGACTGCAGCACGGCAGGCTTCCCTGTCCTTCACCAACTCCCAGAGTTTGCGCAAACTCATGTCCGTCGAGCCGGTGGTGCTCTCTAAGTATCTCCTCTATCTAACCATTTCCTGTGAGTATGTTACAAAAACGTGACACAGGAAGATGCGCCGATGGTAAGTGTACAGCGTGATACTTTTCGTGGAGCGAGCACAGCTACAGGGCCACCGTCCAGACCACAGACCAGAAGGTCGTCAGGCCCCTGGACGTTCCCTCTGTGCTCCCGGAACTTGGGCTCCTTAACGGAGCTCACCCCTGCGCTCGCCCTGGGCACCCGCGTGGCTCAGTCCTGCCTGTTTTTGAACTTAGAGAGCAAGAGTCGTCTGCTGCGCTCCCGCTTCCGGGCCTGGCCTGTCTCCTTAGCGATGTGTCTGTGCGATCCAGCTGCCGTGTCAGTTTCCTCCGCAGTGCATTCGTTTTCATCTCTGTGAAAGGCCGAGGGCCTTGGGGCCTTAGAGGGATCCCTGAGGTGGGTGAGGCTCGGGGGCAGAGTGTGGGGCTTCTGCCAGAGTAGCTAATTTGTGTGTGTGTTTTCTGTGCTAGGGTCTTGTAGTATTTCATTAAAGGAAGGGCTCTACTGCATTAAACAAATCGAAAACTATTGTTTTAATCAATTAATCAGTTAATTTAAATATTTATTGAACAGCAGTCACAGTTCAGAGAAGAGCCTGTGTCTCAGTTGGTCGTTCATTCATCCATCAGCATTTCTCAGGGAGATGTGCTGAGGACTTGAAAAGAGANAACTATTGTTTTAATCAATTAATCAGTTAATTTAAATATTTATTGAACAGCAGTCACAGTTCAGAGAAGAGCCTGTGTCTCAGTTGGTCGTTCATTCATCCATCAGCATTTCTCAGGGAGACGTGCTGAGGACTTGAAAAGAGACTGCCCTTTACTCCGAGCACACAGGCAGTGGTGTGCATGTGAACGGGTGTGATGGGGGCGCAACGACAGAGGGCATTCGTGAGCACGGGGGCCACGTGAGAGTGCGCCGAGTCTCACTTGCGAGACGATGAAGACTTCCTGGAGCTGACCCACTGAGGGCCCGGCTGGAGGTCTGTGTGGCCACACTCTGGCGGTCCTGGCGTTGCGGCGGTCCTGGCGCGGAGCTCCGCGGCGGCCTGGGGCAGGCTGCACTGCGCGGGCTTCCCCAGGGGCTCAGTGGCAGAGTCTGCCTGCAAGGCGGGAGATGCAGGTTCGATCCCCGCGTTGGGAAGATCCTCTGGAAAAGGAAATGGCAGCCCACTCCAGTATTCTTGTCTGGGAAATCCCATGGACAGAGGGTCCTGCTCTCCACGGGGTCACGAAGAGTTGGACCGAGCGGCTGAAACGCCTACAGCTGTGCTGCGCTGGGCCAGGCTCCACAGCCCCTGTTGCCGGCTCCCAGCCAGCAGCCAGCGTGGACGGCTGTGGGCTCGGGGGAGGCTAGAGGGCCCCGGGCCAGGCTTCTAGGGGCTGCGCCGACCCTGCACATGTGGTGTCTTCTCAGTGGAAGGGTGACAGGTGAGCAAATGAACTGCACTGCGCGCTGGCGGTGGTGCTTGTTTCTTCCTTTGCTCTGCCGGGCGGCTCGCGGGCTCTCGGGCTCTCGTGGGCCCAGGCCCGCGGCACTGAAAGCCCCGGGCCTTGAGCACCGGGCCACCCGGCGCTGCCTTCACACGTTGTTTTCGTTGGTTGCTTTTGTCGTTGTTTGGAAGCGACATCGTTCTCTGGACAGGGAGTCAAATGGACTTTACGAAGCCAGGAAACCCGTGGTGGAGTTGGGTCTGTCGCACACTCAGCGCCCTGCCTGCTGCGGGCCTTGGCCAGGACTTGTTTCTAGCCAGGCGTGTGTACCTGGAGACCCAGACGCACAGAGGCCGCGCGCACACCTGGATGCCAGCACCGCGGGCTGAGCATTCCTTGGCGGGTGCCCACGTTTGTGTGCATCGATTCCCCGAGTGCCTAGACTGGAGTTTGGGGCCTTTTCTTGATCTGATCAGCTTAATTAATTTATTCAGAAAATATTTCTCAAGCAGTTGTTATGTGCGGTACTGGCCTAGGTTCCTGAGAATAGAGCGGTGATCCAGACAGACAGGTGGGGCTTACATTCTGGAAGCAGTGATGGGGATCAACTACTTGGAAACATAGATCCGTAAATACAAACTGGGAAAAGAGGTCAGAGAAGAGAGGGCGCCGCGAGAGTAAGTGCAGTGGCCGTAGGTGTGTAACTGGAGGCCTGTGGCCGGGAAGGCAGCCTTTGCGGTGAGACCGGGCGGCAAGTAGGCCTGAACCCGGGGAAAGGGGAGAGTCTTGAAGGAGAAGGGAGTGTGCCGTCTCAGGGGACCCAGCATCCTCCGGCTCGGGCTCATCTTGCCGGGTCTTGAGGCCACGCTAGAGATTTTTGTCTTTATCCTGAGATCCCATGGAAAACAGTCATGAGTTTTAAGCCACTGACACAATCAGGGCTTTGTTGTTGTTGTTTTTTGTAAAAAGGTCACTCTGGAGGCTGAGTGGGGAGTGTTCTGTGGGGGGAGCCGGGGTGGAGGCAGGGAGGCAAGTTAGGAGGCGAGTTCAGGAGTTGAGCTGGAGACTCGTGATGCGCTGTTGGAGGGGATTGGGTGGACGTTTGGGAAGCAGAGTCCACAGGGCTGGGTAAGGGGTGGGCAGGGTGATGTCAAGGAAGCCTCCCAGGGCAGAGTTTCTACGTAAGGATACGCACGGTGACTCCGCTGCTCCAGCTTGCTCTCCGCCAACGCCTCATCCCAGGTGGCGCACAGATACTAACCGCGCCCTGCCCCTGCCACTCTGGCTTTGCCCTGGCAGGACTCCTCTGCTTCCTGTCCTCTGCCGCCCTGGCGACTCTGTCGCCTCCCCGCCCCAGAGGCCCAGGTTGCGTCCCGCGGCTGCCTGCGGGCCGGGCCTCAGCCTCTCCGCAGACTCTTCTGGCCACAGTGAGATCCCACGTGCATGTCACACGTCACCGCTGATAAGATGCTTTCCGGCTCATTCGCCTTCCATCATTATCCTGGGAGCTAGGCAGCTTTCTCGGAAAAACCTCCTTTTCGTCGAGGAGGGGAGTTCAGGGCTGGAGAAGGGAAAGAGCGCAGCAAAGCCACTTACACACCAGAGCTGGAGTCAGGACTGGAGTCCCTGGCTTGCCCCAGCGCTGGGCTTTGGGCGCTTGACTTTCCTGCGTGTGATTCTCGCTCCTCCGGCACGGCTGTGCACCGCGCGAGGCCCCGAGTCTGGTCCCCTGCCCGAGTGGAGGCGGGGCCCGTGGAAAGGCAGAGGCCTGGCCAGCGGCCGGGTCTCTGGCTTCTGAGTCTCGGCTTCTCTGCTGTTCCTGTTTCCTGGGGCCTTTGTGCGGGTGACCCACGGCGGCTCTGTGCTGCGTCCACCAAGCACCTGCTGAAGGTACTTGTCCTGGCCCCGAACTGCCCAGCATCTGTTACAGGAAAAGCTCTTGCTTTCCCTAAAGAACCATAACTAGGCTAGAAAGAAACAGGAGGAAATGTTGAGGGTTAAAAAGAACAGCGAGAGTGGTGTTCCCAGAAAAGTTCTTTCTTGTATTGGGTGGAAAGCTGGGTTAGAGCCGCTTTTCTAAACCCTTTCTCTCCTTTGGTCTTGCTGTCTGTCTCATCTCTTGTTCCAGATTCTGTAAAGAGAAGTTTCTATAAAGGAAGGAGAAAGCTGACATGTTTTTCAAGGTGTATTTTTAATTGGAAGATAACTGCTTTGCAGAGTTGCTAGTTTCTGCTGCACAGCAGTGTGGCTCAGCTGTAAGTTTACATGTAACCCCTCCGTCTTGAGCTTCCCTCCTGCCTGCCAAGAACTAACATTTATGGAGGTCCTACTTAGGCCCAGATCCTAGGCCTGGCGTTTGACACGCTTTATCGCATCTGGTCTTATAGCAGCTGTTTGAGGCAGTCAGTATTCCCATCTTAGTGAAGAGAAAACTGAGGCTCATGGACAGGAGGACTTGCCCAGCTCTTCCGGCAGCAGAGCTGGGGCTGACTCCCTGGAGCTCGCTCCACCCCGCCATGCAGTAGACATATATGCTTTCTGGCTTTCCATTATTGTGTTTCTCAGTTACAGTAAGGGGGCATTAAGAGCAAAAGCAGACACATTGTCAGGAGTAAATTTTATCTCTGTGGTTTTAAAACACAAACAAAAATAATAATTCCATTAGTAGGGGAAAATTGCACCATACTGCCGAGTATAAATTTTATTGCTACAGTAACTGTAAAATACAAAGATGATAAATGAAAAGTTGGAACATTTATTATTGGGAATACATTTTAGTAGCATAACTAAAATGCAACCGAANAGCGTGGTCGGCCCCTGACGGTCCCTGACGGGGCTCGAGCGTGTGTCCCCTGCAGCGGCAGCGCCGCGTCCCGGCCACCGGGCGCTGCGGGAGCCCCCCGCATCCCGCTCCTGGCACACTGGTTCGCACGCCCGCTCTCCGCCTTTCCTGCCAGCGGTGGAGGTGTGCTTTGTGTCTTGAAAATGTGCTTATCCTTTAGCTTAGTAATTCTGTTTGTAGGAATTGACCCTAAGGAAATCACTGGACGGTATACAAACCACATATATACACGCACACAGATATCATGTACACGTGTTTAACTGAAATATAGCGGGCATATAACGTTGTGTAGGTCGAAGGTGTACTGCATGATTGACTTAATACATTCATATATTACATTTTTTCTGCTTGTGAATTACACATATTAAAAAAAAAAAAGGAAAAAGCTCAGCACAGGTCTGTGGGAGAAGGGACCAGCAAATATTCTTGGTCTCTTAGGAGCCATTGGGATCACCATCTGATGTCACTCTTGTGCATTTTACGCCTTTGCCTCTTTTCACAGCAAAGCAGTTGAGAGCCTCGCTGGAGGGGGCGGCTCTGAAGTTCAGCGGGTGAAGGAAGATGCTCAGAAGAAGGTCCGCCAGGTCGAAGACGTCCTAACAAAGAGGATCCACCTCTTAGAAGAGGCGAGTCTGCAAGCCCTGAGGAGACCGTTCCTCACAGTGGGGGCAGAATCTTGTTCCTTTCTTCTGTGACCTGTCAGGGAGCAGAAGCAAGAGCCCGCTTCCTGAGTGCCTCCTGGCCCAGCCCTGCTCTGGGCGCCATGCGTGTGGGACCCGTCCCCACGTACCCTGCACGCCGCCCTTGAGTGTCTGTGTCCTGTCGGTGAGGACAGGGACACGGAGGGACAGAGAGAAACGCTAGTCCAGTTTAAGCCCCGTTTAAACGTTCTTGTTTAGTCGCTAAGTGGTGTCTGTCTCTTGGTGACCCCATAGACTGTAGCCCACCAGGCTCCTCTGTCCATGGGATTTCCCAGGTAAGAATACTGAAGTGGGTTGCCATTTTTTCCCACTCCATGGGACCTTCCCGACCCAGAATCAAACCTGCCTCTCTTGTGTCTCCTGCATTGGCAGATGGATTCTTCACCACTGAGCCACCAGGGAAGCCCATTTAAACTTAGAGCTGCTGGTTCTAAAGCCCGTGTTCCAGCTGTCACACCAGCCTTCTTCTCATCCAGTTCAGTCTCTTTGCAGAAGGGAAGCTGAGGCCCAGTGAGGGGAGGGCCCACACAGCTCAGCCCGGAGCCAGGCTTCCCACCCCGCGTGGCCGCGGGGGCCTGGCCCCCAGAGCCCCGGCTCCAGCCCCAGCCTGCCCGTGCTCCCTGACCCCTCCTCTCGGGGAGCCGCTCGTGTAGCCCCTGCTGCCCGTGACTGGTGGGAGGCAGGAAGCTTCTTGGCCAAAATATATTGTCTCCTAGGTGTTAGAAAGTTTTCCTCCATATTAAGCTAATACTGAGGAATAATCGCGGTTCCTTCGCTCTTGATCTTTGAAGTCTGTCGTTTCGTCTCTTTCTCTGCCTGTGACCTTGATTCTTCTGAGCAGGTCAGAGGGGAGGTGACACCTGGATGGAAACAGCAGACTCACTTGTACTGCGCTTTACAGTTGATAACGGTATTTTCCGTTCTCCCTGTTCACAGCAGCCCCAGGGGGGTGTGTAGGTCCAAAATACCGAGGAGGAGCCTGGCGCAGAAGGGGTGGGGGACCTAGTCTGGATCGCAAGCAGCTGAGCTGAAAGCAAAGGAGAGTCTTTGGAGCACAAATTCTGAAGTTAAAGTGTAATTCTGAGACTTGAAACGTAATCTCCTGGTTTAGCCACCTTAGGTTTCCCGGCTCAGTGCTTTCCCGCGCTTTAGGGAACAGCATGACTGGCGCGGGGTCGGGTTCCTGCTCTGTCCCTGGTTTGTCAGCTTTTGGAGAAGAGCTTTGCCCTTGAGCCTCAGCTGCCTCGTCTGTGAAATGAGGCCGGAGGTGCCTGCCCTGCAGAAATTGTGATAAACTGCAGGGAGCCCGCGATTTATGGGGGCTCCCCATGGCTGAGACACCGTACGCCACACCTCAGAAGGGTTTCTTAGCCTTTTCACACACGGATTTCACCCCTTCAGTAAATGTGTGCGGTGATTGTCCCTCTTTGAGAACGAAAACCTGGGCCACGGGCGCAGAGCGGGTGCCGGGCGGTCTGACTGCAGAGCTTCCGTGCTGAGCTGCCCTAGGCTGTCTCTCAGTCTGTGACTTCCTAGAGTGGAGTGAGGATCACAGGTAATATAGAGCTCCGTGCTCAATGCCTGGCATCGGGAGGCACTCAGCAGATAATGGAGTTTGCTGGCTTTTGTCTCAGAACATTGGTGAGCTTGCCCCAGCTGCCATTGAGATCGCCAGGCTCTCGCCCTCTTGGGCAGGCGGTGGTGGGGGCCCCACTGGAGGGGGCAGGGAGGGGAGGCAGCGGTTTTGGAGCCTCCTGGGATGCAGCAGGCATGCGACAGAGTCTCCAGCAACTCTGGAGAGATAATGCATATTCGCTTTCTGTTTTCTGTTTATCTAATTATTTGGCTGCACCAGGCCCAGCTGAGGCACGCGGGGCCTTCAGCTGTGGATGTGGGCTCTAGTTCCCTGACCAGGGATCCGACCCTGGCCCTCTGCAGTGGCAGCTCTCATTCTTAGTCCCTGGACCGCCAGGGAGGTTCCTATCCCCGTCTTACAGGNCAGGCCCAGCTGAGGCACGCGGGGCCTTCAGCTGTGGATGTGGGCTCTAGTTCCCTGACCAGGGATCCGACCCTGGCCCTCTGCAGTGGCAGCTCTCATTCTTAGTCCCTGGACCGCCAGGGAGGTTCCTATCCCAGTCTTACAGATTGGGAAATGGACTCAGGGCTTCCCTGGAGGCTCAGAGGTTAAAGCGTCTGCCTCCAATGCGGCAGACCCGGGTTTGATACCTAGGTCAGGAAGATCCCCTGGAGAAGGAAATGGTAACCCACTCCAGTAGTCTTGCCTGGAGAATCCCATGGATGGAGAAGCTCGGTAAGCTCCACTCCATGGGGTCGGAAAGTGTCGAACATGACTGAGCGACTTCACTTTCACTTAACGGGCTCAGGGAGGTTAAGGGGCTATGCGAGGTCACCCAGCGCGTAAGCTGGGTTTTGAGCCCAGTTCGCTCTCGCTTTCCTTTTTGTGGTGCAGTCAGAGGCTGCTGGCCTGAGGGCTCGGAGATCAGACCCCCTGTCAGGCCGCTTTCCTGAGCACCAGGACCTCTCCCCTCACGCAAACGCTGCCCACACCATCTAGACAATTTCCCTCTGCTTCTCTGAGCTCTCAGGAAGAACATAGAGTTTCTCACCACCTAAATCACCTTGGAGGTTTAGAAAATGTACTTTCAAGTCGTGTAGTCATTATCTTAAAAAAAATAATAGTGAGGGGGCAGTGGGGTGTGGGATGAATGTGTATGGAGATGATGGTGACTCTTAGGAATTTATGTATGTTTAGGTATTGAGAAGCACATTTCTCTTCATACTCGTTGAAGCTGTAAATATTGATCCGATTTTTCAAAACCCCCAAATACGGTTCTTGTAGAGTCTTTTCCACTGGAAATGCCTATTACTCTTCAGGATATAAGAGGGGGAAAATGGCTGGTGAATGTATTTATTACTGATTCTCCCCATGTGTAGTACAATTCAGGGAGGGGAAATGTGCCGGAGAAAAAGTCATAAATATTTATGTTTTAATCCAATTTCCTTTCAAAATGTTCCCAATTGTATTGAAAAATTGCATCAAATGCATTTAATTTAACTCTAGGATGTGAAAGCCGCCCAAGCAGAACTGGAAAAGGCCTTTGCTGGGACAGAATCAGAGAAGGCTCTGCGAATGAGCTTGGAAAGCAAGCTTTCAGAGATGAAGAGGATGCGTGAGGGGAACCTGGAGATGGCTGCGGTCCTGGAAGGGAAGGACAGGTGGGCTCGCACCCCCGTGAGGCTCCGACATCCGTTTGTCTGGTTGCATGAACTTCTGCAGGGCCTCCCAACTGGCCCTAGAGGCAAAGAACCCACCTGCCAGTACAGGAGACACGAAACATGGGTTCCATCCCTGGGTTGGGAAGACCCCCCTGGAGAAGGAAATGGCAACCCACTCCAGCATTGCCTGGAGAATCCCATGGACAGAGGAGCCTGCTGCGCTGCAGTCCGTGGGGTCACAAAGAGTCGGACACGACTGCAGTGTCTTAGCAGAGCACGGCATGATCCAAAACAAGGGAAGGAGTTACCCCCTTGTTCCCTTCTTTTTCTACCTGGTCCCCGTAGTGAGAAAACTAGGGATAAAATCAGGATGAAAGGAAAAGGAATCGGGTAGTGATATGAGGACAGAGGTAGGATTAGTAGACAGAAATTCATGCTGAAAAGTTCTGCTTATACTAAATTTAGCATTCAGGTTTTGGCCATAAGCTTCCTGGTAGCCAAAGGAAAAAGGGAAAAACAATCTTGGAGGGCATAGACATATTGCTCACGAGATGAAACAAGCTAGTAACTCAGGAGACGCACGTGCAGCTGTCTCTCGGGGGCGGGGCCTCTCTGATTTCTGCTGGCTCTGCTGCGGCCTCCCTGCGGTGGGACTCTCCTGGGGCCAGAGCCAATGTGTTCCCTCCCTAAAGGCGGGCCTGCCCAGGAAGCTAAGCTGCGGTCAGAGGTGAGTTCCAAAGCACAGAGCTGGAGGAACAGGGCTCTGTGGTCCTGCCCTGGTGAGGTGGGTCCAGATCTGCTGCGTGGCTGGCCGCTGCTGAGCAGAGCCCTCCCTGGGAGGGCCCGGCCTGTGTCCTGGGCTCCCACCACCCTTCTCAGAGGTAGGTGACGTAGCCACTTCATTTCCTTCAGTCTGACCTTACGTCTCATCTGTGTCTCTAAGGCAGTGGGCCTGGAGGAGCCCTGCAGGTCAGATACGGCCCACAGACACTTACATTTGGCCTATACGGTATTTTGATAGCTTTTAACTTGTTTCTGACATTAGGAAGAGAAATCTAATTTCATGAGAAAGTCTAGATTTCCAGTTTCTCTTAAAAACCTGCAAGGCGTGGCAGCAAAACATCGCACCTCTGAGCAACTTTACTCAAACCCAGCTAAAACCTAGCCTGGGGTCTGAACCCACCCTCTTCCAGTTAGAGCCACTCACGTGGTGTCTAGACTTCCTGAGGCTCAGATTCTTTGTGTCTCAGAAGGGATTCAGCGAGAGGCAAAGTGATAGGCAAGAAGCAGATTTATTAATATAAGACGCTTGTGAGAGATGCAGGTGGTCAGGCAAGAGGGCGCTGTTCCGAGGAATAAGTGGGCTACAGTTTTGTAATCGAAAGAAAGTTGGAGGTGGGGGAGGGGAAAGATTGCTTTCTTCCTCGTTCTTCGAGTCAGGCCTACATCACTCGCTCCTCCTCTGTATTGGGGAGGAGAGTGTCTGACCCTGTGAGGTCAAACCAGGACTGTCATCACTGATTATTCAGCTCAGCAGAAGGGTGGTGACATGTTTTTTCCTCTCACTGGATGGCCTGGGGCGTATTTCATGCTTTTATTTTGGTAGGCAGGCCTGCGTTGGAGTAGCTTCCTTGAGCCATCATCAGCTGCAGCGGTCTCCTGAAGTTCCCTGGGTTTGCTCTCTGTATTACCTGGTGGCTCAGTCAGTAAAGAATTCGCCTGCAGTGTGGGAGACCTGGGTTTGATCCTTGGGTTGGGAAGGTCCCTTAGAGGAGGACGTGGCAACGCACTCTAGTGTTTTTGCCTGGAGAATCCCCATGGACAGGGGAGCCTGGCGGGCTACAGTCCGTGGGGTCGCAGTGTCGGACGCAACTGAGGGACTAAGCACAGCACATAACCCCCTCCTGGGACTTGTGCAACTGGCTGTATAATCATCCAGTTCTGTCCCGAGCAGCAGGGTTGAGCCAGGGTCTTGCTGGACTGAGGCTGCTCCCTTAGCGGGGCAGGGGCTCCGGGTTGGCCAATGTCCACTCCTTTTCCATCCCAGTCTGGAACTTGCTTTAAGGCAACTAGAAGGTGAAGTCGTATCCGACTCTTGGTGACCCCATGGACTGTACCCTACCAGCCTTCTCTGTCCAAGGGCTTCTCCAGGCAAGAATACTGGAGTGGGTTGCCATTTCCTTCTCCAGGGGATCTTCCCAACCCAGGGATCAAACCCGGGTCTCCCACATTGCAGGCAGATACTTTACTGTCTGAGCCGCCAGGGACATCCCCCTAAGGTAACTAAAGCAGATCAGTTTTGTTGAAGTATAAGTTGCATGCAGCACAAGTCATTTTAAGCACAGCTTGATGACTGTCTGCCTCTCCAGTTGACTGTGTGACAGTTTCAGAGTGGAACCCCTAGAGAGCAGTCTTACTCCTCCTCCCAAGTTCGGGGGGCATTGCCCCCAAGCTGCCAGTTCGCGCTGTGCTCAGTTATTTTAGTCCTTTTGGGGTGCCATAACAAAACATCACAGATTGGGCAGATTATGAGCAAAGGAAACTCAATTCTCATAGTTCTGGAGGCTGGAAGTCCGAGAGCCAGGTGCCAGCGTGGTTGGACCGGGGTCCCCGTCTGGGTCTCGGGCTTCTCACTGTGTCCCCTCAGTCCTCGGCCTGCAGGGTCTTTCTGCAGCTCCATTCAGGTTGCCACTCCTGAGGGTTCCAACCTCACGACTTTATCTCTTCCCAAAGGCCCCACCTCCTAATCCCATCACCTTTGGGGGTTAGGATTTCGGTGTAGGACTTGTACAGGTAGACATGAGTTGTCAGATACTCCAGTCCATTGCTAGGCGCTTCAGCTGCGTTTAGCTCACGCCTCCCCTTTTCCTCCGGCACTCAGGAAGCTCTGAGACTTCCAAGCCGTTGCTCTTTTTATCCTACCGGGGTGCTTTCTAGGCTTAGCTAGAAAGACTCTTCTGAGGGTCCGCTAACAAAATGCTAGTTGCTGATTTTTTTTTTTTTAAGTAATCGTAGCCTCTGTTGTTTGTCGAGGTCCACCGTGTGCCTGGGGCCATGGAGCATTTTAAATAGCTTATCTTCATTCCACAGAGGCCGAGTTGTCCCCACTTTATAGCCAAGGAAATGCAGACTCAAAGGTTAAATAGCTTGGCTGGGGTCAGGGAGCAGAGCTTCCTATGGGGTAAGGGGTAATTCGGTGACCCAGAGAGGGTCGTGCTCAGCTCTACCTGAGGGGGCCTGGCTGACCGCGGGCAGTGCATGGGTGGGCGTCATCAGGTGGGGATGGGAGCAGAGCTGTGAGGGGGTCCCGGGTAGACGGAGCGCGGGGGGGCCTTGAGCCGCAGGACGGAGGTCCCTGGACAGGCCTGCTGGCCGCCTTGGCCCTTAAGCCAGGGCCTCGAGCGCCTTGCTGAGGAGTTGGCCCTTTGCCGGGGCAGCCGGTCAGTTCACACGCTGCCCTGAGAAGCCCGAGAGAGGCGCACTCCCGTCCTCAGGCTCGCTGCAGCAGCTCTGCTCCGACGGTCCTGTTCCTTCAGGCCCGCCGCCAGGTTTCCTTGGGAGAGGAGATTTCTCGGTCCAACCCTGCCCCCCGCCCTGACGCGGCCCAAATTCATAATCCATGGCTGTCGCTAGTCGGGGCTGATGAAAGCCTTTGAGCAGGAGGGCGACTTGGTCTGGCCACAGTCTGGCTGCTCAGGGGGTGGATTGGCCGTGAGTGGGCTGGAGGGCGGGGGCCGCAGAGGCCCCGTGAATTCCGGCCCTTAGTCTCCCACCTGCAAAGCGCAGCTTTTCAGTCCTCGACTTGTCTCCTTTGAAGGTGTCTGGCCCCGTTTCCTACCTCCTCCTGCTCCACTGAGCTGAGGGAACAGCTTAGAATTAATATTTAAATTGTGTTCTCTTTCAGACTGATTGAGGAGTTGAAGCTGTCTTTGAAGAGCAAAGACGCTTTAATTCAGTGCCTTAAAGAGGAGAAATCTCAGATGGCATCTCCTGATGAAACCAGGTCGTCTGGAGAACTCCAAGGACTTTCTGCTGCTCGGAGGGGAGACGGGGAGGGCGAGGCTGAGGTGAGGCACGGCGGGGATGGGGGCTTTAATCACTCGACCGGCCCCCCCAGGGGATGAGCGCGTATTCAGTCCCCACAGTCACACGCCCTGGCCTTCAAAATACCGGGTCCCTGTTGCGAGCTGAGGAATTAGCAGAAATCCTCCTTTGCCAGGGGCCCGGCAGGTTTTTTCTTTCCAGTCTCGGGTGTTTGTAGAGTTTTCAGAACGCCTGTTTTGCCGTGTGTTAAATGTGCTGCTGCCTGGGAGCTTTGGTTCATCCGTTGAGTTGTTTGTAGGGAGGTGTCGAGGCGTGTACCTGTTTTGTCGCTGGGCTTAGAGGCGGGCTTGAGGCCAGCTCTGGTCTGAAGCTTCAGAGGCGCTGGGGAACGTAACTTGCGTCGGGGCCTGGCAGCACTCGGAGGGGGTCAGCGTTCCGCCTTGGCTAATCTTGGCACCTTGTGAGGTGG
>SJYV01029715.1:0-24954 GCA_006410875.1 Neotragus pygmaeus
TTACTTCACTCTGTATAATAGGCTCCAGTTTCATCCACCTCATTAGAAGTGATTCAAATGTATTCTTTTCAATGGCTGAGTAATACTCCATAGTGTATATGTACCACAGTTTGCTTATCCATTCATCTGCTGATGGACATTTCGTTGCTTCCATGTCCTGGATATTATAAACAGTGCTGCGATGAACATTGGGATATCGTTCTATGACAGTTCTAATGCTGCTGCTGCTGCTAAGTTGCTTCAGTCATGTCTGACTCTGTGCGACCCCATAGATGGCAGCCCACCAGGCTCCCCTGTCCCTAGAATTCTCCAGCAAGAACACTGGAGTGGGTTGCCATTTCCTTCTCCAGGGGATCTTCCCAACACAGGGATCGAACCCTGGTCTCCCACACTGCAAGCAGACTCTTTAACGGATGATCCAAAATCTTGAAAACAGAATGGAGTTACAGATAAATAGACACGGATTGAGAAGATGTAAGAAATATTTAACAAGGACCTAGAAGAAATAAAGGAGAGTCAATCAATAATGAACAATGCAATAAATGAGGTTAAAAACACTGGAGGGAGCCAACAGTAGGATAACTGAGGCAGAAGAAAGGATACATGAGGTGGAAGGTAGAATGGTGGAAAGAAATGAAGCAGAGCAGAAAAAAGAGTAAAAAATAAAAAATGACAACCTCAGAGACCTTGGGACATTGTTAAATGTCCCAACATTCAAATCATAGTGTCCCAGAAGAAGACAAAAAGAAAGGGCATGAGAAAATGTTTGAGGAGATAATAGTCAAAAACTTTCCTATAATGGGGAAGAAAATAGCCATGCACATCCATGAAACCCAGGGAGTCCCAAACAGGATAAACCCAAGGTGGTACACATATTAATCAAACTTACAAAAATTAAACACAAAGAACAAATATTAAAAGCACCTAGGCAAAAGCAACAAATAACATACAAGGAAATACCCATAAGGGTGATAGCTTATCTTTCAATAGAAACCCTTCAGGCCAGAAGCAAATGGCAGGACATATTTAAAGTGAAGAAATAGAAAAACCTACAACCACAATTACTCTACCCAGCAAAGATCTCATTGAGATATAAAAAAGAAATCAAAGCTTTACTGAAAAGCAAAAGCTGAGAAAATTCAGCACCACCAAAGCTCTTCAACAAATGCTAAAGGATCTTCTCTAGAAAAAAAAAAAAAGGTTTATAAAAATGAACCCAAAACACAAAGTAAATAATAATAGGATCATACTTAACAATAATTGCCTTAAACATAAATAGGCTAAATGTTTCAACCAGAAGATAAAGAATGTCTGAATGGTTACAAGAACAAAACCCCTATATAGACTGTCTACATCAGATGGACCTCAAACCTAGAGACACATACAGACTGAAAGTGAGGGGCTGTGAAAACATATTTCATTCAAATAGAGATCAAAAGAAAGCATTAGTAGCAATACTTATATCAGATAGAATATACTTTGAAATAAAGACTGTGATAAGGGAAAAAGAAGGACACTACATAATGATCAAGGGATCAATCCAAGAAGATACTACCATTATAAATATATATGCACCCAAAATAGGAGCATCTCAATATATAATGCAAATGCTAACAAGTATGAAAGGGGAAATTAACAGTAACACAATAATAGTGGGGACTTTAATACCCCACTTACAGCTATGAATAGATCAACCAAACAGAAAATGGACAGGGAAATACAAGCTTTAAATGATGCAAGGACAAATTAGACCTAATTGATATTTACTGGGCATTTCACCCCAAAACAATGGAACTCACCTTTTTCTCAAGTGCACACGGAACATTATCCAGGAGAGACCACATCCTGGGCCACAAATCTAACCTTGATAAATTTTTTTTCTTTTTTTTAAATTTTATTTTACTTTACAATACTGTATTGGTTTTGCCATACATTGACATGAATCCAAGCATCTTTTCTGATAATGCTGTAAGATGAGATATCAATGCTTACTCCTTGGAAGGAAAGTTATGACCAACGTAGATAGCATATTAAAAAGCAGAGATATTACTGTGCCAACAAACGTCTGTCTAGTCAAGGCTATGGTTTTTCCAGTGGTCATGTATGGATGTGAGAGTTGGACTGCAAAGAAGGCTAAGTGCCAAACAATTGATGCTTTTGAACCGTGGTGCTGGAGAAGACTCTTGAGAGTCCCTTGGACTGCAAGGAAATCCAACTAGTCCATCCTAAAGGAGACCAGTTCAGGATGTTCATTGGAAGGACTGATGGTGAGGCTGAAACTCCAATACTTTGGCCATCTCATGCGAAAAGTTGACTCATTGGAAAAGTCCCTGATGCTGGGAGGGATTGGGGGCAGGAGGAGAAGGGGACGACAGAGGATAAGATGGCTGGATGGCATCACCGACTCGATACACATGAGTTTGGGTGGACTCTGGGAGTTGGTGATGAACAGGGAGGTCTGGTGTGCTGCGATTGATGGGGTCGCAAAGAGTCAGACATGACTGAGTGACTGAATTGAACTGAACTGACAGAAAAAAAAAAAAACTATCGAAACACAAACATATGGAGGCTAAACAACATGCTTCTGAATAACCAACAGATCATGGAAGAAATAAAAAATGATATCAAAATATTCATAGAAAAAATGATAACGAAAACACAACAACCTAATATCTATGGGATTCAGTAAAAGCAGTGATGAGAGGAAGGTCCATAGTAATACAAGCCTACATCAAGAAACAAGAGAAACATCAAATAAACAATCTAACTTTACACCTAAAACAATTAGAAAAAGAAGAACAAAAAGCCCCAAATCTAGTAGAAGAAAAGAAATTATAAAAATCAGAGAAGAAATAAATGTAAAAGAAACAAAGGTGACTACAGCAAAGATAAACAAAATAGACAAACCACTAGCCAGACTCATCAAAAAAAAAAAAAAAAGGGGAGAAAAATCAAATCAATAAACTTAGAAATGAAATTGGAAAAATCACAACAAACATCACAGAAATACAAAAGATCCAAGAGACTACTATTAGCAACGATATGCCATTAAAATGGACAGTTTGGAAGAAATGGACAAATTCTTATAAAAGGATAATCTTCTAAAACTGAACCAGGAAGAAATAGAAAAACTGATCAGACCAAGCTGCCATATGGGATAGCAATCGCACTGTTGGACATAGACACCAAGGAAACCAAGGTACATGTTTCTCAATATTCATTGCAGCATTGTTTACAGTAGCTGGGAACTGGAAGCAACCTAGTTGTTCATTGGTAGAAACCAAGGTACATGTATCTCAATATTCATTGCAGCACTATTTACAGTAGCTAGGAAATGGAAGCAACCTAGTTGTTCATTGGTAGATGAGTGGATAAGGAAGTTGCAGAACATATACACGAAGGAATATTAATCAGCTATTGAAAGAAATCCGTTTGAGTCAGTTCTAATGAGGTGGATGAAATTGGAGCCTATTATACAGAATGAAGTAAGTCAGAAAAAGAAACACAAATACCATATATTAACATGTATATATGGAATTTAGAAAGACAATAACAACAATCCTATATCCAAGGCAGCAAAGGAGACACAGATGTAAAGAAAAGACTTTTGGACTCTGTGTGAGAAAGTGAGGGTAGGATGATTTACCAGACTTTGAGTCAATTTCAGTAAACCAAGCACATGTATATTCATTTGATTATCAAAAGTAAGACCTTAGACTTCCCTCTTTGTCCAGTGTTTGGGGGTTCACCTGCCAATGCAGGTGACATGGGTTCAATCCTTGGGCTGGGAAGATTTCACATGCCATGGGGCAACTAAGCCCCTGTTCCACAACTACTAAAGCCCATGTGCTGCAACTACTGAAGCCTACACATCTGGAGCCCAAGCTCCACAACAGGAGAAGCCACCACAATGAGAAGCTTGCACATCACAACTAGAGAGTAGCCCCCACTCTCCACAACTAGACAAAGCCTGCAGGCAGCAGTGAAGACCCAGCACAGCCAAAGAAAAAAGAAACAAAGACCTCACCACACCCTGATTTCAGACATCATCAAGCATATCTGGAGATGGAAGAGAGAAGGATTCCTTGCAACCAAATGTTGATGGTTCCTTCTGAGCACTTCTTTTACAATTTAGTACAGAAGTCTGATTCTGAGATGAGAAGTTTAATCCATGTGATTTTTCATGACGCTTTCTCACAAGGTAGCCAGTCACTCGAATAGGACAAGTCTATCTCCTGGCTTCTCTGTGCTTCTTTTTGAGGGCACCAAGGGGAGAAGATGTCCAGCTTTCTCTGGTGGTTTGGGCCAGTGGGTTCCAAGGGAAGTCCCTGGGGTTGGGTCTGGGAATGAGATGGGCTGGCAGGATGTAAGGATGAGGGGCATGCAGTAGAGGGCATTGAGGTGGTGAGAAAGCCTTTTGGAAGACTTTAGGGATGTGGCGGGTCAGACATGAAACTGAATCTGACCTCTGCATCCTGATACTAAATTACATCTCAGAGACAGAGTTTTGGATGAAGTATGAAAGAATAGCTTTATTGCTTTGTCAGGCGAATGTGGTCACAGGAGTCTATTACCATTAAAACTGTGTGCCCCAACCTGGAAGAGTTTTATAGTAAGTGTTCAAAGAGGGCATGATTAGCTCCTGGATATTCTTCTGATTGGTTGGTGGTGAGGTAAGTGGGAATCAGCATAATTAATCTTCTGGTTCTGAGGCAAGGAGGTATCCCTAGGGTAAAGCAATTGGAGATTCACTGCTGTGGACTAAAACCCCAAGACAATTAAGGTGAGGAGGCTGGGCCCTGCCCAGACCACATATTTCTCGTTCTTGAAGTCAAGAGACCCCCCTGACCACACATGTGCAGATAGGCTTCTTGGAGGCCAAAGGGAAGCAATGTCAAGGGATGCTCTACGCAGATGCCTTTTCAGCAAAATCCATATTGGCTAAGGGATGTGTGTGCACACATGGGAGGATCCTGAGATATATCACATAGGAACTGTGAACCATGCAAATCAACATGATTGGCGAAAGGAAAACCAGAAGTTGCTGTGGGATCTGGAGTCACAAAACACATCTTGGAGGACACTCAAGACAGTGGAGTACAGTTTATTATGCCAGTGGGCCAAAGGGGAATCAGTTCCCAACAAGGACCCTGATGTTTCTGAAAGGCCCAGTATTATGTCCTCCACTGCGTGACTGTTTACATGTTAGCAACCCCCCTTTGTTGTTTATGACTGAGTTTTACTGCACGTAGGTGCTAGGAGAACAAGCAATTAAGGTTAAAGATGTGTGTGTCGGGGAGGAACAATGGTTATACATCAAGGCGGGGTGTCTCCATGGTTAATCTAACAGAGGTAGCCTGACTTCAACTACAATCTCCATTTGCCATCTGTAGGGAGGGAAGTCTCCAAGAAACCTGGTTTTCATTAGCAACAGTTTTCTCACTCTTGGGCAGGGTTCAGGCCCAGTTTACATCCTGACTTTAAGATGAATGACAGGCTTCAAGATGGAGTCTTTCCTGCTTTCCTCACATGGGCCCCAACAAGATATCCCATAAAAGTGATTCAAGCTGCCACGAGGGCACAAATCAAGGAATATCTCTCTGAGCCTGCCCATGTGTCTATCCCTACATACTGTACTCTTTTCCTCTTAACAAACACTTATTTACAGCACTTACTTGCTGCCCTACCTTTAGTCTTTGTGGAAATTCTTTTCTGCAAAGATGAAGGGCCAGGGCCCTTTTCACTGACCACTGGTCTAATGGCTAGAATCTGGTGCTTTTACCGCGGGGACCCAGCCCAATATCTGGCTGGGAACCCAGGGCCTGCTCAAAACCACTGCAGGCTGATGGCCACCCAAGATTGGTTCTAATCTGTTTGGGGTCTACATGCTTGTGGGCAGCATCCCTGCCCCTGGTGGGGGATTCAGCATCTGCAAAATTGTTCAAAGATATTGTTGTGCATATCCTTTGAGGGGGAACCCGGACCCTGCCCCAAGGCTGATCTGTTGTTTCTCTTGACTGCTCCTACTTTGTCTTGCATTTCATCACTTCCCTAATTAGTAACTGGTTGAATCTGCTCCTTGGAACTCAGGGATGGCCATGGAGGATAAATGAAGCCTACTTCCGGTCATAAAGAAATTGTGGACACAGAAATGCCTCTGTTCCCAGGAGCCCCACAGCATCCTGCTCAGTATCAGAAGCTCAGAATAGGAATAAGGTGACTTTAGGAAACAAGTGCTGTCCACTGGAAGAGCAGTGATGGGGCCAGTGATGGGGTGATTTTTGAAGATGACTGGATGTCCATTAGGAAAATAAGTCAGCCACTGGCCTTCTTTTCAGGAGACTGAGAAGAGACTGCTACACTTTCAATTAACTTCTGTTTGTCACTCATACTATTATGGAGTCCAAGCTCGCTCTGCTTGCTGCACAATAAATTCGAGACAAGTGTTGAGGCAAGGAAGATGACTTTATTTGGAATGCACGCTGACTGAGAAGATGGCAGGCTAGTGCCATCAAAATAACCATCTTCCTGGGGCATGGATGCCAGGTTCTTTTATGGATCAGAGATGGAGGGAGATGAGGAAACAAAGAGACCATTTAATTAAATATCTCCTAGAATGGCAAGCATCAGGCAGAGTGGGATGTATTAGTTTTACTTCCTTACAGACCTTCACAGGTGGGCAGGGTCAGACTGTTCTCCCGCTGAGCCAAACAAAGGTACCCTAGCCCAAGGGTCAGGCAGAGGAGGCTGGGCAAGGCTCCCTGAGGCAGGTCATTGTGTATGCCTATACTAACAAAAGTGGCAAAATAAAGTCACAGAAGCAGATCCAGTACGAACTCAAAATTAACCCTTGCCAGTTGCAATACCTTAACTGACTTTCACTTGTGAAATGAGAGTAATTATTTGTGTCCTGTTGTAGAAGTTGTTGGTGGTAGTGTTGCCACCAAAATCTTGGCTTTCTCTGCCCATCCGGAGCTGAATAAGAAAATATGGAGATAGTTTGGAGGAAGTAGAAAGATAGCTTTAGTCCTCAATTTGGCAGAGAAGAGAGTACAGTAAGCTCATGCTTCAAGAACTGTCTCCCTTCCATAGGGAATCAAGGGGCTCATATAGTTTGGGCTCGCAGTCAGGCCTTGGAGATGAGCAAAGGTGTAGGGATCTTGTATTCTTCTTGCATTATTTGGAAGCAGTCAATTGTCTGATGTCAGAAGTAGCCTGTTAATTTGGGTCTGGCCATCAAGTTTTGATAGTTGAGTCCATTGTCTTCTGTGGATTGCACTGTGACTTTTTTTTCTATAATACACAATGACGGAAAACAAACCACAAGGGGTGGTTTGCACAGAAAATAATATAAAGTTAGGTAAGCATCAGGATGTGGCTATCATAAAGTTAAAACATAATAGACGCAGAATGTGACATGCAGAGTTAGAGGGCAATAGGTGCAGGAGGTAGTTTACAAAACATCTTCTGAAAAGAGGAAACTTAGTTATCAATGTAGACTGTAGATCAGGAACAGTTAAAGTAGAGAAGGATTCAAAAGGCAAAAAAGAAAAAGAAAAACTTTTTCTTAACTCAAGGCAACAATAAAAAAAGTTTTGTCTACTTGCCACTGTGCCCCTGGGCAACCCCAGAAAGTGTCCTCTCTCTTTCCTGGGATGGCACATGAGGGCCATTTCTGTCACTCTTCTCAAATATTTTCTCTTGGCTCAGGATTTCCAGGAGGATCTGGAAATTTTTTAAAGTATGTTTAAAATTTCTTTAATTTTTTTCTTAACCACAAACTTCATTGTCTTATTTTATGTCTATTCCAGTGCCTTAAGCAGTGTATCGACTTCTACCTCTGATAAAAACTCCCTAATAAACTGTAATTGAAATTCTTCTTTTCTTTTAGAATCAGCACTTTAGTCAGTTCTGATGAGAGCATAACTATAAGCTCCATTTCCATTTGGTTCTAGAAGTCTGGGCTTGAGAAGTCCTATAATTCTTTTTTTCTGGTTCCTTGAAACTCATCTCAAATGAAATAGGCACACAGTCTGCTTTTATTAAATGATAATATTTATCTTGTTATTATTAGCAATCTTATTAATATTTCTTTAAAAATAACCTCTGTTTTTTCCTAGAAGACTATTTCATTATAGATGCTTTCTTTATGAACAGTTTACATTGAAGGCTAATTATTAAACTTTTGTAGCAAACAAATATATATAGAGAGATACTAAAATGACCCTAGTTAGTGAATAATGCTGCATATTTGAATTTACTGAAGTTGAGTCTTTTGATCCAAATGAGAAAAAAGTGACTTATTTTAGAATTGTATGTAAATTCTACTGTTGAAGAACACATAGTCAAGAAAAACTTCCCTTACCCTTGGTAAATTTGAATATATAAATGTAACCAAGCAGGACTCCATGGAGAATTTCTGGGTTCAAGTCTTCCCCCTTATCGTTTGCTTTAGCTCCTCTCTGAACTACCCAGATAATAGTATTTGATGCATGTTTCCTGAGTTGTTTTGCAGATGTGAAAACCCCTACCACATGGAAGGTGTTAATTACTTGATGATTTTTACTACATAACCCCAAGGCTTCTGGAGCCTAAGGACTGATAAAGTTAACCCTTGTGACATCACCCTGTTACCTGATCATCAGCCAATCAGAGAATTCTGTACGAGCTGACCCTATAAACCACCCTCTCCACAACCTGACTTTTAAATTTGCTTTGCCATAACTCTTCAAGGAGTTCAGAGTTTTTTTAGGACATGAGCCACACATCTCCTTGCAGGACCTTACAATAAACCTTTCTTTAAATAAATTTTTTTTCTTATTTATTTATTTATTACTTTACAAGATTGTATTGGTTTTGCCATACATGAACATGGATCCTCCACAGGTGTACATGTGTTCCCAATCCTGAACCCCTCGCCCCCCTCCCTCCCCATACCATCCCTCTGGGTTATCCCAGTGCACCAGCCCCAAGCATCCTGTATCCTGCATTGTACCTAGACTGGCAATTCATTTCTTATATGATATTATGCATATTTCAGTGCCATTCTCCCAAATCATCCCACCCTCTCTCTCTCCCACAGAGTCCAAAACACTGTTCTATACACCTGTGTCTCTTTTGCTGTCTTGCATACAGGGTTATCGTTACCATCTTTTCTCCAAACTCATATTTGAGTTTGGCCTCACTGTGCATCAAATACATGAACTTGTGCTAACATAAATATATATGTACAGGTGTATATGTCCAATTTTTTTGAGTTTATATTTTAGGCTTTTATTTAGTTATTTCTATACATGCATATATGTATACTTACATAACAACTAATTTCAATAATTTTGTAATGTGTCTCATAGTAAAATACCTCTTTTATTTTATTTTTATTTTATTTTTTTAATTTACTTTATTTTACTTTACAATACTCTATTGGCTTTGCCATACATCGACATGAATCCACCACAGGTGTACACGAGCTCCCAATCCTGAATCCCCCTCCCACCTCCCATCCCACAACGTCTCTCTGAATCATCCCCGTGCACCAGCCCCAAGCATCCTGCATCGAACATTATCTTGGTCTTTTAAAAAAGCATGCAAGGGAAATAATGACTTTTTGAAATCACATCTAAAAGCTTTATGATTCATCCATAAATGAGCAAGCATTTACTCAGAAAGAAGATCCACAGAAAAGAGGATTTATATGAGACCGACTAAGCAAGCAGAGGGTGAGTTCCAAATTCAGGGAATTATAAAAAATGGTTATTAAAATATGTCAGCTCTTCATTTGCAGACTATGCTTTTGAAATAACCAGTGGTCCTCCTGCAATTGACTTCAGATAGTGGTTCATTTTAAGTTAATAGGATTGGATACATACAGACAGAGGTATTTTAGGTTAATATTTAAACCCTTGGTGCTGGCATGCACCAGCATATTATATAACTATGCTTCTGCTTATGGTTTGAATATTTGTTTTGTTACATTTGAATTATGAACATAATTTCAGTCCATGACCATGTAAAGTGGATATAGTTGAGCTCCAGTTAGACCTAAGTATCTTATTGTTTGCTGAGCTTGAGTGCTGTGACCCATAAGAACATGTTATTAGCATACATTGAAGAGATTTTGTTACATTCTAAAACAGAAAGAACTTTTAAAATTGTAGAAGCACCTGGGGATGAGTGGGGAAGTAAGACCAATGCTGGGAGCAGGAGGGATATAGTGTTTTTGGACTTTTGAGCCTAATAGAACTGATGGAGCTGCTTTTTGGAGAAGTATGAAGGGAGCTAGGATACTCTGATGGAGAAGATAATGGCACCCCACTCCAGTACTCTTGCTTGAAAAATCCCATGGATGGAGGAACCTGTTAGGCTGTAGTCCATGGGGTCGCTAAGAGTCGGACACGACTGAGCAACTTCCCTTTCACTTTTCACTTTCATGCATTGGAGAAGGAAATGGCAACTCACTCCAGTGTTCTTGCCTGAAGAATACCAGGGACGGCGGAGCCTGGTGGGCTGCTGTCTATGGGGTCGCACAGAGTCGGACACGACTGAAGAGACTTAGCCGCAGCAGCAGGATTCTCTAAGGGCGGGAGAGGGCTTCTTTCAGCCTCAGGCAGCGATCAGTGTGGCTCTGCCTCCTGGGAGATTGGCTATTCTGGGGATATAGGGAGGTGGCACTTTGACCTGTGCACAGTCATTTCCCAGGGCACATGAATCAAAGACTGNGATTCTCTAAGGGCGGGAGAGGGCTTCTTTCAGCCTCAGGCAGCGATCAGTGTGGCTCTGCCTCCTGGGAGATTGGCTATTCTGGGGATATAGGGAGGTGGCACTTTGACCTGTGCACAGTCATTTCCCAGGGCACATGAATCAAAGACTGGAGGTTTCCATGAAGAAAGGAAAGCCCCGGAAAGAATGGTCCAGAGCAGACAACACAGCAGGGTTAAGCTTTTCTTTCCAGGGGTTCCCAGAAGATCAGGGGACCCTCCTGGAGACTGGGATCCTTTCTCCACGAGCCAGTAGAGACAGTGACCTAGTAAGTTTCTCATGTCTATGTTCATGCAACTTCTTTCTTCATAGGCTGGTGAGATCTGGGGTCATCCACATTATCTTTATCTATGGAGTTTCAAAATCATGACAATTACCCTCTTTAAAAGAAAGGCATATCTAGTTACAAACAAGCACATTAAAAAAAAAATACCCAACTGAAATTCACAAACACAATGTTGTTTGTGCAGTCTGGGCTCATTATGAAACTTCTGAATTGTCTTTGTTCATATTAATGAGCTTCATAATTAGATGAGGAATGAGGGAGTATGTGTGGCTTAGAAGCAGTTACTCAACGTGATTAAAACATAATCTGTTTTTACATTTACTGAGAGAAATTACATTTTTGTCTTTGTTTCTATATTCATTGAGAAAGATTGCATTTTCAGATTCAGAGTTTAAGGTCACACATCAAATTATCAGATAACTTATTTTGATAATAAAATTAGGATTACCATTCCATTTTTATTTTCTCAGTGTTGAACAGAAGCGTGTTTTACTTTGTTCCTGATACTGAGGGTTGGAAATGGGTTAGCTGGATGATGGCTGGGTTTCAGCATTTCCTGTGCTATATTATTTTACTTTAGAATTTCAAAAACTCTCAGACTGGAGAACACTATGAATGTTCTATGATGCGTCATGATTCAGTGTTAATATACTTAATTTAGAGGTCATTCTTTTGTCTTATTTTGTAGAAACTTGAGGTTTTATAGCTGAGAATTTCCATTCTTGTTCAAAAATGTATTTTGAAGAGCTATTGATTTCATTTGCATCTTTTCATTACTAAAGCAACAGCATATTTTCCATTTAGTGACTGAAAGATAATGAAAAAGCCATTTTCGTTTATAAACAAGCCATTTATTTTCTTTAGTCTCAGGTTTGTCATCTGTAAAGTCTAGATGAAAGACCTCATGTTGGTTATTAAGAACAAGGTGGTGGCCCCCAGCCTCTGCTTCTGGGCATTATCCTTCCTTCTTGTGACACAGTTCTTATGAACAGCAAAGTCNCTTTAGTCTCAGGTTTGTCATCTGTAAAGTCTAGATGAAAGACCTCATGTTGGTTATTAAGAACAAGGTGGTGGCCCCCAGCCTCTGCTTCTGGGCATTATCCTTCCTTCTTGTGACACAGTTCTTATGAACAGCAAAGTCTTGGCTTTAAACTCTGATCTACAGTCTCTTTTCTACCCAGTGTTCAGGCTTATAATTACATTGTCTTCGTATCTTAATTCTTAAAAAAAATTTTGTTTTATTGATGTATAGTTGATTTTACAATGTTGTGTTCATTTCTGCTATACAGAAAATTGATTCAGCTACACACACACACATACACACACACACACATATATGTATATACTTTCTTTTTTTTTTTAATCGCATCTTCCATTATGGTTTATCAAAAGATACTGAATATAGTTCCCTGTGCTGTATAGTAGAAATATGTTTATCCTTCCTATGTATAATGGTTTGCATCTGCTAATGCCAAACTCCCAATCCACCCCTCCTCCACCACCTCCTTTTTGGCAACCATAAAGAGGTTCTCTGTTTTCTGTGTCTGTGAAGCTGTTTCTGCTTCATAGATAAGTTCATTTGTGTCACAGTTTAGATTCCACATATTAGTGATATCATATATTTTTCATTTTATGACTTACTTCACTTAGTATGATAATCTTTAGATTCATCCATGTTGCTTTAAATTTCATTATTTTGCCATTTTTACGGCTGAATAGTAGCTCTGAGGAGATAGCGAAAAACTGGAAAGCCTGGTGTACTGCAGTCCATGGGGTTACAAAGAGTCAGACTCGACTTAGCGGCTGAACAAACACAACAACAGTATTCGACTGCATATATGTACCACATCTTCCTTATTCATTCATCAGGTGATAGACATTTTGATAGTTTCCATGGTTTGACTGCTGTAAATAGTGCTGTTATGAATATAAGGAGGCATGTATCTTTTTGAATTAGAGTTTGTCTATAACTGCTGGATTTCTGGATCTTTGGGTAATTTTATTTTTCGTTTTTTGAGGAACCTCCATACTGTTTTGAACTACATTCCCACTAACAGTGTAGATGGGTTCCCTTCTCTCCTCTCCAGCATTTATTATTTGTGGACTTTTAATGGTGGCCATTCTGAACGGTGTGAGGTGAAGCTCATTGCAGTTTTAATTTGCATTTCTCTAATAGTGATGTTGAGTATCTTTTCTATGACCACTTTTTGGTCATCTGAATGCCTTCTTAGGGACTTCCCTGGTGGATCAGATGGTAAAGTGTCTGTCTACAATGCAGGAGACCGGGGTTTGATCCCTGAGTCAGGAAGATCCCCTGGAGAAGGAAATGGCAATCCATTCCAGTACTATTGCCTGGAAAATCCCATGGACAGAGGGGGCCTTCTTTGGAGAAATGTTTATTCAGGTCTTCTCTGTTTTTGATTTGTTGTTGTTGTTGTTGTTATTGAACTCCATGAACTGTTTGAATATTTTGGAGATTAATCCCTTGTTGGTCACATAATTTGCAAATATTTCCTCATAATCTGTGGGCTGTCTTTTCATTTCTGTTTTTCATTTAGGATTATTTTCTTAAAGATTACATCATTACTGTTATCAACAAAAGAAGATTTCAGCAGGTAGATAAATATTTAAATTATGCTGTTGTTTAGTCTCTTACTCTTTTGCAATCTTTCTCTTTTGCAATCCCGTGGACTGTAGCCACCAGGCTCCTCTGTCCATGGGACTTCACAGGTGAGATTACTGGAGTAGGTTGCCATTACTTCTTCAGAGGATCTTCCCAACCCAGGAATCAACCTGCATTGGCAGGTGGATACTTTACCACTGAACCATCAGAGAAGCCCATTTAAATTATATCATGTCCTAATTTCTTTCTGACCTTCTTTATCTTTTTATAATAAGAGCACTTTTCCCATCCTTATGGCTCTCATTCCAAGAAGGAGGATTTCTGTTGCTGTTCTTGCTCTGGCATCTCTGCCTTTGGGTGAACTGTTTCCTTTATCAGGGATGCTTCTTCCTGACCTAGACTTTAAGGACCCTGTCAGGAATTTCTTTGCTTTTGGAACTTCCAATACAAGTTATATGAAAATGCCTCAATATTATGTCTCTAGAACTCCTTTATCTGTTATTTTTTAGCATATAACAAACTAATTGATGTCAACTTTTTATATTATGGTAAAATATACATAACAAAATTTACCATTTACCATTTTGAGAATACAATTTGGTAACATTAAGCACATTCACATTGTTAGGAAACTATCAACACTACTCATCTCCAGAAAATGTTCATTATCTGCAGCTGAAATTCTGTACTCTATTCTTTCTTCTTTCAGCTCCTGGTGACCATTCTACTTTCTATCTCTGTGAATTTGGCTATGCTAGGTACCTCATATAAGTGGAATCATGAAATAATTATACTTTTGTGACTGGTTTTCTTTCTTTTAGCATCATGTCCTGGAGGCTCATCCATGATGTAGGATGTATAAGAATTTCACTCCTTTTTAAGGCTACATAATATTCCATTGTGGCATAGACCACATTTCATTTATCCATTCATCTGTTGATGGACTTTTGGTTTCTTTACTCATTTTGGTTATTGTGAACAATGCAGCTGTAAACATTTGTCTTCAAATAACTTTTCAAGTCTCTGCTTTCAATTCTTTTCTGTGTCTCCCCAGAAGTGGAATTGTGGATCATTCTATGATTAATCTGTTGAGGGCCTGTCATTCTATCTTTCACTGTGGTTACCCTGCTTTATATCCCCATCAGCAATACACATGAGCTCCAGGCTCTTCATGTCCTTGCAAACACTTGTTCTCTGATTTTGGGGTAACAGCACTCCTAATGGGTATGAAGTGGTACCACATTGTGGTTTTGATTTGTGTTTCTCTAATGAGCATGACAGTGAGTATTTTTGTAATGCTTATTGCACATTTTTATATCATCTTTGGAGAAATGTCTATTCAAGTCTATTGCCTGTTTTTGAATTGGATTTTGTAATTGTTGTTGTTGGGGTGGACCTTTTAAACAACATATACTCAAAAAGATTTTGAAGACTGAAGTCATCAAAGGAAGCATGACCAATACACAGCATGTACAGTGCCCTGGGAACTGCTGAGGAGCATGGGGCTTTCTGGTGGTCTCATATGATTTGTTTATTGATTATGTTATTTATACATTTTTGCATCAATCTGATTGTGTATACCAGCTCTTCCTTTTGGTGTTAGCATGTCTGTTTATAAGAATTTTTTTCCCCCAACTTGGTGTCTTAATCAGATTTTTTTGGGGGAAACCAGAAGATCCAGTATTTAGTGTAATGCATAAAGGTAACTCCCATAAGCTCTGGTGAAGACCTGAGAGACTCACCTATAGGTGAAGAATAGAAACTTCACTGTATGGAGTTCATAGTGGCAAATGTATTGCTCCCTGTTCTTTCTTACTGATGGAACTCGGTAAGATTTCTTGGTGGTCTTTTTCTGTAGAAGCGAGGTTTTCCAGTGTAAACAGCTCAAGCGTAGCAGCCATATCCTATTGTTTACTGACCCTCTATTTATTACTATACTTATATATTGACGAGTGTGTAATAAATATATTTTAGTTGTTTTGTGGTGGGGTCATTCAAGTTGTATCATAGGACAGTTTTCATGGTTATTTTAACCATTTTTTTCATAGATTAACTCATTCTCAAATTATAGTCATTAACAAAGTAAGGCAAATTTATTTTAATGCTTAAAAAATTCAACTATATTAATAGGTTTTGCTGTGTTACAAATAACTCCAAAACTTGACTTAAACAAATCGCTAGCTCAATCGTTCACAGTTCTGTAGGTTAACTGTGTGGGCTGGAGTCAGCTGGCTGGTTCTTTGGATGGTCTGGCCTGAGTTTACTCCTATGGCTCTGGTCAACAGGCAGGTCAGCTGGGATCTGGTTGGTTCCAGACGGTGTTCCTCACAGGGTGGCAGTTGGCTGGGTGGCCAAAGTGACTGAGTCACAGACTTTTATGCTCTTGTTGGCCAGCCCAGACTCTTCACAAAGTTCCAAGAGCAGTAGCAAAGGGCACACTCCTATATGCAGGTTTTCTTCATGGTTCTGCTTGTCCAATGTTCACTAAATATTTTTGGCCAAAGAGGGCACATGACTAAACCCAGATTCAGAAGCAAGAGAAATAGATTCTATCTCTATATGGAAGAAGCTGAAAATCAGTGTGATTATTTTTTTGTTTGTTTTAAATCTACCATAGCATTAGTATCAATTTATGTACTTGATTTTTTGAATGTAGTATGAGTCCCATAAGAAAACAGTATTTCCGGAATATAAATACCATTAACCTATCCTATATAGATGGAAGTAATAAATATAGGATTTTAAAATGGTGGGAGGGTGGGAGGCTTGGATATTTCTTAGTTTGAATTAATAGCTTAAATTATTTTTCAACAGGTGTTTTTAAGAAATTGCTTGTTTTTTTTTTAAAAATCAGTTTTCAAGGTAAGAAAATCACTAAAATACCAAAAAAAAAAAAAAATCACTGTGCATTAATCTTATAAGACAACTGAATGCCAAACATATTAACATCAAATCACTCCCTACAGTAGCTGTATTCTTTTAAATTTTAACTTCAATAGAAGAACAAAAAAGGACAAAAATGAGTTAAAAAAAACAAACAGTAAAACTGTAGTCATAAATCTATTGAAGTTACCTAAGTTATTTGGAAGCTAATTATGAGTGTGTGCAAAGCAAATGATGTGAGAACTGAATTAATGAAGACAAGCTACCTCCCATAAGCTAATGAGGCATGCTTTATACCAAGCCACAAACTGAAAAATTAAACTCTCATGGGGAGAAAAATGGAGCAGCTCACATTCAGGATAATGTGCAAGGCCAAAGGAGTTCTCAAAGGCATTCTCTGAAATTAATAGCCTTTGTTTACTTTTCTATGATATTAGGGTCCCCGAAATTCCCTCCTCTTTTTTTTTTTTTAATCTCTCTGCCCACCAAACAATTCATAGGCATGATAGTTTGCTTTAGCTCCACAGAGTCTATACAGGATAAACATGTTCGTGTTCAAATGTATTTATATTTCTCAGGTGTTGGCACTTAAATGCAGTGTAGTAGTGTCTTTCTTTTGCTGCTTCTTGGTATCACCACATAAGTGTAAGTTGATTTTTAACTGGATTCTTTTTATGTATCTTTCCTTCACTAAACCCATATATATATATAATCCATATATATTTGTGTATATATATAAAACATTATTACTATGTATATATATGTATGTGTGTATGTATATATCTATGTATTGATCTATCTATCTATATATACTTCCCTGTTAGCTCAGATGATAAAGAATCTGCCTGTAATGTAATGTAATGATTTCCCAAGTCAAAAAGATCCCCTGGAGAAGGGAATGGCCACCCACTCCAGTATTCTTGCCTAGAGAATTCCACGGACAGATCACGGGGGCATAAAGAGCTGGACATGACTGAGTGACTAACACTATCACTCTCTCTCTCTACTCTTGTAGGTACTACATTCAATATATTCCCTTTCATGGTACATCTCAAAACATCTGAAAGCATAATTTTTTAAGGAAGCCACTATAGTACACAAATGTCTTCCCAGGTGGTGCTAGTGGTAAAGAACATGCCTGCCAATGCAGGAGATGAAAGAGATACAAGTTTGACCTTTGAATTGGGGAGATAACCTGGGATAGGAATTGGCAACTCACTCCAGTATTCTTGCTTGGAAAATTCCATGAACAGAGGAGCCTGGTGGTCTACAGTCCATGGGGTCATAAAGAGTCAGACATGACTGAACGACTGTGCACAAAGTACAAAAAATAAGTATTATTTTTCTTCATTAAAAGTAATTTTATTAAGAATATACATAGACATGCACTATTTTGAAAATTAACTTTAATCTTTAAAAAAGATGTCATTAGGAGACACAAGATGACAGAGTAGGTGGGTATGGAGTATATCTTTCTCCATGGATATATCAGGAATATACCTCCAGACACAGAAGATCCTGCAGAATATCATCTGAGAGCAGGCAGGAGCACCTGACCACAAGGAAATAATATATAGTACCACACAAAACTCTATAGGATGAAGGAAGTAGAGGGAAAAAGAGGAGAGTGATTAAGACTGGATCTGACCCTGAGGAGTGGAGGAACTGAAGCAGGGGTCAGATCCCCTTATCTGGGCAACTGTTTGGGACAGAAGTGAAGCATTTGAGGCTATTGGAGAGTGAAGCAGCTGATCTGTGACAGTCTGAATAGAATGAGAATCATGTAGCCAATCCTCAGGGCAGCCATACGTACCCTAGGCGGGGATGCGAGTCCCCTAGAAAGCATAGGGGCAAGGAGCTGGAGCAAAGAGATTGGAGAGCAATCCCAGGGCAAGGTCTGCTATTGACTGTGGGGAGAAGGCCTGAGGAGACCTGAGGGAGGAGATTGCAGTGGGAAGTGCTTGTGTAGGAAAGCAGGCAAGCGTGGAGACAGGGCGATACTTCTGAGTCACACACAGGGGTGGAGCCATCTCTATAGCCTCTCTCCCCCTACACCTCAGTACTGGATAGCTGAAAGACCTCAGAGAGGGTGGCCCTTTAAGCACCTGATGCACTGAGCAACAGAGAAGGACTTCCACCAGGATGGTCCTTTAAGTGCCTGATGTACCGAGAAACAGAAAAGGATGCCAACTGGGGCATCTTGTCAGTGCCTGACATGTGGAGAAATAGAGAAGGAGCCCAACCTGGGGAAAGTGTAAGTACGTGAATGGGCAAAGCAACAGAGAAGGATCAGCCAGAGAAGCCCTCTGATTGCCAACTGCCAGGGGATAGAAAAAGGCTCTAACAAGACCACAGCTCTGCGGCTGAGACAGCTGGTGTATCTGCACACTTGGTGCTGCCAGAGTTCCTATAATCCAAGCAACTGTGCCACATCCATGCTCAATTCTCACTGGGGCAGAGCTGCTAGAAGCTAGAAAAAACTGTAATAGTGCCAAACGTCCTGTGACGATTGCTGCCAGTACCATATCTGGCATTGCCAGGAACCCCATGATCCAAGTTCCTGTGCCACCCCTTCATATGATCCCCACTGGAATAGAGCAGACAGAGGCTAGAAAAAATCCCAAGAGAACTATATTCCCTACTGTTCCAGCCTCTGGCTTCCCTGAGTACCTGGTACTGCCAGGGTCCCTGTGATCCCCTGCACAACCTCCACATCTGGTCTTCCCTGGAGCAGACCCAAGTTCTCCAGGGCAACCTCAGGAGCAAACCCCTGTGGATGACTCACACACAAAGGTGGAGATAAAACCACAATTGAAACCCAGGGACAATGTGACTAAGGAAGAGAACACAAAATTTTCCCACCAGTAGTACAAGCTGCATCTTATATCTACAAGATCAACTAGCAGACTTTGTGTCAGTGGAATGCATAAAAAGACAATGAGAGATCCTGAAAAAGAAAATGCACTCACACTGGCAGATGTGGACATTAGAGGCAAGAACACACAGGAGCGGATCATATTAAAGTCTGAGCTGCTCCCACAACAGGTCCAGAGACCAGCCCAATATTGGAGGGCATCCCAGGGAGGCAAGGTGGACTGTGACTCACAGCAAGGGAAAAGATCCTTACAGCTTAGATACAAGAAAAATATTTATTTATATCTTATATTTTAACTTGTTTGGTAGTTCCTTTAGGATTTTTTTCCCTTTTTTCCCTTTTTTCCTTTTCTCCTCTCTGTTACTCTAGTTGTTGATTTCATTAGTACTATTAAATCTATTTACACTTTTGAAATTTCTTTTATAACACTTTTTATTTCCTTTAAATATACATCTGCCTCTACATTGGTCTTTTGCAGTTTTGTTTTCTTTTCCTTTTTGTTCTTTCTTAATTAAAAAAAAATATTATTTTCTACATGTATTCTTTGTTTGCTTTTCTTATGCTTTTCCTGTTGAAGTTATTCTTTAACATATATAAATCTCCTTTATCTACCTCTGTTTAACTTTACTGTTCTATTCTTTCTTTATTTTCTGTCTTTTCTCACCATGCTTATTAGTCTATTTTGCTTTTGTTGCTTTGTTCCTCAGTTGGCACATTGCTTTGGCTTTGTTTTCCAGTTTATGCTTTAGTTAGTTTTATTTCTAACTGGTTGATATCATTTTGTTTCTTTTTGCTCACCAGGTCAATCTCTTCTTCATTTTTTTTTTGAACTGTTTTGGTTTTGTAAATGTGTATATATTCCAGTATTTTTTTAGTATTTGCATTTTTCTAGAATTTGAATTATGTTTCTTGTTTTAGTTTTAATTTCCTTTAGAGCCATAACAAACCACCCAGAATCTCAGTGGAATCTCAGCTCCCTGGCCAGAGATTGGGCCCTGAGCCTTTGGAGTGAGAGCACTGACAAGATTCTAGACTGTCAGAAAAATCCTAACTCCAGGGAGTTTTAATTAGTGAGACCTCCCACAAAGGCCTCCACTTGTATACAAAACCCAGCATCACCCAGCTACCAGCAGGACACCCAAACCACAGACAAAACAAAATTGTAAATCCAGTAATCAGCAAAAAGGATTACCATCTCATACAGCCCTTCCCATCGGAGGATATAAAGAAAACTTATCTCCTACTACCCAAGTCAGACCCAAAGAAGCCACTGAAACAACCCTACTCACCAAAGGCTGCAACCAATTCGACCTTAAAGCCTGAGAAGAGGATATCTCAAACACAATAAATTAAACAAAATAAATGAAAAAGCAGAGAAGTATCATGCAAATAAATGAAAAACCTAGAAACACATAAGACCAATAAAACAAAGAGGAAATAGGCAAACTATCTGAAAAAGAATTCAGAATAATGTTAGTAAAGATGTTCCAAATTCTCAAAACGGAGAAAATTCAAGAAGTAACCAACTCAACACAATTACCAAGGATATAGAAGAAATAAAGAATGAACAGACAGATGACTAACACAATCACTGAAATTAAAAATATTCTAGAGGGAACCAATAGTAGCTTAAAAAAAATCAGAAGAATGGATAAGTGAGCTGGAAGATAGAATGGTGGAAATAATGACTGTAGAGCACAATAAAAGAAAAAGAATGAAAAGAATTGAGGATAGCCTCAGGGACTCCTGGGACAATATTAAACACACCAACATTTGGTGTTACAGGCGTCCCAGAGGAAGAAGAGAAAAAGAAAGGCAGTGAGAATGTTTTTGAGGAGATTACAGTTGAAAACTTCCCCAGCATGGGAAAGGAAATACTTTCCAAGGAGCACAGTGAGTCCTATACAGGATAAACCCAAGGGAAAAACTGTCAAAACATGTACTAATCAAGCTAGCAGAGATTAAACACAAAGAAAGAATATTAAAAGCAGCAAGGGAAGAGCAAGAAGTAACATACAAGGGAAAGCCCATACAGTTAACAGCTGATCTTTCAGCATAAACTCTGCAAGCCAGAAGGGAATGACAGGATATATTCAAAGTACTGAAAGAAAAAGAAATTATAACCAAGATTCCTCTACCTGGCAAGGATCTCATTCAAAATTGATGGAGAAATAAAAAGTTTTATAGACAAGCAATATTAAGAGAGTTTAGCACCGCCAAACAAGCTTTACAACAAATACTAAAGAAACTTATATGTCAATAAGTACAGAGAAAGGAAAAAGCTACAAAAACAACCCAAAACAATTAAGAACATACCAATAGGAACATATATATAAACAATTACTTTAAATGTAAATGGATTAAATTATTCAGCCAAAAGACACAGACTGGCTGCATGCATAGAAAAACAAGATCTATACATATGCTGTCTACAAGAGACCTACTTCAGACCTAAAGACACATATAGGCTGAAAGTAAAAGGATGGAGAAAGATATGCCATACAACTGGAAATCAAAAGGAGCTGGAGTGGCAATTCTCATCTCAGACAAAATAGACATTAAAATGAATATTACAAGAGAAAAAGAAGGACACTAAATAATGATCAAGGGATCAATCCAAGAGGAAGACTTAACAAGTGTAAATATTTATGCAATCAGCTTAGGAGAGCCTCAATACATAAGGCAAAAGCTAACAGACATAAGAAGGGAAATTGAAAGTAACACAAAGATAGTAAGGGACTTTAACACCCCACTTATATCAATGGAGAGATATCAAAATAGAAAATAAAGAAACACAAACTTTAAATGAAACATTAGACTAACTGGTCCTAATTGATATCTCCAACCAAATGCAAAAGAATACACTTTCTTCTCAAGTGCATATTGAACATTCTCCAGAATAGCCCACATCTAGGACCACAAGTCAAATTTCAGTAAATAAAACAATTGAAATTGTATCGGGCATCTTTTCTAACCACAGTGCTATGAAACTAGATATCAATAACCAGAAAACAAAAAACAAAAGCAAAAACAAGCTGTAAAAAACACAAACACATGGAGATTAAACAGTATGCTTCTATGTAATGAACAGGTAACTAAAGAAATCAAAAGGGAAATCAAAACATTCCTAGAAATATATGACAATGAAAATGAAAACTCAAACCCTATGGGATGCAGCAAAAGCAGTTCTAAGAATGAAATTAATGGCAATACAATCCTACCTCAAGAAACAGAAAAAAACATCAAAAAGATAACCTAACTTTACACCAAAAACAAATGAAAAAAGAACAAAAATACCCCCAAAGTTAGAGGAAAAGGAATAATTGAAAAAGAAATAAAGGAAACAATAATAAAGATCAATAAAACTAATATTTGGTTTCACTGAGAAGTTAAAGAAAATTAACAAACCATTAGCCAGAATCATTAAGAAACAAAGGGAGAAGAATGAAATCAACAAAATTAAAAATGAAAAAGGAGAGGTTACAACAGACAACATAGAAATACAAAGGATCAAAATAGAATATTACAAGCAACTAAATGCCAATATAATGGACAATTTCCAAGACCGAACCAGAAAAAAATAGAAATTACAAATAAGCCAATTAGAGGCACTGAAATCGAAACTGTAATTAAAAAACTACCAAAAGCCCAGGGCCAGATCTTCACAGGTGAATTCTAGCAAACATTTAAAGCTAATCCCTATCATTCTAAAACTCTTCCAAAAAATTGCACAGGAAAGAACACTTCCATATTCATTCTATGAGGCTGCCATCACCCTGCTACCAAAACCAGACAAAGACAACACAAAAAGAAAATTGCAGGCCATTTCCACTGATGAACATAGATTCACCCATGGCAGACTCGTGTTGATGTATGGCAAAACCAATACAGTATTTTAAATTAAAAAAAAAAAAGTCCTCATCAAAATTCTTGCTAGGATTCAACAACACATTAAAAAGATCATACACTATGATCAAGTTAGTTTTATTCTAGGGATACTTGGATTCTTCAGTATATACAAATCAGTCAATGTGATACACCATATTAACAAACTGAAATATAAAATGATATGATAATCTCAATAGGTGCAGAAAAATCCTTCAACAAAATTCAGCACACATTTATGATAAAAGCTCTTCAAAAATTGGGCATAGAAGGAAGCTACCCCAACGTAATAAAACCCGTATATGATAAACCCACAGCAAACATTATTTCAGTGGTGAAAAACTGAAAGCATTCCCTCTGAGATAGGAACAAGGTGACAAGTGTGCCTACACTCACCACTATTATTCAGCATAGTTGTGGAAGTATTAGCTCTGGCATTCAGAAGAAAAAGAAATAAAAGGAATCCAGATTGGAAAATAAGAAGTAAAACTCTCACTGTTGGTATAAAACCCTGTAGTGTAGTTGCTCAGTCATGTCCGACTCTTTGTGACCCTGTGGACTGTAGGCCACCAGACTCCTCTGTCCATGGGATTTCCCAGACAAGAATACTGGAGTGGGTTGCCATTTTCTTCTCCAGGGGATCTTCCTGACCCGGGACTTCCACATTGCAGGCAGATGCTTTACCTCTGAGCCAACCCTATAGATATCATCAGAAAATTACTAGAGCTAATCAGTGAATTTAGCAAAGTTGCAAGATACAAAATCAATACACAGAAATCACTTGCATTCTTATACACTAACAATGAAATATGAAAAATAGAAATTAAGGAATAAAATCATATTTACCATTGCAACAAAAAGAATAAAATATCTAGAAATAAACTACCTAAGGAGACAAAAGAGCTGTATACAAAAACTATGACAATGATGAAAGAAATCAAAGACAATATAAAGAGATTGAGAGATATTCCATGGTTCTGGCTTGGAATAATCAATATTGTGAAAATGGCCTATATAACCAAATGTAGTCTACAGATTCAATGCAATCCCTATCAAATTACCAATGGCATTTTTCATAGAACTAGGACAAAAATCTCACAATTCATATGGAAACACAAAAGACCCCCAATAGCCAAAGCAATCTTGAGAAAGAAAAATGGAGTTGGAGGAATCAACCTTCCTGCCTTGAGACTATACTACAAAGCTATAGTCATCAAGACAGTATGGTATTGGCACAAAAATTGAAACCTAGACCAATGGAACAAAACAGAAAGCCTGGAGAAAAATCCATGCAACTACGGCTACCCTATTTTTGACAACAGAGGCAAGAATATACAATGGGCAAAGATAGTCTCTTCAATAAGTGATGCTGGGGAAACTGGACAGCTACATGTAAAAGAATAAAATTAGAACACTTCCTAACACCATACACAAAGACAACCTCAAAATGAAATAAAGATCTAAATTTAAGACCAGAAACTATAAAACTCCTAGAGGAAAACATAAGCAGAACACTCTTTGACATAAATCACAACAAGATCCTGTATGACCCACCTCCTAGAGTAATGGAAATAGAAACAAAATAAACAATAAATAAATAAATAAACCTGATTAAACTTAAAGCTTTTACACTGCAAAGGAAAC
>SJYV01029717.1:3523-13613 GCA_006410875.1 Neotragus pygmaeus
GCAGAGCAGCCTCGCTCCCGGGACTCTGCCAGATCGGGCCTCTGAGCAGAGCTGGAGCTCTGCCGTTCTGCTGGCAGACTTGGGATTTCCCAAGCAGGCCTTGCAGACGCGCTCCTCGGGGCCTGTCTCTTATACACATCTAGATGTGTATAAGAGACAGCCCCCATCCCGCCCCCTTCCTCTGGCCCCGACCCCCGGAGCTGGCAATTTGCTCTTCAAGGCAGGAGAACAAAAGGGGCGCGAGCAGCTGGCAAGCGCGGAAAGCAGCCTTGCCCTGCAGACGCCCGGAGATGGGGGTGGCGGGGGTACCCGGCTGGCTTACCTGTGCTCCACCCGCCGCGAGCGCGCCTTGGCGGCCTGACTGCGTCTGCTGCCGCCTAGCGATGGACAAGTCCACGCAGGCTCCCTCCGACTGCAACCCCGGGGGCCTCCAGGCTCCCCGGTGACTTCGCTGGCAAATCCCGAGGCCAAACTCCCAAAGCCTGGCCCTCCCGGAGCCTGTCTCCCTCTTTTTATCACTTCAAAGTGATAGGAGGGGAAAAAAAGCTCAGTCCACTCGATTGCGCCGCATTATATCCTCTGACTTGTGCCCGTTCAATCTCACAACCTTAAGGTCAGACGGAACAATGAAGTTGAAAAACAAAAAACCAAAGCCAACATTCAACAGCCCATTGTGCGTCTATCTGTGTTTTGGGGGTTTATTACACACTCGGTAGGAATGCGATCAGTCTCCGGAAGTTTTACTGCCTGGAAGGCATTGTGTACAGACCACCCAAGGGTCTGACCCTGACCCAACCCGTCCCTTCACAGTGATCTGTATTTAAAGTCCCTGCACCACCCCTCCCCAGGAAGTGCCCCCCACCAGGGTCCCTAACAGCCCCTTCCCACACAGACTGCCTTGACTCTCTCCAGCCCAGCACTGACCCTTCAGGTCCAAGATTCACCACCGGCTTCAACCTCTTCAAACTACGCCCCAATTGACTTTCCACTCTTGCTCACTGAAACAAACAACCCACGCCACTTTGCAATATCCCCTGAACTGTGGCCACTTTTAGCTCCCATGGTGGCTCAGACAGTAAAGAATCGCCTGCAGTGCAGGGGATCGGAGTTCAATCCCTGGGTTGGGAAGATCCCTCTCCTCCAGAGAAGGGAATGGCAACCCACTCCAGTACTCTTGCCTGGGGAAATTCCATGGACAGAGGAGCCTGGTGCTAGAGTTCATACAGTTGTAACAAACAAGTCAGACACAACTGAGAGACTAACACACACGTGGCTATTTTAACTAAAAGTGACTTTCTTTTTGCACCTGCTTGATCTTAGGCACTGTGCTACTCCATTACTGTTACACACATTAAACTTTTACATAAACCTGCAAGGAATGTGGTTGCTATGTTTACCTCCAGGCCAGCATACTAGTCAGTGAAAGTCACTCAGTTGTGTCCAACTCTTTGCGACCCCATGGACTTTAGTCCATGGGATTCTCCAGGCCAGAATACTGGAGTGGGTAGCCTTTCCCTTCTCCAGGAGATCCTCCCAACCCAGGGATCGAACCAGTGTCTCCTGCATTGCAGGAGGATTCTTTACCAGCTTGAGCCACAAGGGAACCCAAAGAATGTATTAAGTGTGCTATTCACCCCCATTAAGTTTTAATAGAATTAACCCACTGAAATAATGTCCTCATGTCACAGTAAGTTGGGAATTGCTGAGGCAAGCCACAAACATCAGGAAGCAAACTGAAGACAGGTGGGCATGAAAGAATTCTGATGGTGACAAAGCAACCAAGTACGTTACGTAAGTCTGTGCAGATGCTGAATATAAAAGTTAATGTCTGGGAACTCTGGGGTTTTCATGTTGCTGTTTAGTCGCTAAGTCATGTCTGACTCTTGGGACCCCTTGGACTGTAGTCCACAAGGCTCCTCTGTCCATGGGATTTTCCAGGCAAGAACACTGGCGTGGGTTGCCATTTCTTCCTCCAGGGGAATCTTCCTGACCCAGGGATCAAACCTGGGCCTCCTGCATTGGCAGGCGGATCTTTACGGACTGAGTCACCAGGGAAACCATGTTCCAGGGAAGACTAGTTATTGGGTCGTTATTAGCAAGCTTAGCTGGCTTTATGCAACCACATAGAAAAGAGAGTGGATTTGAACCTGTTTTCTGCCCCCAAAGCCCACATTCTTCACACTTGTTTTTTTAAGTAATTTTATTTATTTATTTTTGGTGGTGCTGTGTCTTCATTACTGCAGACTTTCTCTAGCTGCGGTGATCGGGAGCTATTCTCTAGTTGTGGGGTGTGGCCTTCTCGTTGCGGTGACCTCTCTTGTTGCAGAGCATGGGTTCCATGGCACACGAATTTCAGCACTTGCAGCTCCTGGGCTCAATAGTTGGGGCTTAGCTGCTCGGCGGCATGTGAGATCTGCCTGGCTAGGGATCGAACCTGTGTGTCTCCTGCATTGACAGGTGGATTCTTTACCACTGAGCCTCCAGGGAGGCCCCTGCACACTGGTTTTCATCTCCATGTATTATTTTACCAAGCCCAGGACCCATCATTACCCGCGGGCGCCATCTACCCAAGGCCAGCCGCATATCTCAGAGCAGAACCCAAGGCCGTCCATATTAACAGGCATCCCACGAAGATCCTAGTGGCTTTCCTCAGGGCTTCTCTGGGTGGTCCAGGGGCTAAGACTCCATGCTCCCAAGAAAGGGACCCAGGTTCAATCCTGGGTCAGGGAACTAAGATCCCATATGCTTTCCCTAAGAGTTGCATGCCCCCCACTAAAGATCACATAAGCCACGGTTAAGAGCTGGTGGAGCCAAATAAATGAGGTTTGCACCGGACATTTACAAGCTAACTTGAAATGCCGTGGGGAAAGCTACTCCAACACTTCCTTTCAGAATGTTTTTAGATTTACAGAGAAATTACAAGAGGAGAACGTTCCCTACACCTGTTTTCCCTGCTGTCAACACATTAGTACATCTGCCATAACTGCATGCGATAATTAGTACAATTGCCATAATTGCCATTAGTACGTTTAACTAAGTTGCTAAGTCGTATCCGACTCTTTGCGACCCCTGGGACTGCAGCACGCTAGGCTTCCCTGTCCTCTGCTATCTCCTGGAGTTTACTCAAACTGAGTCCACTGAGTCAGTGATGCCATCCAACCAACTCATCCTCTGTCATCCCCTTCTCCTCACCCTAACTCCCGTCTTGGTACATTAACTGGAGTCCACACCATATTCAGACTTTCTTCATTCTTACCTACTATTCTCTCTGCGTTCCAGGACACCCCATTTCATTTACCAGTCACAGGCTCCTCCCATCCAAGTGACAGCCTCTGAGACGATCCTTGTTTTCCAGGCCCTCCAGAGTTTCCTGAGGGATCGTGCAGGCATTTGCAGAATGTCTCAGCTGGGATCTGTCTGATGTTTCTGTCGTGATGACCGACCCAGGAGGTGTGGATTTGAGGGGTGGGGGGAGCTGGAGAATGCAGAGGTGAAATGCCCTTCTTATCCTCAAATACAAGGACCATGCTGTCAATACAACGATCTCTGCGGATGAGCTGGCAGGGTTAGCTACACCGGCTTCTCTGCGGTCACACAGCCTCACCCCACCATTTCATCCCGGCCCCTGTGGAAGGAGCTCACCAAATGCAGCCCGAAGTATAAGACAGAAGGGCTCTACTCCCCCCAACACACCTCATCCCACACCCCAAGGGCAGAAGACCTGCAGAGATTCACAACTTTTCTGTACAGATCTCTTTCCTCCACTTCTAATGTACTTGATCACTTATGTCTATCAGTGTGCACTCAGATTTTGTTTATTATTTTTAATGTTTATTTCAAAACTTGGTTTATTTTGGGGTGTGCAGGGTCTTTATTGCTGCACGGGCTTTCTCTGGTTGCAGCAAGCATGGGTTTCTCTCCAGTTACGATGCGTGGAATTCTCACTGTTAGTGGCTTCTCTTATTGTCAAACACAGGCTCCAGGGCCCCTGGGCTCGAGAGCTCAGTAGCTGTGATGCACAGGCTTAGTTGCTCCGTGGCATATGAGATCTTAGTTCCCAGACCAGAGATCAAACCTGTGTGCCCAGCACAGCAAGGCAGCTTCTTAACCACGGTCAGGGAAGCCCAGGGATATTTTATACACTCCTTTATATACCACTTGATTTCACAGCAGTTTTGGTCACAGGAAACTCCAAGCCGGCTTCTGTGTCCCTTGGCAAATCCTCATTGTTATAGGGTTTTCTCTGTGTGTGTATGTGTCTGTCTGTTTGAGTACTTCCTTACTTTGGGGGGACAACACACTGCAACTTCGTTTTGTATTCTGCCAGCCCCAACCCTAGACATGCCCGTTTCTCCAAGGAGCCCTGGATCTTTTAATGGAAAAGCAGAAACATCACTTTGCCGACAAGGATCTGTCTAGTCAAAGCTACAGTTTTTCTAGTAGTCACCTTCGGATGTGAGAGTTGAACCATAAAGAAGGCTGAGCACTGATGCTTTCAAACTGTTGTGTTGGAGGAGACTCTTGAGAGTCCCTTGGAGAGCAAGAGCAAACTAGTCAATCCTTAAGGAAATCAACCCTGAGTATTCACTGGAAGGACTGATGCTGAAGCTGAAGCTCCAATACGTTGGCCACCTGATGCAAAGAACTGACTCATTTGAAAAGACCCTGATGCTGGCAAAGATTGAGGGCAGAAGGAGAAGGGGGTGACAGAGGATGAGATGGCTGGATGGCATCACCGACTTAATGGTCATGAGTTTGAGCAAGCTCCGGGAGATGGTGATAGACAGGGAAGCCTGGCGTGCTGCAGTTCACGGGGATGCAAAGAGACTGAGTGATTATCACTTTCACTTTCATATTAGCAACCAGAATCTGGCAGCTGCTTCTGCACTAGGAAATCTATTTTTAAGAGAGAGCCTCAATGAATGATTTCTAAACAGAAAGTATTTTTATCATGTTAAAGTTTATCATCGGGTTTTCCTACATCCACGTTTCCTACAATGAGGCCAACCTATCAAGCATAAGATGCTCAGAGCTTACGCATGGCGAACACCATTAAGACTCAAAGTTGTAAATACCCGTAATAAGTGGAACATACATCTGCTTTTACCTGGTATTTGTGCCCTTGAAAAAGTCCACAAGTAAGAAGAGAACAGAACACGGTAAGCACCCTGGCACGCATATATCCCAAAGGAACTGTTCCTCTTATCCTAGCCTCAACCCGTACCCAAGTCACTCCACGTGAACGGAGACCTTATGGTCTGCGAATCTCAGAAAGGAGACTCCACTCTCAGCATCTTTCGCTCTGTTATTACACGTCCTTGCTGTGAACGGGCCACAGCCACGTTAACCAAGCCAGAGACCAGTGAGATGAAAATGATGAGAGGCGTGGCTATAAACATGGCAGAGAACAACATCAGAAACATCTGGACAGAGGACCACACAGGCCCCACCTCCCATCCAAGAAGCATCCTCACTGATCCCCAGCCTTTAGCCCCCTGGCCAAGTCCCAGGGCTGGCAAGTCCTCTCTGTCTGGGCTTTATGGGAGCATAGCCACACCCAGCCCTTCAGGGACCATCCACGCCTGCTCCCAGGCCACAATGGCAGAGGTGTCCGCATGCTGGGAACACTGAGTTCCCCGAGGGCCAAAGTGTTTACTGGTCTGAACCTTTGCAAAGCTTGTTGCCCTGTGAGCTAGAGCCAAGACTCTCAGACTAGAGTCACACACGACCTTGTTTTTTTTTGTTTCCAACCTCCCAACAGAAATTTTATACCAAAGTGGGTGTAACTAATTTACATGTTCACGATCAATATATAGAAATTCTATTGATCTACACAGAACACATGGTCTCAGCTGGGTTAGACGTGTGACAATTTAATGAGTGAAAAGTAGCATTTTTATTGCAGTCTTTCTTTTAATACCGTATTCCAGGGCAGATGATTTACCATGCTGTGTTAATCTCTGCTGTACAGCACAATGATTCAGCTATACATATAAATACATTCTTTCATATTCTTTGCCATGATGGTTTACCACAGGATATTGAATATAGCTCCCTGGGTTCCAGTCAGTTCAGTTCAGTTGCTCAGTCGTGTCCGACTCTTTGCGACCCCATGGGCAGCAGCATGCCAGGCCTCCCTGTCCATCACCAACTCCCGGAGCTTGCTCACACTCATGTTCATCGAGTCAGTGATGTCACCCAATCATCTCATCCTCTGTCGTCCCCTTCTCCACCTGCCTTCAATCTTTCCCAACATCAGAATCTTTTCCAGTGACTCAGTTCTTCACATCAGGTGGCCAAAGATTGGAGCTTCAGCATCAGCCTCAGTCCTTCCAATGAACATTCAGGACTGACCTCCTTTAGGATGGACTGGTGGGATCCCCTTGCAGTCCAAGGGACTCTCTCAAAGAGTCTTCTCCAGCACCACAGTTTGAAAGCATCCGTTATTCGGTGCTCAGCTTTCTTTACCTGCTCTACAACAGGACCTTGTTTATCCATCCTGCATAGAATACTTTGCATCTTCTAACCCCAAACTCCTAATCCTTTCCTTGCCCATACCGACCCCTCTGTAACCACAAATCTGTTCCCACAAACCATCATTTTATATTAATTTAAAGAAAAACAAAACATTTTTTGTGGATTTCCAGCATTGAAGTGATTTGAAAAACTGAGATGAAGCTCATATACCCAAAAATTCACCCTCTGGCAGTGTCCGGCTTAGCAGCTTTTAGTAAATTCACAGAGTTGGGCAGCATCACCACTATCTCATTCAACAACGTTTCTGGCACCCACACAGGAGCTCCAAACCACTGGGACAGACAGCCATCCTCCCAACCCTCACCCACCTCCCCTGCGTGTCCACGGATCTGCCTGTTCTGGGCAGCATCTACACACAGAATCATGCAAGGAGAGGCTTTTTATGATATTGTTAAATACGCCTAGTTGCCTCCTTTTTACAGCTCTTAGACGTAAAACACAAAGTGTTAAGTTATCCAGTCGTGTCTGACTCTCTGTGACCCCACGCACTGCTGACCGCCAGGATCCTCTGTCCATGGGACTGTCCAGGCAAGGATACTGGAGTGGGTACCCATTCCCTTCTGCAGGGGATCATCCCATCCCAGGGATCAAACCTCCACTGCACTGCAGGCAGAATCTATACTATCTGAGCCACCAGAGAAACCATAAAACATAAAACAGATATGGAGGTGACATGAGAGCAGAAGCATTAAGCCAACGTTTATATAACAGCTTTGTTGGAAACGAACCGTTCCTCTCGTGGCCCCAGACACCCCACTTCTTGTACATGCAGTTACCGTGGCTTCCCACATGCCACATGAGGACTCACTGCTCCCCTCTGCAAGACAGCAGCTTTGGCAGGGCACCCTGAGGGCTCACCCCTTGTGTGTGGAGACAGCTGGGTTCTTGCGTGAGCCTGGACTCAACCTTTCGTCCCTGCTGGGGATGTCCAGCTCATCACCTCCAACAATGTGACCCAAACACACACAAGGCATGACCGTACACACTGTCCAGAACATCCTGGTAATAATTCTAAGATTTCTCAGTGGGTACAAGCTTTCCCTTTGGGGGTGATGAGAATGTTCTGGAAGTGGATGGTGGTGATGGATGAACTAATTCCTTCAGGGTGATGAGAATGTTCTGGAAGTGGATGGTGGTGATGGATGAACTAATTCCTACTGAGTGATGAGAATGTTCTAGAAGTGGATGGTGGTGATGAACTATTCCCTTTGGGGTGATGAGAATGTTCTAGAAGTGGATGGTGGTGATAGATGAACTAATCCTTTTGGGGTGGTGAGACTGTTCTAGAAGTGGATGGTGGTGACAGATGAAGTAGGCCTTTTGGGGTGGTAAGAATGTTCTGGAAGCGGATGGTAGTGATGGATGAACTAATCCTTTCAGGGTCATGAGAACATTCTCGAAGTGGAGGGTGGTGACACATGATGAACTAAGCCCTGGAGCCCTCAGACCCTTACAATGCTCCCTTCTGAATAACAGGGAGTCACAAGACAAAACCAGGTAGTAAGCAAACCTGCCTGTCCCTCAGCCTGGCTCTGCATTTCTGAGACACGAGGAAAGACGCTGAGCCCAGGACCTTCCCACGGCCGCTGCTCCTCATCTCTGGGAGCACGGAGGTCGGTCAGCAAGGCTCCCTGCACAGGAGATGCTGCACCACCGGAAGGAAGCTGGACTCCGCTCTGGAAATTTCAAGCTTGGCCTTCATCTTATGATCATCCCAGCATGACTTCCTAATTACCCGGCATGGCAGTTCAGAAGGGAAAACTTCAACTGCCGCCTTAGCTCACTGAATTCAGGCCAGAAAAGCAAGCAGCACATGAGGGTGGAACACTCTCCGATTATGAAACCTTCTCGTGAGCAGCCGTGAGTGCACACAAGGTCAGTCCTGTGCGTGGAACGAACGTATAAATACCAAGGGGGAAAGGGTGGCTGGGGGGAACTGGGAGATTGACACATATACACCATGGATGAAGAAAGTGGGAAAAAAAACAGTGAAAGTGTTAGCTGTTCAGTTGCATCTGATTGCAACCCCAAGGACTGCTACAGGCCCCTGCCAGGCCCCTCTGTCCATGGGATTCTCCAGGCAAGAATACTGGAGTGGGTTGCCATTCCCTTCTCCAGTGGATCTTCCTGACCCAGGAACTGAACTCGTGTCTCCCAAGTTGCAGGCAGATTCTTTACCATCTGAGCCACCAGGCAAGCTCATACACTATTGATACTGTGTATAAAATATATAACTAGCAAGAACCTATTCTATAGCATAGAATATACAGCAACCCACTCCAGCATTCTTGCCTGGAGAATCCCCTGGATGGAGGAGCCTGGCAGGCTACAGGTCGATGGGGTCGCAAAGAGTCGGACATGACTGAGTGACTTCACTTTCTTTTCTTCTTTAGCGGCCAACAAGTTCATGGTACCAAATTTGACATGTCTTCACTTCAAAAAGCAAGGAGAGCCTGCTGCTTCATGTACTCCCTGCTCTGTGGGGATCTAAATGGGAAGAACTTTTTCAAAGACAGCATATATATCTATCTGCATCTACACACACAGCTGATTCATTTTGCTGAACAGCAGAAACTAATACAACACTATAAAGCAACTATNACTGGGAGATTGACACATATACACCATGGATGAAGAAAGTGGGAAAAAAAACAGTGAAAGTGTTAGCTGTTCAGTTGCATCTGATTGCAACCCCAAGGACTGCTACAGGCCCCTGCCAGGCCCCTCTGTCCATGGGATTCTCCAGGCAAGAATACTGGAGTGGGTTGCCATTCCCTTCTCCAGTGGATCTTCCTGACCCAGGAACTGAACTCGTGTCTCCCAAGTTGCAGGCAGATTCTTTACCATCTGAGCCACCAGGCAAGCTCATACACTATTGATACTGTGTATAAAATATATAACTAGCAAGAACCTATTCTATAGCATAGAATATACAGCAACCCACTCCAGCATTCTTGCCTGGAGAATCCCCTGGATGGAGGAGCCTGGCAGGCTACAGGTCGATGGGGTCGCAAAGAGTCGGACATGACTGAGTGACTTCACTTTCTTTTCTTCTTTAGCGGCCAACAAGTTCATGGTACCAAATTTGACATGGTGATGTCTTCACTTCAAAAAGCAAGGAGAGTCTGCTGCTTCATGTACTCCCTGCTCTGTGGGGATCTAAATGGGAAGAACTTTTTCAAAGACAGCATATATATCTATCTGCATCTACACACACAGCTGATTCATTTTGCTGAACAGCAGAAACTAATACAACACTATAAAGCAACTATGCTCCAATAAAAATTAATTAATTAAAAAAGAAGTCAGACTTGGCATCAGGCTGACACCAAGCCACCTCTCAGGGGAAGCTGGACAGGGAGGTGACCTTCAGCTGGGTTTAAGTGTGTTGATGGATTTACTATGAAAACATGCTTTTCCCTAAAGAGCGTAAATCATGCCCCACCAATGTAAAACACATTCCACCTTCTGGCTGTTACTGGGCTTAAGGATCCATTCTTAAGTCTCCACCGAGACACCCCCACGCCTACCCCGCCCAGCCCCACCCTGTTCT
>SJYV01029718.1:0-34517 GCA_006410875.1 Neotragus pygmaeus
GAATTCCCCAGGCAGGAATACTGGAATGGGTTGCCAGACCCTCCTCCAGGGGATCTTCCCAACCCAGGGATCAAACCCAGGTCTCTCGCACTGCAGGTGGATTCTTTACCATCTGAGCCACCAGGGAAGCCCTGATGAAGGTTGCATATCATAAATTTATTTAATGCCACTGAATTTAAAATAGTAAAAAGGCTAAATATTATGTATATTTTACCACAAAAAGAAAGGGAACAAAGCACTAATACATCCACAACATGGTGAAACCTGAAAACACATCATTCAGTGAAAAACATGGGTCACCAGAGACCAGGGACAGTGTGATTCATCTCTAGAGCAGACAGATCCACAGAGACAAAAAGCAGATCAGCCCTGCCAGGACCAGGGGCTGGAGTTACTTCCATTGGGCACAGTTTCTTTGAGGGGTGATGAAAATGTTCCAACATTGGTTTGGTGATGGCTGCAGTTTTGTGACTATAACAAGAACCCGGAATTATATACTTTAAATGGTGAATTGCTGGGTATGTGAACTATACCTCAGCAAAGCTATTTTTCAAAAGGAAAAGCTATTCCAAGTTACCCTGGGCATTTACCTGTTCCCAGAACACCACTGGAAACAGGTAAATGTCCCAAGCGTGTTTCCTGTGTCCCAGTCACTAGCAGTACAGAACTCTGTTATGATTAACAGCAGCTGGTATTAATGTCAGATCACATATTCCTTGGAAATGTGATGTTTATTTATATGTCCCTATTTTCTCCAGCCACGAAACTAAAAGACACTTGCTCCTTGGAAGAAAAGTTATGACAAACCTAGATAGCATATTAAAATGTAGAGACATTACTTTGCCAACAAAGATCCATCTAGTCAAAGCTATGGTTTTTCCAGTAGTGTACAAATGTGAAAGTTGAACCATAAAGAAGGCTGAGCTCTGAAGAATTGATACTTCTGAACTGTGGTGTTGGAGAAGACTCCTGCAAGTCCGTTGGACTGCAAGGAGATCAAACCTGTCAATCATGAAGGAAATAAATCCTGAATATTCATTAGGACTGTTGCTGAAGCTGAAGCTCCAATACTCTGGCCCCCTAATGCGAAGAGCTGACTCATTAGAAAATATCCTGATTCTGGGAAAGATTGAAGGCAGGAGAAGGGGATGACAAAGGATGAGATGGTTGAATGGCATCACTGAGTCAATGGATATGAGTTTGAGCAAGCTCCAGGAGATGGTGAAGGATAGGGAACCTGGCATTTTGCAGTCCATGGTCACAGAGTTGGACACAACTGAGTCACTGAACAACAATTTTCTCCTAATATTAAAATACATCACATTTGGTCAATACTAGTTCTACGTACAGAAAAACCTTGCACATTTGGGAAGAGATTCTATGATACGACTGCTCTACTTTGTGACCCCCTGGTCTCAGGTGGGAATAGGCAACTGACAGATCTGTGTATATGATTCCTGAAACATTTCACTGGAGCCCATGGGACGCAGCAGCCTCTGCTATAGACTGAGCGCCTGCGTCCTCCCAACACCATGTAGTAACCCACCCCAAGGTGAAGAGGTCATGAGGGTGCAGCCCCCATGCGCAGGATCAGTGCTCTGATAACAAAGACTCCTAAGAGCCCCCAGCCCTCCCCCCATGTGATGACACTGCAGGAGATGTCCTCTGCCAACTAGCAAGCTCTCAGCAGACACGGGGTATATGAGTTCCCCAGATGCTGGGTCTTGTTCCAACAGTCTGAACCTTCCAAGGGCGGAACTACCTCATTTCCAAAGTCCCTCTCTAGTCTATAACGTGCTCAGTCACTCAGCCCTGTCTGACTCTGCAACCCCGTGGACTGTAGTCCCCCAGGCTCCTCTGTTCACGGGATTCTCCAGGCAGAATACTAGAGTGGGTTGCCATTTCCTGCTCCAGGGGATCTTCCTGACACAGGGGTCGAACCCGCATCCCCTGCATTGCTGGTGGGTTCTCCACCACTGAGCCAGCAGGGAAGGCCCTGGTCTATAAAGAGAGTGTCCATATCTGTTGAAAACCGAATGAGCCAATTCCATTCTTTAGCTCTTTCTCTCCTAGGGACTGACGCCAGGGGCTGACATTCGGCCTCAAGGCGGCCGCAAGGTGAACCGGCGAGGACTCGAGCTGAACAAACGGCCACCCTGCGCCCACCCTGAGAGGGGAGCGGACGGAGCGCCGGCCTGAGGCCCACGGGGTCCAAGCCGACCCGGCGCCTCTCCTGTCACCGAGGTCCTCGGGTCTCAGCCCTCACTGTCTGCACTCGCAACCTCACAGGCGTCCTGAGTGGGCGGTGGGCGCGTCCCTCCCGACTGGGCACTGAGCAGCCGCGTCCCTGGTCCCCGCCCCGGCCCCCTGCACACGGCCCGCTTCTCCTGACAGGGAGCCCTCCTGGCTGTTCCCCTCAGCCGGCCCGAATCTCCGACAACGTTTCCCTCAGGCCCCTCGTCTTCCGTGCTCCTCAGAGCCCGTTCCCTCGGGGTGCCCTGGGTCCAGCAGAGCCCTCGAGCCAGAAGTATAGATTCCGGAGGCGGCCGTGACCCGGCCATTTAGTAAGTCATGGGCCGAGAGACAAACGGAAATCCAGAGTCAGACCCCAGCGCCCCACTAAACAGAAACCTTTACCTTAAGGCAGGGTGACTGCGAAACCTGGGCACAGGCAGCCCCCTTCCGTTGGAGCCAGGACAGCGGCAGCCCAGGAGGAGCCGCGAGGCCCCGTGGCTTCGGCGGCTGGGCGCAGGGTCACGTGTGCGGCCACGTGCCCACTCCACACGCTGAGCCCCAGTGAGCGCAGTGCATGCGCAGACAAGCTACACCTGCGCGATTCGTAGGCCGTCCTGCTCAACAGGGCGCGTGCAGACCTTTCACGTGTCCTCAAATTGATTTTTAACGTTTTACTTACAGAGGACTGGGTGGTACTGATACACGAATCTCCCTCTTAGCTCTTACAGGCTGCAGGGAATCTTGTAGCCTGTTACTAGAGTGCAGGAAGGAGGGGTGTTATCTCTTTTCTACTTAAGCCTCAATCTTAGGACTGAAAACAGGGCTTCTCAGTGGTCCTGCCTTACCTCCAGCTGTAAGTTTACATCCAACACAAATTCCTGCCACTGTTCCAGGGATATGCGCTGTGTTCAGTTGTGAACAACTCTTTGTGACCCCATGGATTGTAGTCTGCCAGGCTGCTCTGTCCATGAGATTGCCCAGGCAAGAATACTGGAGTGGGTTGCCATCTCCTCCCCTGGGGGATCTTCAGACCCAGGGATCGAACCAGCGTCTCCTGCATTGGCAGGTGGATTCTTGACCACCTGGGAAGCCTGGTACTGATGTACCACCTCTGAATTCCTGGTCTAGTTTTATCAAGCACTGAACACACAAGCATTCTCTGATTTTCCAGGCACTCTTGTTGTGTAGAAGAGCGAGCCATGTCTCTGACCTCTGGGTAGTGTCTGCCCCTGGCAGTGTTACCTAAGAAGACTTGAAGTACCCACAGCTCTTTGCCTCACCTTACCTGCTTTCCTTGGAAATCATGACTTGTAGAACCTTCCTTTCTAGCATAAATCCTGCAACACCTCTTTCCTTGATACCCGGGACAGAGATGTAAGCAGAATCAACCCATACGTTACTCATGGCAGCGTATTGTAAAGACAGACACAGCATAGTTAGAAAGGATTCACTTAGATTTCTAGTTGGGTGTTTTCAACTGGAAATTCTAAGATCCTTCAGTTGGATCACATAACAAATTTTAAAATAAGCCCACATTCAAATAATGGCACCACCACTGTGTGGTACTGACAAGAGGCAAGCTTTCCAAGCACTGGGGACTTTTCTGTGAAAAGGAGGGAAGTAGACCGACACCAAACAGCCTGACTGAGCAGACTGCCCCGCTAGGGGAACGTCAGCAAAGGCAGCTCTCTGCTCTGCTTTACCTGCAAATGCTAAGGAACTGTCCAGTCTGCGATCCTGAACCACATTCTCACAGAAATGAACTAGCCTGTCCTGAAACTATACCTCTACCTTTTGAATTGTCTGCATCATACTTAAAACAACTAATTCATCTTGGTAACACCTATAAATTAAAACAATGAAAAACTAAGCCACTACCTGTTTTAACTCTGGTCTGGTCACATAAGCTATTATTAGTCTTCTACTAAAACATGAGAATCAGCAATGATATTATGAATGAACTTGTCTTCCTACAGCTTAACTCAATGACCATTTTAATTTGCAGAAAGATAGGTTTCCACGTGTGTTTTAACCAGTGTTGTGGACTATGTTCCTGCAAAACGTATCTGCTGAAGCCTTTACTACAATGTGACTGCTTGGGAACAGGGCTTTTAAGGCCGTAATTAAGGTCCTACAAGGTCCTAAGGGTGGAGCCCCAGCTGACAGGACTCCTGGCCTAATACGAAAAGAGACAGCAGGAGAAGAGCAGAAGCCCTGAGGTCAGGCAACGAGAAGGGAAGGGGCTTTACAAGGATCCAGCCCTGCCGACCCGGGGCCCAGATGGCCAGCCTCCAGAATGAGAAGCAGGCACCCATGCTGGAGCCCTGGCCTGGACTCTTCTTTTGGCACCCAGGGCAGCTGAAAACAGTCAGAGGAAAAGAAGCACAGATACATGCCGATGCACCATCATTCTGCCTGGGAATCCATGAAACACTCTGCTTCAGCCAATTATGTATGAAGAACAAACAAGACTCAGAAAGAATGAAGTAAAATTTCAATTCGAAAGATATGATCAATTTTATCATTTCCCAAATTATTCAGTTTCATCAATGTTGTGCCCAAATCACTATAAAACAAAAAATCATCTGAAAAGAAGTCCGTGTTTCTGTCACCAATAAGACAGTTCTCCATAAGGCATTAAGATCAGTGTTTCTCACATTCTGATTTAAAAGGACAACATGTGTTGCCTAGGGCTGGTGGAAGCTTCATGGCCAGCCTCTCCTCCCCAGCCCCAGGACGTGTTTTGCACAGCAGAGGACACCAGCCCTCATGCTGGCCTGTGGCCAGAGCCCTGTGGGGCTCACACACAGCACTTCTGACCAGAATCAGAGGGAGCCACACTTCACTCTGGTGTGGCTCATCCACAGCAGTGACAGGGCATCTCTGTGGTCATCTCCAAAATCATCACAAAGCATCATCACCCAAGACCAAACCTGGAAAGGAGGTGATCTGTAAACAAACGAGCTCATAACATGTGAAAATGAAACAGTGAGATGAGAGTTTCTGAATGGTAGCTTGATCCAAATAAAGTAGATGGATGCCACGTTCTGATTTTTTTACTGTGTCAGGGAAAGAACACTTAATATGAGATCCATTCGAGGTCCAGCACAGCACTGACCGCCAGTGGGACATGGGGCAGCAGAGCTCAGAGCTCATTCACCTGCTGAACTGGGGAAAACACACGTCTTTTCACTGTCGCTGCCTTAGAGATATTTTAGGATGGGGGTGGGGAGCACCATAAGACAAGAGGAGGGTGGGCTCGATGCCAGAAAAACCTGACTTTCAGTTCCTGTCCCACCACCTACCAGCTACTTGGACCTGACCAAGTCACCTTGCCCCTGCACTGACCCTTGAACTTCATGCCCACCTTGCAGGCACAGATGAGCACCACTGCCACTATGACTGCCAGGACAACCAGTACCACCGGGGCCCAAGATGCAGGCAGTCACACGGAGACAGAGCCCCCAAGAACGCAGGGCGCTGGGGCTGGGGGCGTGCGGGCAGGACGGGCCTGGCCCCTTCATGTGCATGCCCACCTTAACATGCAGGCAGTAACATGGAGACAGAGCCCCCAGGAATGCAGGGCGCTGGGGCCGGGGGCGTGCGGGCAGGACGGGCCTGGCCCCTTCACATGCGTGCCCTGCCTTAACATGCAGGCATCGGTGGGAGCACAGAGCCCAAACCCTGGATGTATACAGGCACTAAAACGTGACACTTAGGAAGGTGGGAGGGGTCCTGCAGAGAAGCAGCAGGAAGGCATGTTTCCTAGTGAAAGGAACGACCTGGGAGGTGAGGAGGCTCACAGAGCACACACACCGAGGACACCGCCCACAGGGACACCAGCCCGGCCAGCCGCCCAGCAAGGTGGGGTCAAAGCTGCAGACACAGGAAGTGAACAGGGACTCAGGTTTTCAGTACACCACCTGAAAGACCCACAAAGTACAACTTACAGGCAACGGTCCTTTGTCTTTATCATCCTTTATGACTCTAAAAGGCATCTGGGAAGGTCCCCAGTGGGGATGAGAAATGCTGCCCCGGCACCATCAGTGGAACCCTGATGAGCCCAGATGTGCTGGTGTATCACAGCCTCCCTGCGCCAGCTCCCCACCAGACAGGGCTGCACATCAGGAAGGCAGGGACCCCATTCAGGACTACAAATCGTCATCCTGGAAGGAGATTACTGTAATGAATGAAGAAAGAGCACAAAACAAAGGAAAATTTATACTTCAACACACCGGTTACACAGCTGCTGTTATTACACCAATGACAACAATACATCGGGGATGCAGAACAATGTGGCTGCGTTACAAGTGAAACTCTTTTTTTGAGAAGTCATGATCATCAGAGACCATGGGTTTTTCCTGTGTCACTGGCCCCTGGCTCAGTAATCTAGGTTCTGCAGAACTATCATCCACTCAGCATCCACGGAGCAGCACTGCTGGCCCGTGAAGGGGCAGAGCACAGAGGTGAGGGATGCAGACACATCTGTGCCCTGATCCTGCTCTGTGTGCCACGCCGCGGGCTCCATGCTCACAATCACCCTGCAAACTAGAACAAGCCTCTCTTTCCAGGTAAGGAAACCAGTACTCAGGACAAGTGACTCATCTGCTGCTATAAGACAGTAAGGGTGAGGTCATAATTAGATTTAGATTTATGTGGCTCCAAACCCATATTCCTCGCTGTTATGCCACACAAACACACGAGTGTTCCACCAATGAAAAAAAAAAATCTGCAAATAAATTCAAAGCCAGCTCTCAGAGGATCCGAGTATGCAAGCTCCTAACAGCTGATGGGTTGATTCCAGGGTGTTTCCTTAGAAACAGTGAACTCTTTGAGTTACAGGAGGAGAAAGATGGCCAGGGAAGTGGGGGCAGGTACTGGTGGAGAGTCTTCTAGAAGCAGAGACAGAGGTGGGAAGAAGCTCCTTCTCCATTTTAGGGTGCAGATACTTCACAAAGTCAGTTTCATTTTAAATATAGCAGGCAAAGTGTAGGGCAGGAGCTGCTGGCGATGCTCCTGAGGACAATTTCTACCTTATATTCTGTGCTTCTGGTCCAAGACACAGAATCCTATTCCTATTGGCCATTTGGGTGCACTACCATCATTTCAACTGAAATAGGTTTGGATTGTTTTCATATCTCCAGGCAAGACGAAGGAAGCACAAGCCCTCTAACAAAACACATTTAATGTATGTGATGGATGGACAAAATTCGGGATGACTATAAACATAACTATAACCATAATCTTTAATTATGAGAGATGCTGGAGATCCCTGCAGTGAGATACAAGCAAAAAAACTTCAAAAAATATTAAGAAAATGTATTTTGGAAGCTCCAATATATCAACAATCATGTATTTCAATCCTTTAAAATCTAAGACATAGGAGAAAACATGAAGTGTTATAATCACATCACATCACTTCTTAAAAATCTATACCCGCCACCAGAAAATACCTACAGTTACTATAAACATCCGTGCAGGGTAGAGCTTCCAAGACAGAGAAATCCATATGTGTTGGCTCTTCCAGCATCAGTAAAACATTTTTAAAAGTAGTATATTAGTCAGGGAATCATATACTCAGCATCTCCCTACATACTTTTTATTATGGTAAAATAGACATGGAATTTACCACATTAACCTCTTTTAAGCACAATTCAATGTCACTAAGTACAGATACAGTCACAATGTTGTGCAACCATAAACACTATTTACATAGTTTTAAAAATATTCACAGTAAGGAGGCTTAGCACACACACAAGGAAATATAAACAAACCAGGTACAAGTCCAAACAGCTGGGCTTCCACTCAGGAAACAACAGGAGGCTGGAACAGGTCTCAAGACAGCCCCTCATGTGGATCAGGGACCCCAATCCAGGTCCTAGCCTCTGGACTCACCATGAGCTGCTGGTCACAGGACCCAGCCTCTCGGGGCTCCCTACCTCCACCATCACCTCAGAGAGTGATCCCCACAAGAGGCAACTTGTGGCTGGGACTCCGAGGGCCTCTGTCCAGAGCTATTTAACAGTGGGGCTCGGACTCCCCAGCCCAGCACGCTGCACTGCCTCCCCCCAATGCTGTGTTTCTGTTCACTGGAAGGTCTACAGGGACGTGTCTGCAGACGAGGTGACAGCTCCGCACCCACCTGGTCCCCGGAGTCCCCCGCATCACTCAGGGTACATGTTTTCCTTCTGCACCAACAGGAAAGCAGTGAACTGCCTGGTGAGCGTCTGTCTGTGGGCAAAGCAACCTAGGCCCAGAGTCACCGCAGGGGGCCACCACCGAGTGACTGGGGGACAGGTGCACGGCCTCTCTTTGCCCACCTTTACTGAAACATAGGCTTCCCAGGTGGCTCAGTGGTAAAGACTCTCCCTGCCATTGCAGGAGACACAGGTTCCATCCCTGGGTGAGGAAGATCCCCTGGAAAAGGGCATGGCTACCCACTCTAGTATTCTTGACTGGAGAATTCCATGGACAGAGGAGCCCATAGGGTCACAAAAGTCAGACACAGCTGAGCACACACTGAAATACAGCAGACACACAGACACAACACTGTGAATATAAGGTCTAGATATGAAGATCTGACACATGTATATATTGTGAAGTGTTATTTAACAAGTCCTTCACCTCACATGGTTATCACTTGTGATGAGAACATCAATGCTCTAAACTCAGAGCAACTTCAGGTGTATAATACACAACTAACCAGTCACCTGGCTGGATGTCAGACCCCCAGACTTGTTCATCCTGTAACTGGAAGCTTTTACCTTTGGACAACACATGGGCAGCCACCATTCTATCCTTTCCTTCTATGAGCTCAACTGGTTCTATTCTACTTTTCTTTTTTTAATTCCACATATAAGTGAGATCATACCATACTTATATTTCTCTGACATTTCACTTAATATAACGCCCTCAGGTTCCATCCCTGTTATCACAAAAGGCAGGATTTCCTTCTTTTTAAATGCTTATTGATATTCCATCGGGTATGTATACGCTGTATATATATAACCATTCATCCATCAGTGGACATTTAGGTTGTTTCTATCTTGGCTTGTAAATAATGTTGCAATGAGCAAGGCAGTACAGACATCACCTTCAGATAGTGATTTAATTTCCTTTGGATATATAACATACGTTCCTAGTCTAAAGAAATGAACTTTAAAGTTTTAAAAGACAAAGTAGCATAATAAAATGTAATTTCAGCTTATTTAGAATATTTTTTCAGAAAACTATATACATGGATAATATATGGATATATATATACATGAGAGATAACAAAGCAGATATGGCAAAATATTAGAAATTGGCAGATTTGAAAAAAATGTTTTTCCAAAAATGTATACAGGTACCAATATATTTTTTTAAATGTATTTAAGAGTATTACCAAATTACTAAGATATTTAGGTTTTTAAATGAATGAAGAAATACTGTTATATTCCTTAGTTATTACCCAAGAGTGTAAGGCTTTCAACATTAACATTACATGCTGTTACTTTTTAAAAAGTTGGCCCACCCTTCTTGTTGTTCAGGCACTAAGTCTCATCTGACTCTCTGAAACCCCATGGACTACAGCACGCCTGCACTATCAAATTTTTTTTTGCTCACATTCACTTCCATTGAGTTGGTGATGCTATCCAACCATCTCATCCTCTGTCACCCCTTTCTCCTGCTGCCCTCGATCTTTCCCAGCATCAGGGTCTTTCCCAGCGAGTTGGCCCTTCGCATCAGGTAGCCAAAGTCTTGGAGCTTCAGCATCAGTCTTTCCAATGAACATTCAGAGTTGATTTCCTTTAGGATTGACTGATTTGATCTCTTTGCTGCCCAAGGGACTCAGGGCCCTACAGAGTCCAGGGACCTACAGAGGCCCTGACAGTTACCCCTAGTATTCGTGCAGAATCCCAGTTCCCTGACCAGGAGCAAGTCTGCTCCCCGTGCAGTAGAAGCATGGACTCTTAGCCACAGGACCACCAGAGAAGTTCCGTGTTCACTCTTTTATCCTTAATAATGCAAGCCCTGAGTTTAAAGATTTGTCAACATGGTGGCAAAATAACATAAAATTTTCCATTTTAACCATTTTTAAGTGTATAATTCAAGGGCATTAATTATATTCATGATGTCCTATAATTAGCTGCATTGTTTCCAAAATGTTTCAACAGCCTGAAAAGAAACTCTATGCCCTGTAACCCTTTCTCTCTCCCCTAACCCAGCCCTGTCTCTGAGTTTGGCTGTTCTGAGTATTCCACATAGTGGAGAAGGCAAAGGCGACCCACTCCAGTACTCTTGCCTGGAAAATCCCGTGGATGGAGGAGCCTGGTAGGCTGTAGTCCATGGGATCCTGAAGAGTCGGACACGACTGAGCGACTTCACTTTCACTTTTCACTTTTCTGCTTTGGAGAAGGAAATGGCAACCCACTCCAGTGTTCTTGCCTGGAGAATCCCAGGGACGGGGATCCTGGTGGACTGCCATCTATGGGGTCGCACAGAGTTGGACACGACTAAAGCAACTTAGTAGTAGTAGTACTAGCAGTTCAGTTCAGTCATTCAATCGTGTCTGACTCTTACGACCCCATGAACCACAGCACACCAGGCCTCCCTGTCCATCACCAACTCCCGGAGTCCATCCAAACTCATGTCCATTGAGTCGGTGATGCCATCCGACCATCGTCCCCTTCTCCTCCTGCCTTCAATCTTTCCCAACATCAGGGTCTTTTCAAATGAGTCAGCTCTTCACATCAGGTGGCCAAAATATTGGAGTTTCAGCTTCAACATCAGCTTCCTTCCAATGAACACCCAGGACTGATTTCCTTTAGGATGGACTGGTTGGATCTCCTTGCAGTCCAAGGGACTCTCAAGAGTCTTCTCCAACACCACAGTTCAAAAGCATCAGTTCTTCGGCACTCAGCTTTCTTTACAGTCCAACTCTCACATCCATACATGACCACTGGAAAAACCATAGCCTTGACTAGATGGACCTTTGTTGACAAAGTAATGTCTCTGCTTTTGAATATGCTATCTAGGTTGGTCATAACTTTCCTTCCAAGGAGTAAGTATCTTTTAATTTCATGGCTGCAATTACCATCTGCAGTGATTTTGGAGCCCCCCAAAATAAAGTCAGCCACTGTTGGAACCATCCAATATCTGTACTTCTGTGTCTGACTTACTTCATTCAGCACAATGTTTTCCAGATCCATCATCTTGTAGCAGTGTCAGACTGCTTCTTTTTCAAGGCTGAATAATATTCCACTGTATAGATAGACCACATTGTTTATCCCTTTATTACCCATAGGCAGTGGGGTGTTCCACCTGCTAGCAACCGTGAATAAAGGCTAGGACAGTGGCATATGAGTCCCAGTTAGAGTTGCTGTTTTCAAATCACTTAAGTACATCTTAGGAGTGGGACTGTTGGGTCACAAGGTATTTCTATGAACTTTCTGAAGGTCTGCCAAGCTGTGTGCCAAGCTGTGTACCATATTTTCCACTCCCACCAGCAAAGTATGAGGGTTCCAGTTTCCCCACATCCTGACCAGAACTTATTTTCCTTTGCTTTGTTTGGGGGTTTTTAGTTGTTCTTGATTTGCTTGTTTGTTTTTGCCATCCTGGTAGGTGTGAAGTGATATCGCTTTGTGGTTTTGATTTGCATTTTCTTCATGACTAATGATGTTGAGCATCTTTTTATGTGTGTTGACCATTTTATATCACCTTTGGAGAAATAGCGATTACTGTCCTTTGTCCATTTTTAACTGGGCTGGGTTGTTTGTTGTCTTGTGGCTAAGTTGCAGGATTTATACATCCTGAATATTAAACCCTTACTAGATATGTGATTTGCCAATATTCTCTCATGTTCATGGACTTTCTTTTACTCTATTGATAAGGCTTTTTTTTGCACAAAATTTTTATGATATAAACAAGGCCCTATATATATACACACTCACACGCACATACAGATTCTTTACTAAGTCACTAGAGAAGATACACACACACACACACACACACACACACACACACACAGTTTTCTTCTGTTACCTGTATTTCTGGTGCTGTATCTAAGAAACCATTGCCATACCAACAGTATAAAAAATTTGTTCCTATGTTTTCTTCTAAGGGTTTCAGCTCTTACAGTATTTGATCCATACTGAGTTAATGTCTGTATATGGTATGAGGTAGGGGTCCAGATTCACTCCTGTGCATATGGACATCCCATTTTCCCAGCATCAGTTGTTGAAGGCACTATTTTTTCCCCCACTGAATGGACCTGACAGTCCTGTCAAAAAATCAGTTGCTACTCCCTGTTTTTATATGGGCCATAAGCTAAAAATGGTCTTCACATTGTTACCTGACTTTAAGACCCAAAATAATAATGTTTCATGACATGTGAAAACTATATGGAATTCAATTTTCAGTATCTATAAAGTTTTCTTGGAATATGGCAATGTGTATTCATTTATGTGTGGCCAGGGCTATTTTCAGAAGATAATGGCAGAGATGAGAAGTGCAAGAGAGATGAAATGACCTGAAAAGCCTAAAATATTTATTATCTGACCTTTTATAGAAATGTGCATATTTCTGCTTTAGGATGAATACTGCCTCTCCCAGCTTACCTTGAAGACAGGAATGGCCACTGACTAAATTTCATAAGGTAAGATGGTAGCAGAAATGTTGTGTGACCCCTAAGACAGGTGCTTAATAACAGGGAGTGCTTAATAATAGCCCTTCTTAGTGCTGGGTGGAAAGTTTAGATGATGACTGGCATCCATCTTGGCACATGAGACAAGACCCAAGTTGAAAGAGGCAGAGCGACAAGCTAGAGGACATCCATATCCATGATGTTGAAGGAACGTCCACAGAGCCATGCATGCTCCCAGGTTGGCGTTTGTTTATATACAGCTATCTTTAACTCACTGTTATTTCAGGATCTTTTTTAGATGTTGTGTTAGAACCTAATCTACACTGAAATTCATCTGGCCCTAAGAGCTGCTGTATTGCAATGTCATTTAAGTCAATCAAGTCAAATGCCATGCTTTTGGCAAATGATTAGTTTGTTCCCAGCACAATATCTCAACAGAAACTGCCTCTACCAACTGGGGGACCCAACTGTTATAGAGCTGAATAATGTCTTCATTTTCCAGCCACTGTGTAACAGGCTTAAGAATATTCTCAACAAACTGCATACATACCAAAGGAAAACAAGGTCTTTACCAAACACAGTTCTTAAAATATATCATTATCAAATCATCTTAGTCATAGAAGGACAAGCTGAAAATTTTCTAGTCCATGTTACAGATTTTTTTTTTTGCCTTTTAATTATATAAACTTATACACAAAAATCCTTATATAAAATGCAGGTAAAATAGACAAACTTGTATTGAAGCTGGGGTGGGGGGAGAGATGCGAGTGCCACCCACTCCCCCTAATTTTCAAGTTCTTTCTGCAATACAGGCATAGTTCAGAGACACTAGGAGCTGTGGGGTGAGGTCTCAGACCACTCCAATGAAGTGAATCACATGAAATTTTGGTTTCCCAGTGCATGTAAAAGTTGTCTGCATACTATACTGCAGTCTGTTAAGTATACAACAACATTATGTATAAAAAATTATACATAATTAAAAAGTACTTTACTACTAAAAAGACATGCTGAAACTTCAGCAAGTTGTAATATTTTTATCAGTGGAGGGTCTTGGCCTTGATGTTGATGGCTGCTGATGGATCAGGGTGGTGGCTGCTGCAGGTTGGGGTGGCAATTTCTTAAATTAAGACAACAGCGAGATCCACTGTACTGATTGACCCCTTCCTTTCATGAACAATTTCTCTGCAGCAGCAACATTGTTTGATAGCATTTTATCCACAGCAGAACATCTTTCAAAACTGTGGTCAATCCTCTCAAGCTCTTCTGTTGTTTTATCAACTAAGTTTAATATTGGGAGCTTGTGTACACCTGTGGTGGATTCATGTCGATGTATGGCAAACCCAATAGAGTATTGTAAAGTCAAATTAAAAAATAAATAAATTAATTAATTAAAAAAAAAAGAAGTAGTCTAAATCCTTTTTATCATTTCAACCACCTTCACAGCATCTTCACCAGGCATAGATTCCATCTCAAGAAGCCGCCCTTTTTGCTCATCCATAAGAAGCAACTCCTCATCCTTCAGGTTTCATCATGAGCTGCAGCAGTTCAGTCCCATCTTCAGACTCCACTTCTGATTCTAGTTCTCTTTCTGTTTCCACCACATCTGCAGTTCCTCCCTCCACTGAGGTCTTGGACCTCCACAGTCATCCATGAGGATCGGAACCAATTTCTTCCAAACTCTTGTTAGTGTTGATATGTTTTCCCCTCCCCACTAACCACAACTGTTCTTAACAGCACCGAGAATTGTGAATCCTTTCCAGCAGATTTTCAGTAGACTGGATTTGATTGCCTAGATCCGTTAGAGGAGTCACTATCTATGGTATATAGTTTTAGCATTATGATATGTGTTTCTTAAATAATAAGACTTGAAAGTAGGAATTCCTGATTGATCTGTGGGCTGCAAAATGGATGTTGTGTCAGCAGCCATGAAAACAACATTCATCTCACTGTCCCTCTCCATCAGAGCTCCTGGGTGAGCAGGGGCATTGTCATTGAGTAGAATAAATTAAAAGGAATATTTTTTTCTGAGCAGCAGGTCTCAACCGTCAGCTGAAAATATTCAGCAAACCATGTTGTAAACAGATGCGCTGTCATCCAGGCTTTGTTGTTCCATTTACAGAGCACAGGCAGAGTACATCTAGCATAATCCTAAGAGCCCTAGGATTTTCAGATGGTCAAGGAGCACTGGCTTCAACTTAGAGTCACCAGCTTCATTAGCTCCTAACAAGAGGGTCAGTCCTGTGAAGCTTTGAAGCCGGGTATTGACTTCTCCTCTCTCACTATGAAGGTCCTAGGTGGCATCTTCTTCCAATAGAAGGGTGTTTCATCCACCTTGAAAATCACTAATTCTAGATCTGGATAACTTGCTGCAGCTTCTACATCAGCAATGGCTAGAAAACTGACTGGCCCACAACATGCAGATGAGTTTTATGAACTTGTCATAAAACAGAACAGCTTGAGCTCAGGATCAGCGCCAGGCCAGACAGCACTTGAGGACTCCATAGTTAGCATCTTGTTAATATTGTCTCAGAAGATACAGTAATGGATTTTAGATGAAACTGAGAGTTCTTTTTTAAATACCACAATGACAAATATATATAATAAGTGTTTAGGTCAGTTTTAATCTCATCAAAGGAAATACGTAAATTACTGAGTGTTTAAAAGGTGCTGTGAAAGGCGTCATTGTCTAAAGAGGACCTAAAATGAAACCACGGCCCCATACTGCACGCTGCTGCTCAGAGGCCATGCCCAGGGCCCTCCAGGCAGAGGGAAGTGAGTGAGTGGCAGCTGCTGGCCCCCCTCAGAAGGCGGGGAACTGTGTGCAGACAGAGTTCTGACAGCGGGTTCCTGGAGGATGGGACTCACACCCAGTGTCACCTAACGTGGTGTTGCTCAGTCGCCTAGTGGTGTCCGACTCTTTGCAACCCTGTGGGCTACAGCCCACGAGGTCCTATGACTATAGATTCTCCAGGCAGGAACAGTGGAGTAGGTTGCTATGCCCTCCTCCAGGGGATCTTCCAAACCCGGGAACTGAATCCAGGTCTCAAACCAGGTCTCCCACATTACAAGCAGATTCTTTACCATCTGAGCCACCAGGGAAGCCCTCATCTAACATACTTACACCCTAACATAGATGGGGAAGTGAGCAGACACAAACGTACCATGGGAACGAAGGCGTGGTCCTGTGAGAAACCAGGGACATAGCCAGGATGGCTGGACAACTCTGGTACTGCAAGACCCCTGCTTTACTTACGAGCCAGTTCCTTTCTGCTTCATCCTCCCTGCTATTTTAAACAAGGAGATTATCAGCTGAAGTTCAGCACCGCAATAAGGAAGGTTTCTGTTTCCACTGTCCTCACTCTTGTCAGCCTTCTCCACGCACTCCGTGGCACTTCTGTGTGCCCTGGGGAGGGATGCCCAGCTCCCCGCTAGGCAGGCTCACCCCCTCTTCAGCAGCACTGATGCTGGACATGGCCTGACCTGATGCCAGCTGTGCCTCTCCATATCACCTGGCCCATTCTCTATGCGTTCATCTCCATAACCATCTCTCTTCCCAGATCCTTTCAGACAATCTCTCCCAGGAACAGCCTCGAAGATATGGACCCCTGGCCCAACATGACCCACCTCAAGGTGCCACATCCATGCCCCTCCCTTGGGAGGCTCTCCCTTTACCAGGAGGACAGCCCTTCGGATTCAGGCAGCACTACTCACAAATTCCCTGAGCAGAGGGCCCTTTATCCCCCTGTGCAAACAGGATTATCTGAATATGGTAGCACTGCACTTGGCTTAAATAAGAGGTAACTCTCCCTCTAAAAACTAGGTTTCTCAAATCAGTATAATAATAGAGGGCAAAGGCAGGGGATGTTTCCCCAGAGCTGGGGGTGGAGGTCGTGGGCCCTCCCAGCCTCTGCGTCCAGAGCTGGTCTTCCCACTGCTCCTACCCGCCATCCTCATGCTCCCTGAACATCAGACCCCTGATTCCCGATTCTCCAAACTAGTGGTCTTCGTGATTTTTTTCAAGCACCCTTTGAAAATTTTAAAATGACTACTAGAGCATTGCAAATGATTTAATTCCTAGAATAGCATATTGACTGCCATTAAATGAAACTGCTCCCCTGTTCTTCTCTATGCATCCAGTGGCCTCACAATGACTCTATCTGTTCAGGGGCCACCATGCTCTGGGCTGCCTGCCGTGATACTGAGGCTGAGAAGACCGACTGAACCCCACAGACAGACTGCGCTCCTGGTAGGGGGCAAGTCCAACTCTGAGCAGTGTGTGAACCAAGCAGTTAGAAATTTTACACTGTTTCTTTTATGCCTTCAACTCTTAATTCCACTCCATTTATCCCAAAGGATTTCATCCTAAAGTAATATACTTTATGCTTGAAAGTTTTTATTGATCGTCATTTCATTCTTCCCTGCAACAAAGAAATGTATGTGAACTGAAATAAGACATACTGTGACCATGAGGTTCCAAGTACTTTACAGAGATACTGCAAATTTTCTTTAATTTAAATTTATTTTAATTGGAGGCTAATTACAATATTGTATTGGTTTGATACAGGATCCTTGGGGCTGGTGCAAATTTTTATTAACAATTTTAAACATAAAGATTAAACTTTTACCACTTCACAATAGAGTTCTTTTAAAAGATGTTTCCATGAGTAAGTACAACTTCTTGCTGTACTGAAACCGGGTCCAGCATATTTCTGTTCTCTGTTTTATCTGCTGAGATTTAAGCATGAGAAACCCTTTTCATACAGAGACCCAAGCCACTGATTCCCAGAAAGTGTTACAGCAAAGTCATGGTGATCTGCCATCCAAAACTACTCTTGATGACCCACCAGATGACAATGTGAGGGGTCCTCCTCAGGTCTGGTGGAGAAAGAAGAACTCAGGACCACCTGACTGGTACCAGCACATGGTGCCCGGCCCCTAGTGCCAGCCTCTCCCCTCCCACCCTTGTCCTGAGCATCCCCCAGAGATGGATGCACCCTTTCCCCCAGGGGCCAGGGCAGTGTATAGTGAGGACAGAGATGGGACAAGAACACTGAGGAGAGGGGCCCCTGAGTCTCAGGACCAGTATTAAGGAGAAAGGGAACCTGCATCATACTGTGTGCTTCACTGTGCTGTCTATAATGAAAGGTCATGCACAGGTCGAAGACATACACATTCACACACGGGGAATGCCTGTCCACCTCCATCTGCTTCGGAATCAAAGCAACATGTTCACCACAGGACACATCACAGGGCTTCCTACCACCATCAGTCCCTGCACTCTGCTCCCCCAGCTTCCGTAAGTCTACTTGTGAAACGTGAAAACACACACACAGACCTTTCAGGAAAAGGGCTTAGGAGAGACAGGAAAACAGAACCTTAGTGAACTTCTGGCCAATGCCATTTAATAATGCCAGAGAATCCTATTACTTTTCAAACTGAAAAGTGGTTCACGTCTGACTTGAGGTACTCAGATATTTAATTTACTAGTCTTCTCTTCCTTCTGAGACCTCACCACCCTGCCAAGTCATCTCCAAGGGCTCTGTGGAGAAGGAAATCTATGAACATGAAAGAAGCAGGTGCTGGAGTATCACATGAAGTGCCACATGGAGGGAGAAGGGGGCTGAGGACGGAGAGTCAAGGAGGAGACGAAGCAGGCAAGAGCCAGGACACGAGCCTGGCTGCCCAGGGAGGCCTGGGTCCCAGACGTCTCATGGGGCAGAGAGACCTGGGAAACTCAGTGACTGCATCGTCCTCACACCCCTTCACGCAAGATGCCCAGCAGCCTGCCCACGACCCACTGGGAAAATCGGAACTTCTTCGTTTCAAAACCAGAATTGATTTGCTCTACATGAAGACCTGAACTCTGCATTTAGAACTTCTCCAGCAACACAGCCAGCTCTGTGCCCAACCCCCCTGAAGAGAAGCTCACCTGGTGACCAGCTCCACCGCCAGACACAGAACCAGAGCCACAGTGACAGAAAAAGTGGAAGAGACGTTGCAGGAAATAGAGTAAAAGGAAAAAACCAGCAAGTTAGTCTCCACAGAGAAATCCGAGAAGATCTGGGGCCATGAAAAAAGAAACAGAGCAAAATGATGTCTTAGAAACTGAAAATTGCTGAGAATAACATTTTGATAGAAGACAGTATTCAGAAAATTTATGAGAAAGTAATATAAAAATATAAAAAAGATCCAAAAGTATATAATAGAAAAGACACAGGACATTAAGAGTCTATCTGGGGAAGGTCCTACATCTGAAGAAGAAGAGTTTCAGAAAGATAAAAGAGAAAGGAAAAGAAAGGAAAAAAATAAAACAGAAGAAATAAATGGTAATAGAAACTGAAGGTAATAAATTATTAAGGACATAGTACATGAGAGTTTACATAAGCCAGGATCACATAATTTCAGACCAAAACATCCACATGGCCTAGCATTTTGACTGAAACAGGGAAAAACCTACACCCCATGTATGTGAATCTTTAGAATGCAAACATAATAAAAAGCTAAAAATGTCCAGAAATAAGTCAGTTATAGCAAAGGAAACAGAACTGGACTTTCCACACTAAATTACAGGAAACAATGGGAAAATGCCTTCAAGATTCTCAGACAAAATTATTTTGACACTGGAATTCAATACCCAGCTGAACTTTCACACATAATGAGGGCAGCATTTCTGATGCACAAGAACAGAAAAGTTATCTTCTACTCTTATTTTCTCAGGAAATTATTTGAAGACATGCACCAACTAAAGGAAGGTAAAAGTTGAGACAGAGAAAGACAAGATCTTTGAGGAACTGTAGGTCAAAACAGCCAAGAGAAGAGTTTAAAAGGTGAGGCTTCACTTCACACTCAGAAAGCAGCTGGTTCTGAAAAAAATCAGAACAAAGATTCTGGAAGAAAACCTCCAGCCTGCCAGTCAGTTGGCAAAGGACCAAGGAGGGTGGTTCTCTCTGAGCAACGGCCCCTGGAGCATTTACATCAACTCCAAACGGCTACTTTCCATCTTCAGCTCATAGGAGAAGCTCATATGATTTCTAAACAGAACTTAAATGGACTCACCCTTGACAAATGCTGCTGAAAGTGAGTAACTGAGTGAGTGGTGCTGATGCCTCATAGCACAGAATGGATGTCAAGTGACACCACCAGAGCCAACAGAATAAGGAAGAAGGTGGAGCTTATCCATGAAAGCTAATGAGTCAGCAGAGAGAAGAAACCAGCAGGAGTAACCAGGTTATATGGAGGGAAGGGGAAGACACGGTAAACAGTTAACAACGTCTAGAGTAGGTTAATTAGGAGACATGGAAATCATCTGTGAAGACCTGAAAATACATAGTAAAAAGTGAGTCACACAGTGAAACTTCTGTGGGACACTATAATGATGAATACATGTCATTATACACTTGTCCAAACCCACAGAATGGACAACAGCAAGAGAGAATCCTAATGGGAACCACGGGCTCTGGGCAGCGGTGACGCGTGCATGGAGCTTCATCAGTTGTAAAGATGCGTTGCTTGGCAGGGACGTTCATGACAGGGGGCGCTGTGCACGGCAGGACAACGGTATGGAATGTGAGAAATCACTTGCCTTCCTCTTAATGTTCTGTAAACCAAAAACTGCTTTGAAATAAAAAGTCTATTTAAAACTAGTTACCACTGATCCTCCTGAGCCTGGGGCTGGAAGAGGTGGAGCAAGACCCTGCTGCTCTTCACTTTGTACCTTTTGGGGCTTCCCTGGCAGCTCTGCCTGCAATGCAGGAGACCTAGGTTTGATCTCTAGGTTGGGAAGATCCCCTGGAGAAGGGCATGGGAACCCACCCCAGTATTCTTGCCTGGAGAATCCCATGGACAGAAGAGCTTGGTGGGCTACAGTCCATGGGGTTGCAAAGAGTCAGACATGACTGAGCAACTAACACATACTTTCCACTGTTTCCCTATATGTTCAGTTCAGTTCAGTCTCTCAGTCGTCTCTCATTCATTGCAACCCCATGAATGGCAGCATGCCAGGCCTCCCTGTCCATCACCAACTCCTGGAGTTCACCCAAACTCATGTGCATCAAGTCGGTGATGATATACAGCCATCTCATCCTCTGTCATCCCCTTCTCCTCCTGCCCCTAATCCCTCCCAGCATCAAGGTCTTTTCTAATGAGTCAACTCTTCGCAGGAAGTGGCTGAAGTATTGCAGTTTCAGCCTCAGCATCAATCCTTCCAATGAAACTCAGGACTGATCTCCTTTAGGATGGACTGGTTGGATCGCCTTGCAGTCCAAGGGACTCGCAAGAGTCTTCTCCAACAACACAGTTGAAAAGCGTCAATTCTTCAGTGCTCATTTTTCTTCACAGTCCAACTCTCACATCCATACATGACCACAGGAAAAACCATAGCCTTGACTATGTTGCTGCTGCTGCTAAGTCGCTTCAGTCGTGTCCAACTCTGTGCGACCCCATAGATGACAGCCCACCAGGCTCACCTGTCCCTGGGATTCTCCAGGCAAGGACACTGGAGTGGGTTGCCATTTCCCTCTCCAATGTAGGAAAGTGAAAAGTGAAAGTGAAGTCATTCAGTCATGTCCAACTCTTAGCGACCCCATGGACTGCAGCCTACCAGGCTCCTCCGTCCATGGGATTTTCCAGGCAAGACTATGTTAAGTATGTGCAAATATTACTTTAAGACATATGTAAAGATATATATTAAAAGTAATTAGTTTTAAAATTTTTATTAAATAACAAGCCTGAGACGCAAGAATAAGGAGATAGAGTTGAGAGTTTCCTCCTAAAGAAAATTCTTCATTATTACTTCAAAGTGTATACAGAAAGTACAGACATAGCACTGAGTTTTTATTTGAAGGAAATACTAAGAAGACTTCTGATACAGGTGACACCCGGTTACAGCAGCCTGCCTCCTGTCCCTGCCTGGCACCATGGGCCTCAGACCAGAGCCACCCGTTCATCCCGAACCTGCCTTGAAGCCTCCAGCACCTACAGGTCCAGGCTTTCATCTTCAGACCAGCTTTATAACAGAGATATCAAGCTGGACTTCCCAGGAGGTGCTAGTGATAAAGAACTCTCCTGCCAATGCAGAAGACGTAAGAGACACAGGTTCAATCCCTGGGTCTGTAAGATCCCTTGGAGGAGGGCATGGCAACCCACTCCAGTATTCTTGTTTGGAGAATCCCATGGACAGGGGTGCCAGGCAGGCTATAGTCCATGGGGTTGTAAAGAGTTGGACACGACTGAAGTGACTTAGCATGGACAACAGAGAGGCAGCCCGCTTTGCTTTTCTTGTGGGGTCTTGTCTGGCTTTGGTGTCAGGGTGATGCTGCTGGCCTCATAAGATGAGTTTGGAAATGTTTCACCTACTTCCATTTTTAGGCAATTTTAAGAAAGAGCTGGTTGAGTTCTTTGAGTACCTGGTAGAATTCAGCCATGAAACCATCTGATCCTGGACTTTTCTTCGCTGGTAGGTTGTTGATTCCTGATTCAATCTCCTTATTGTTAATGGTCTGATCAGGCTATTTCTTCTTGATTCAGTCCTGGCAGATTGTATGTTTCTAAGAATCTATCCATTTTCTTCTAGGTTGTCCAATTTGTTGGCATATAATTATTATTTTTTTAATCCCCAGTGATCCTCTTATTTCTAGGCATCCATCATAATATCTCCTCTTTCACTTCTGATTTTACTGACTTGAGTCTTCTGCCTTTCATCTGCTGGCCTAGCTAAGGGCTTATCAAGGATGGCACCTGTCTTGGAGGACTCGGGGGGATGTGCCCACATGGCATCTGCCATGCTGGGTTAGCAGGGGAACAAGAACCCCCACTGTCTCTACAAGGTTTGAAAATAATGATCACAGTATAAGTAACCTAGATACAATCTTGATGAATAATTAAACCCAGAGAACTACAGAGGAAGAGAAATGGATGTTTATAACTTGAACAACCAGAATCATCTACTCCAGTTCCATCCATGCACATGGAGTGTCAAGCCAGAGTCAGTGAGCTGGCTGGGGATGTGGGGACCAGGAGGAAGGAGGGGCTGGTGTGCTTTTGGGCCGTCAGCAGAGTGACTGATCAGTTGTGAGTAAATAACCTCGATGTGGGAAGCACGAGTTAACATAACCAGAAGAGATGAGTGGTTTCTATGCCCAGAAGACACACAGCCATCTTTGCTACAAGCCCCCTGCCCCACCTGGAGTGGGAAGTGTGGACAGACAACCGAGGGCAGCAGGGCTGTGCTGAGACAGGGCAAATGTGCTCTTGCAAAGAGAAGACCCCGCACAGCCCTGCAGGAGCCAGACCCGCCTAAGGTCACTAGGCAGTTTAAGCCAGCCCCCCACCCATCTGCTCACTGTCCCCTTGATGGTGCTGAGGGAGGTGGGCCTGGTCCCACGCCCCACAGGGAACACCCATTAAGGACGAAGCCATCAAGGCTAGAGCCTTGAGAGAATCCTGGAAACTCGCATTCCAGTTCATCCTGTGAACTTCTGATGTGTTCAGAGGACAAGCTGTTTCATTATCTCTAACAAAAATGCTCACAGATAGTATCTTTAAACAATAAAAATAAAAGACATTTTAATAAAAATTTCAGAGATCGTTAGATGTAAACGAAGAAAATTTGGAAAGTGATTCAAAATTGCTTTGCCATAAATATGGGCTATGCAGAGTTACATATAAATATAGCTCTCTGTATGATAAAAAGTGCTTTCACTATGAGTGTGCAAACAACTCAGGAGCAGGGCAGAGCTGTCCATAGGGAGTGCAGCCAAAGGAAAGGCCTGCATGTTGGTCCCAGCCCCACGCCCCCCGGCCCGCTGCCTGCCACCCAGGCCTCAGTAACCCCACTTTTATCTCCACAACCATCTGTCAAGTGAGAAATTATCTTCATCCCCATTTCACAGATTCGTCACTGAGGCCCAGAGAGGGTTGGCCGAGCCCAGATGTCATGGGCAAGTGCACTCAGCTGGTTCTGGTCCTCACTCGGCAGCCACCACACCAGGCAGTTGCCCGACCAGGGTGACAATAACGAGGCTGCAGGGCGTTCCCTCAAGGAAGCCTGGTGTGCTCACCCTGCTGGCCTCAAGCACAGACAACAGACAGCCTGTGACCACATTGCGAACTTGATGCAGGCCCCAGGGAGCTGCACACAGCTTCCCACCAGCCTCAACACCATCTAGATTTTGCGAAAAGCATGAGTCCTAACCGGGGAAGTCAAAGACACACAGTCTTCAAATCAAGGACATCTGATCTGAGAGGCAGCAGTGCAGGGCTGCAAGCTGCCCCCAGTTGGGGGCCGCTCTGCCTGGTAAGTCGGCACAGCAAAGCGTGGGATGCAGGCAGAATCGGGGGGGAGGGGGGGCNGGATGCAGGATGCTTGGGGCTGGTGCACGGAGATGATCCAGAGAGACGTTGAGGGGTGGGAGGTGGGAGGGGGATTCAGGATTGGGAGCTCGTGTACACCTGGGGTGGATACATGTCAGTGTATGGCAAAGCCAATAGAGTATTGTAAAGTAAAATAAAGTATATATATATATATATAAAAAGAGTCCAAATAATGCAGGCTTCAAGCAGTGAAATTCTTGAGTTAGACTTAGGAAATAAACTTTTATTTCCCTGACTCAGTAACTGTGTATTTGTGTCCTTAGCATTAGCCCCAGGCACTAGATTTAAGAAGTAAAAAAGGAATGAAGATACAGGGTTTTTTATTTCTATATTAAGAAAGGTTTGAGGTTAGATTTGTGGTGGTTTTTCATTTCTGTATTAAGAAAGTTTCGAGGTTCGATTTTTGGTGGGGGTCAATTTCAATAAGAGCTACCCAGATGGTTCTAGTGGTAAAGAACTCGCCTGCTAATGAAGAAGATGTTAAGAGACATGGATTCAACCCTGGATCTGGAAGATCTCCTGGAGGAGGGCATGGAAATCATTCTGGTATTCTTGAAGAATACAGTATCCTTGGAGAATCCCATGGACAGAGGTGACTGGTGGGCTACGGTGCAAGGGGTTGCAAAGAGTCGGACACTACTGAAGCTATTTAGCTTCACACAATTTCATCAAAAAAACTTCCCTTCTGTGAAACTTCTCAGAAAATCTCCCAAAGGTACAGGATAATACATGATTTCAATTGTTAACATTTTGTTTTTTTTTTCTACAGAGACTTCCCTGGTGGTTCAGATGGTAAAGCATCTGCCTACAATGCAGGGAACCTGGGTTCAATTCCTGGGTCTGGAAGATCTCCTGGAGAAGGAATAGCAACCCACTCCAGTATTTTTGCCTGGAAAATCTCATAGACAGTGGAACCTGGTAGGCTACAGTCCATGGAGTTGCAAAGAGTTGGACATGATTGAGCAACTTCACTTTCACTTTTTTCTATGAAGATTATTTCCTTGTCCCTTGTCATTGTGCAGTTTAGTTCAGTTCAGTCGCTCAGTCGTGTCCGACTCTCTGCGACCCCATGAATCGCAGCACGCCAGGCCTCCCTGTTCATCACCATCTCCCGGAGTTTGCTCAGACTCATGTCCATGATTTAAACATTTTTTGCCACTTTGAAGTGATTATAGTATGTTGGTTATAATTTTACAGCCTGAAATATAGATAATTCTTTATAATCATCTCCATCAAAACATAAGAGAGAGGAGATTTAAAGTTAGGTTGGTTCTACCAAACCTAACTACCAGGTCGCAAAGAATCGGACATGACTGAGTGATTTCACTTTACTTTGGTTCTACCTACCAGAGAATTAGATTTGAACATATCAAAGGGATCTTCTAGAATTAGTATAATAAAAGACTGAAAGACTTAACATCTACTTTTTGTTTTGCTCTTTTTTTCTTAAAATTTTTGTTGGAGTATTAGTTGCTTTTCAATGATGTTTTAGTTTCTATTGTACAGCAAAGTGAATCAGCTATGTGTATACACGTGTGTGTGTCTGTGTGTGTGTGTGTGTGTGTGTGTGTGTATGCACGCTCAGTTATGTTCAACTCTTTGCAACCCCTTGGACTGTAGCCCTCCAGGTTCCTCCATCCATGGAATTCTCCAGGCAAGAACACTGGAGTGAGTTGCCATTTCCTTCTCTGGGGGATTCTGCATTGTCAGGTGGATTATTATTTTTTTTTTTTTACAACTAGAGACAGCTGGCAAAGCATGTATACATATATCCCCTCTTTTCTGGATTTCTTTCCCATTTAGGTCACCACATAAAATTGAGTTGAGTTCCCTGTGCTATACAGTAGGTTCTCATTAGTTATCTATTTTTTATGAATATCCACTTGCTTGTTTAAAGTCATGATAAGTTAACATATGAGTCAGGAACAATGCATTTATATTTTAGATACAGAATATGTGAAAGGGATGTTTTCAGGTGTGAGGCCAGGTCTGTGCAGTGCTTAGAGGTGCATTTTATTAGCCAGGTCTTCAAAGGTGCAATTTGTATTATTGATGTTCACCTCAGAAACACATGCACTAGCAGAGTTGTGTTTCTGAGGTGAACTGTACCTATAAAGTTTCATCTGTCTCAGGGTCTTTGACTGGAGCAGAAGTGTGAACGTTTTCTGCTTTCTCCTATAATGAATGCAGAGGTCTCCTCTCCTCCAAACTTCTTGCTTCCCCACCTAGAATCTCATTTTCTTTCCATTTTTCTCGTTTTGGTGAATACTTTTGAAGCTTTAGGCAGATACAGCTATGGACGTGAGTGCAAAGTTGCTTCAGTGTGTCTGACTCTTTGTAATCCCATGGACTGTAGCCCACCAGGATCCTCTATCCATGGGATTCTCCAGGAGAGAATACTGGAGTGGGTTGCCACATCTTTCTCCAGGAAATCTTCCTGACCCAGGGATCAAACCTGCGTTTCTTACATCTCCTTCATTGGCAGGCTGATTCTTTACCATTAATATGATCTGGCAATGAAAATGCTCTAAAGATGCTATGAAAGTACCTAAAGAGAGAATTGAATAGCATGTTAAAATGCAAATTTATACAGAGGCCAGCAGCTTCAAGGATTTGGTTAGGACCTGGGGGGGCGGGGGGCGGTAGGACAGTCAGGCAAGGCTGTGTGGGCCGTGTAGAGTCCTCAAGCCACCAGGAGGGTTGGGGCTGAGACCCTGCCCCATGTGGTTCAACAGTCCTGCAAGGCGGGCTCCGTCTACCAAGAAGAGAGGCCTTTTCCTTTGTGTGCAGGTGCTTCAGTTGTCCAGCCACTTCTCAGGAGGAGCTGCATATGCCCAGAGGGGTCTTTTTTTTTTTTTTTTTTTAAATTCATCTTGCCAAAGGAAGCTCCTCTTTCTAGTCTGCACAAATGTGCTGGGCCTATAGGCTAGAGGGGGTTCTTAACTTGATAAAGCCCTTTTGCTATCTTATGGAACACCACTGACAGCACGTCACCTTGGAGAATGAGGCTGACATTGACATGAAAGAACATACCTACAAGAAGAAGGAGTTCTGAAAAATGGTATTGCTTCAGGAAGTATTTAGAAAGCCTTGTGACTTGAAAACATAGAGTGTTCGGAATGTGTCTCCATAGGGATTCTGCTCTAATGATCACATAGCCCTGAGTCAGTGAAGGATTCCCTTCCGGCATTATAACCACTCCCTGCTTCCCTCCTCGCTCCTTACCTCCGCATCTACCAACACTCCACCTCACTTAATAGGGCATAACTGTCCTATTAATGAATGAGTGCTTGGAGAAGCTGGCTCTGTCTTACTTTCTGAAGGGGAAAAAAGATTTGGGTTGGTGAATTAAGTGGTTGCTAATAGTGCTAGACGGGCTTCCCCGGTGGCTCAGTGGTAAAGAATCCATCTGCCAATGCAGGAGACCTGGGTTCAACCCATGGTCCACTCCAGTATTCTTGCCTAGAGAATCCCACGGACAGAGGAGCCTGGTGGGCTACAGTTCATGGGATCCCAAAGAGTCAAACCTGACAAAGGGATTAAACAACAATAACAAAAATAGAGCTAGGTAATATAAAAATATAAAGACCGCTTTTTATGAGAAAATCATTCCACAAGACATCTGGTAAATGGAAAAAGAAAATGTTGCACAGTCCCCACCAACAATCAAATGTTTGGTTCTTGAGAGTGGCAGTATGAGTGTTGGGACTCACATCTCCCTCAGAAAGTGTGTGTGTGTTTGAGTGTCCTTCTCGACCACGTGATTTCAGCTTTCACACTGATATTCTCAATGGCTGAAAATATTCATGTATGCCAACTTTATCTGTGGTGTGTTCTAGAAACCAGAAGGGATCACAGAGGGTCAGGACTAAAAGCAGGCCCAGGCTTTCTGGGGACACTTGCTCAGCTCTGTTCGTCTGTGCCAATACTAGTGGGAGCTGTTTGTCCTTCCTGTGTGCTTCCTTGAGTACAGAATTTCGGCCAAAAATCAAGGGAAGTTTTCTTCCGAATTGTACAAGTGCTTCTTTGAGAGCTGTTAGAATAGCTAAAGTGGTCCAAGTCCTAAAATGGGTTTGGAGCAGAAAGAGCTTCTCTGGAACAGTGTGTTCAGAAACGTGTTTTTAATTACAAGACTGACCACCTGCATCTTCTATGCTGTCCTGGGGAGGCTAAGGAGGAAGTGCTGGGTCAGGGGGAGGATGACCAAGGAAAGGATGACAAGGGAGGGACAAAGTCAGCACACTTCTNTACTAAAGGAAAGCAGACAGTGAACAAACAGTTGGAGTTGAGGGAAGGAAGCAGTTACAGGAGTCAGTTCCAAGGAGAAAGGGGGTTTTGCAGTTAGAAAAGCAGAACAGGCACACATCGAGAAAGAAAAGGGACGCAAGGAACAGGCTGATAAATTTTCCAGGTGGGTGGTCTGGCATGTGCAAAGGCCCGGTGGCAGGCAACAGTGAGACAGCCACAGGGAATCTGAGCAGCACTTTGGGGCAAATGTTCCATAAAGGCCCATAATGGAAACCCTCTCAGAAAGGGGGCATTTTGCAGAAAGCTTTGAGAGCCAGGAAGAAGAAATCTGGATTTGACAAAAGGCAACAGAAAACAGCATGCAGAGAAGTGACATGATAAAAATGGCTTTAGAAAGATTACCCCAGCAGCTGTGTGTAGGATGGCTTCAAGCTGAGAGAGACTGGAGGCGGAGTGGGGTGGGGGAGCTGCTGTGAGAACGTTCTCCTAATTCGAGCACAGTGTGGTGAGGGTGTGGCCAGGCACAGAGCCCCATGGGGAGGAGAAGGAATTCTGGGCCAGTCCTCAGTTTCCCCATCTGAGAAATGTGAGGCTTCACCAGACGACATGTCAACTGGACCCATTTTTGGTCCAACAGACATCTCTTTGCGGTGACCCATGGTGTCTGGGTGGGCTGGATGTGAAGATGGATCCAGGGAGAAGTGAAAAAGTAGATCCCAACCTTCACACCTAAACAAGGCTGGTTTGGCAAGCTAACATTCATGCATTTTTTTATTGTCTTAAATTTCTCTTAAGTACATTAAACTACATTCATCCTACTTGAAAACAGAGCAGAGGACTCTCCCACACAGGAACTTGGTGGTCTCCAACCTCAGGGGCTGGACCTGCACTCCTGTTGGCTCAGGGCAAGAGCCCAGCTCATCCCTGACACCCCTGCACCCCATTCCTCAGGTCTGGAAGACTCCCTGACTCTGCCCCTGACTCCCATTCATTCTTCCTAGAACCAGAAGTGCCACTTCTGCCCCCAGCCTCAAGGCCACCCACATGGGTTAGAGAACCAGTACTTGGGCACAGCAGTCCCTCGAGCTAAATTATAATCTTGAGCATGAAAACACTTTTAGTAATACATTTGCTCTATATTTATTTAATATTTACCTCGCTCCACAGATTCTCAACCAGAACTGTCTTTCTGGTTTATTTACTAAAATGTACATAATGTGGAGCACAATTTTGGCACATAGAGAATTTACAAGAAAACACATCAAATGAATTATTCATCAGTAATAAATATTAATGTCCTCTTTTTTATGCACCCAAAAGTTATTTTTCAAAGGACTGTATGATCAGCAAGTTTCTAGAAATCCACCCAAAGTTACCCAGATTATTAAAAATTACTTGATTTACCAGACAATTAAAGACATGCCTCCTATCCTGGTGGGGAGGTGGGCACCCCTCCAGCCTCCTCCTCTGAGCACTGATGATTCCTCCCTGGGGACAGAGGACCTAACTGCTCCCTCTCTAGCCAGGCTCAGCTCCATCTGGAGGTGCAGGCGCTCAGGACACACGGGGCGTGGGGAAGCCACGCAGGAGTCTCTGTAGATCTCGGGTCACCACCCTCCTGACTGCACCGACCCGATTTTTCAACCAGGGCCCTGTCCCTTCCTGCAAGGTCCACGAAGCCTGTTGGCACAAAGTCTCAGGAGCACTACTCGGCAGAATCCAGAAGACGAGCTGCCAATGGATGCCATGCAGTGATGCCCACACCCCAGGAGTCGCCAGTAGCACAGAGGGGCTGGAAGCATGGAGTGTGGCCCCCGTGCAGCAGCCATGGTGCTGGCTCAGATACACTGAAGGGTGCCTCTCACACCCACAGGACCACCCCACAGCCCTCCAGGACTACGTCCTCACAGGGGCGTAACACCGCCAGTCCCTCCTCCAGTTCAGGCACACAGTGTTCCCCATGAGGTGTCCACTCGGGCTGGGCCCATGAGTCAGGGTCCCCAACACTCACTTCCTCACAGCCACACAGATGCCCTCACAGCTCACCTGTGGCAGGCCCTAAAACACAGTGTTCTCTGCACATTTTTTTTTTAAGGCCTCAAGGAAAATAATGATTATTTATGTCATTTTATTGTCTTGGATCATCTCAGAGGACACACCTGGCACATTGGTAGCCTCTATACACCTACAATACTGGAGCAAGAGGATCAGAATTCAGAGAAGCTTCTGGGCTGGTGGATGGCTCTCCCTCCCAGCACCTTTCCCGTGGCCTCGGCAAGAACGTCTCACTCCCCAAGACTCCGTCCTGACTTCCAAGCACCCTGAGCGACACCTGGGATCTTGCAGACACTCCAGGCTCTGCTGTCCCAGAAGGAAGAGTAGACTAGGCGGATGCAGGAGTCTTCCTCAAGATCCAACGCCCCGATTCCAGATGGAGAAGCCGAATTATGCACAAGTCATGGCCGTGAAGCCCAGAGGAACTCTAAGGAGGGACAGGGTGCCGACCTCACCTGACGTCTCTCTTCCTTGGAAGGTGCTCATGTGGAGTTCAGCTTCTGGAGGACGGGGGTGTCCATCAAGGCGACCGCGGTACTGGCTCCCCAGGACGATGGGGCCTGAGGGCTGCCTGCTACTTCCGGCCCGAGCCTTACACCGGGGCCCCTGGCTGCCAGGGCCCCCCAACTCTCCAGGCCCCTGTTCTCCTGTTGGTGGCAGAGAGCTGGTAATACTTGATCCAAATAAGTCAAAGGATGCTCTTGTCTGTAATTAGTGTGTTCTTTCCAGATGGGGGGTTTAGGGGGAAACAGTAAGAGTAGAGTGACTGAGACTGTGCCCACACTCTGACAACAGTCCTTGGCAAACAGGATAAGCAGGCACCTACTGAAATGGACAGAGGACCAACACACTTGAGAGCAAGGCTGTCCTGTAGCCCGAGAGGTAGGCCTGGTACAGGGGTACCAGGCTGCAGTGAGGGGATGTGCCGTGAGCACCCCACAGGACCCATTGCAGGGGCCNGCAAACAGGATAAGCAGGCACCTACTGAAATGGACAGAGGACCAACACACTTGAGAGCAAGGCTGTCCTGTAGCCCGAGAGGTAGGCCTGGTACAGGGGTACCAGGCTGCAGTGAGGGGATGTGCCGTGAGCACCCCACAGGACCCATTGCAGGGGCCCAGACAGGCCGCCATCAGCTCGCTACCTCCCAGCCACCGTGTGCAGCCCTTCATCAGTTCCCAAGAATCCAGGCCCCTCCATCGTCGTGGGTCCACTGTGCTCAGCACTAAGTCAAGGGACCAGAGCGTGAAGCCAGCAAGGCAGACAGGAAGCACGGCTCCCAGATGCCCCCTGCTCATGCTCACCCCTGGACCACGCGTGGTGGAGGGCAGCCAGCTGCGGGCCCGCCAGCCCCTCATCTGGCCCCATGCCCACCTGAAGCCCAGGCATGGGGGACACTGCCCTGACTCTCCGCGCGTCCTGCATGGCCTGCAGCAGACAAGGTCCTTCCCAAGGTGAGCCAAGTGAAGAGGGCACCCCGCCCCCGACCGGCTCAATGGCAGACTCTCCGGGTCTCACCTCTGCCTCTGGCTACACAGCTGGGCAGCAAGAGGNTCCTGCACGGCCTGCAGCAGACAAGGTCCTTCCCAAGGTGAGCCAAGTGAAGAGGGCACCCCGCCCCCGACCGGCTCAATGGCAGACTCTCCGGGTCTCACCTCTGCCTCTGGCTACACAGCTGGGCAGCAAGAGGGACAGGCCTGTCCATGCTGAGTGCACGAGTGTCACAAGAGAAGACTGAGAAGGGAGCCGTGCCAGTGACGTCCAAGGGGACGGTGCCCACGCTCACGTCTTTATCCACCTCCTTCTTCACCTCCTCTAACTCTTCCTCCCCTGCCTCCTCCTCCCCCCCCCCTCCACTTCCTCTGGAGGAGACATGAAAGCTTCTATGTAAACACCAGGTTCCCGAGAGCCCCATGCCACATATATGAAAGAACAACCTTCTCCTGGGCTACCAGAAGGCTACTTCTTAAAAAAAGGAAAAAAGATATTAAGCTTGAAAAAATATCAGACGAAGCAGGAATTTAACACTTAGTATAAGAATGAAGAAAGGGAAAGGAATCCCAGCAAAAGCCTTATGTTTTTGAACCTTATGATTCATCTTTTTTTAATGTCTTCAGAAGGGCAAAGAGTGAGGAGTAGTAAGGAGCAGGAGGTGCAAGAGAAGAAGGGGAAGAGTGATCCTTCTCATGGTTCATCAGGGCTGGGTCAGAAGCAGCCCAGCACCTGGGACGATCACGCCCCATGCAACAGGCCAGCACACGAGGAACACACACCCGCTCAGTGACGACTCATGGCTGGGGACACCAGTCTGCTAGTGGGACACAGGCAGAAATGTCCACCTTTCCCGAGCCCAGCAGTCTGGGCCTGGGGACAGATGTTTTGGAATAGAGCTATTTTCGGTCTGGACATTTTTCAGACACTAAATTTAGCCAGCTTCAATTCTTAAAAATGCTATCCCATTAAACCTTTGAAATAAGAAATCTACCTTCATTATACAGTTGGAGCACAAGGCTCTGTGGTCAGGAAGCCCAGGAGGAACTGGGCACCTGGGAACAAAATGGGAAGACAGACTGACACAAATCAGAGGATGCCTTGAAAACCCAAGGGTGAAATGTGTGGTCGTTAGCATTTTTAAAATAACAACCCATTTGATAAGTTTTTTACAAGTGATGTTTCAACTTACCTTTTTGTTACCATTCATTACTGGTTCTCATTCTCAAATACTTAGGACCCCTTCACCAATTTCCAGTTTATTTCTCCATCCATTTCTATGTGGGCATGAAAACCTTTGCACATAGAGTATATCAGTCCATTTTTTCAGGCTGCAAAGGACGGTGCTCCAGGCTCAGCTTGGAGCTCTATCAGGTGGGCACAGACTCCTGCGAGCTCTGGTGGAACCTGCTGACCCTTCCTCGGCTGCTTGCACAAAGCCTTTCCTGTGCCACATTCACGGCCACACTCACAGCCCTTCTCTGGTACTTGGCGATGGAGCAGCAAGGTGAGCATCGAGGTCAGTGCCAGTGGGAGGCTCTGGTCGAAAAAGCTGTCCACCAGCAATTTCAAGGTTCATGGAATGTTGGTTCCCTCTGAAGGTGGGTATCCCCACTGTTCAATGCAAAAGAAAAAGAAATGCAAAAAGGCAAAATGGCTGTCTGAGGAGGTCTTACAAATAGCTGTGAAGAGAAATGAAAAGCAAAGAAGAAAAGATGTACCCATTGGAATGCAGAGTTCCAAAGAATAACAAGGAAAGATAAGAAAGCCTTCCTCAGTGATCAATGCAAAGAAATAGAGAAAAACAATAGAATGGGAAACACTAGAGATCTCTTTAAGAAGATAGGAGACACCAAGGGAACTTTCATGCAAAGATGGGCTCGATAAAGGACAGAAATGGTATGGACCTAACAGAACAGAAGATATTAGGAAGAGGTGGCAAGAATACACAGAAGAACTGTACAAAAAAGATTGTCACAACCCAGATAATCACAATGGTGTGATCACTCACCTAGAGCCAGACATCCTGGAATGTGAAGTCAAGTGGGCCTTAGAAAGCATCACTACGAACAAAGCCAGTGGAGGTGATGGAATTCCAGTTGAGCTCTTTCAAATCCTAAAAGATGATGCTGTGAAAGTGCTACACTCTATATGTCAGCAAATTTGTAAAACTCAGCAGTGGCCACAGGACTGGAAAAGGGCAGTTTTCATTCCAATTCCAAAGAAAGGCAATGCCATAGAATACTCAAACTACAACACAATTGCATTTATCTCATATGCTAGTAAAGTAATGCTCAAAACTCTCCAAGCCAGGTGTCAGCAATATGTGAGCGGTGAACTTCCAGATGTTCAAGCTGGTTGTAGAAAAGGCAGAGGAACCAGAGATCAAATTGCCAACATCCACTGGATCATGGAAAAAGCAAAAGAGTTCCAGAAAAACATCTATTTCTGCTTGATTGACTATGCCAAAGCCCTTTGACTGTGTGGATCACAA
>SJYV01029719.1:2224-15663 GCA_006410875.1 Neotragus pygmaeus
CGGCAGGACCTAGTGAGCAGGGCGTGACGTCATAAGTCATCTCCTAGGTGATCCCAGTCCCCCTGCTGACCTCTGGGCTAAGACCACTTTCTGGATTCTACAGAAGCAAAGAGATAATATTTCTGGAAGCTTTCTATTCAAAACAAAGTGGTGATGGCGGCAGTGTTTTAGTCACTAAGTCATGCCCAACTTTTACAACCCCAAGGACTGTAGCCCACCAGGCTCCTCTGTCCATGGGATTTCCCAGGTAACAATACTGGAGTGGGTTGCCATTTCTTCCTCCAGGGGATCTTCCCGACCCAGGGATCAAACCTGGGTCTCCTGCATTGCAGGCAGATTCNGACAGCCGCGCGGGCGCGGGCAAGGGCCGCTCCCCGCATTGTCTGCGTGCCGCGGCCCCGCGGTGATGGATGGGCCGCGCGCGCCCGGCCGGCCCCTCCCGGGTACCGCGGGCCGAGGGTGACACCGCGTGGCCGCGCTGGGAACTGCGAGCAGAGGCCGCTGACAGCGGGCGACCGTCCCCTTCCTTCAGAGCTCCAGAGACACGGTATGCCAAGCCCTTAGGACACAGCCTGGCACACAGTAGGTCCTCAAGAAACCCAGATTATAATGATCACTACCTTTACTTTCAGGGGTGAAAACAGGCATAACCAAGTTCAAAAACTGCATAGGTTTGCCAAGGACAAGACACTCCATTCAGCTTCAGACTTTTTTTAAGTATATCCCAAATATTTCATAGCCTTAGCCTTCAAAAAATTCATTCATTGTTTATCTGAAATTTGAATTTAACAGGGCTCCCAGTTGGGTTTTCTTTTGTTTTTGTAAGCCCAGCAGCCCTACAACGGGGTGACTTAGGACTTAACACTTCACCTTTCTGGGCTTCTATAAAATAGTCACCCTCTGTTCCTGTACTAACAGGATTGTTGTTCAGATTAAATGAGATGGTGTTCAGGACTTCCCTGCTGGTCCAGTGGGTAAGACTCCGTGCTCCTAATACAGGGGACCCGGGTTTGATTCCTGATCAGGGAACTAGATTCTACATGCCACAACTAAGACCCAGCACAGCCAAATAAATATCTTTTTAATGAATAAATTAAATAATAAAAATACATGTTATATGAAAAGAAAGTAAAGGACAATCAAGGTTAAAGCTAGCAGGGGTTAAAGTTCTCATGTTCAACCACAATTCACTGAGTTTAGGGATGAAATGGCCAAATGTTAGTGGAGGAGTCTTGTTCAGTTGCTAAATCATGTCCAGCTCTTTGCAACCCCATGGGCTGTAGCATGCCAGGCTTCCCTGTCCTTCACTATCTCCCAGAGTTTGCTCAAACTCATATCCATTGAGCCGATGATGCCATCCAACCATCTCATCCTCTGTCGTCCCCTTCTCCTCCTGCCCTCAGTCCAGGTCTTTTCCAATGAGTCGGCTCTTCTCATCACACTGGAGGACTCTAACAGCCATGAGATTTCACCAGCGTCAGCAAGACAGCTCCGTGCCTGTGCCTGTGCTCTGCCGGCCCCTAGATCGCCTTCCCAGCCTAACTCCTGTCGGTCTTCCAGGACTCAGCCTGGTGCAGCCTCTCCGACTCTCCTTCCCTCTTTGTAATCCCATCCACATGCTTCCTTGGAGAAGCAGCACCTTATTCCTCTTTGCCTGGCCAAGTACACAGTAGGTACTCGATATTTGTTGAATGGATGAACATATATGCATAGTAGTTCAAGGCTCACAGATTAGTATCTTATACTTTCGTGGCACTGCCGAAAATGTAAGTGCTGGAGGGTGGGTGGGGTCTGTTCTGCTCCCCTACTGTAGCGCCGGCATCCAAATAAAGATTTGTTGAATTCATCTGAATTGCACAGTGCATCTAGCCCTGTCCCCAGTACTTTAAACACAGTCTAAACCGTTAACGTCTCACAAGCCAGTGAAGTAGGTGCTTTTATTATGCCCATTCTACGGATGAGGAAGCTGAGGCACAGAGAAATCAAGTAAAGCCCTTTGGCCAAGATGACACAGCTTCATGGGGAGAGCCAGACCTAAACTGGGGCACTGCCCTGGCTCCAGTGCCCTCCTGCTGTGATGGCTGCACCCAGGGCCTTCAGGGTGAGGAAGACCTGGGTATGAATGCCAGTCCTGAACTTCTCCAGGGAGTGACTCAGCAAATCTCTTCCCTTCTGAGTTCCACTTCCTTCCGTTCACAAAGTGGAGTGAATGAATTTCCCAACCATATAGAAACTTCGTAGCAAATGCACACAGCTGGCGCTCAGTAACTGATGATCTCCCTGGTGGTTGCAAACACCATGGTAAGGCTGGGTATAGAGCAAAGGGAACTCTCTTACACTGTTGGTGGGAAGGCAAAGTGACACAGCTACTGGGCAGGACAATATGGAGATCCCTTAATAAACAAAAATAAAACTAGCATGGTAGTGTCTGTACGGGCTCAGTCATGGCCTTTCCCTTCTCCAGGGGATCTTCCCAACCCAGGGATCACACTCCAGTCTCTTGCATCTCCTGCACTGGCAGGTAGATTCTTTACCGATAGTGCCACCTGGGAAACCCCAGAACTAGCTATGGCCCAGCAATCCCACTCTTTGGCCACACATTCAGAGAAAACTATAATTCCAAAAGATACATGAACCCAGTGTTCATTGTAGCACTATTTACAATAGCCTGGACATGGAAGCACCCTAAATGTCTATCGACAGAGGAATGGATAAAGAAGATGCGGCACATATATACAGTGGAATGTTGCTCAGCCATGAAAAGGAATGAAACTGTGCCATTTGCAGAGGTATGGGTAAACCTAGAGATGGTCATAGAGTGAAGTAAATCAGGAAGAAAAATATATCATATATTAACACAAATATGTGGGATCTAGAAAAATAGTACAGATGAACCTATCTGCAAAGCAGAAATAGAACAGAGACGTAGAGAATAAACACATGAACACCAAAAGAGGAAAGGCGGGGGCNCGACAGAGGATGAGATGACTGGATGGCATCACCGACTCAATGGACATAAGTTTGAGTGAACTCCGGGAGCTGGTGATGGACAAGGAGGCCTGGCGTGCTTCGATTCATGGGGTCGCAAAGAGTTGGACACAACCGAGCGACTGAACTGAACTGAACTGGCTATTCAAAGGGCTTCCCTTGTGGTTCAGCTGGTAAAGAATCTGCCTGCAATGCAGGAGACCTGGGTTCGATCCTTGGGTTGGGAAGATGCCCTGGAGAAGGGATAGGCTACCTACTCCAGTATTCTGGCCTGGAGAGTTCCATTGACTGTATAGTCCCAGGGGTCACAAAGAGTTGGACCCGACTGAGCGACTTTCTCTTCACTGGCTATTAAAAATAGGAAGGCAGGCAGCTCTCTGCAGCTGGAACCCTGCCCCAAGGCTCTGGAAACCTCTAGAACCAGAGGGATGCCAAATGCTACTCTGCCAGCAGCTTCATAAAGCCCAGTTGCCACCATATCACGTGAACATCTGGACAAGCCCAGGTTCCAAGAGAAATTGAAAAAGAAATAAACTGAGGACTTCCCTGGTGGTACAGTGGACAGGAATCCGCCTGCCAACACAGGGGACACGGGTTCGATCCCTGGTCTGGGAAGATCCCATGTGCCATGGAGCAACAGTGCGACAAAACTACTGAGCCTGCACTCCAGAGCCCGAGAACCGCGACGACTGAACCCACCTGCGTTTTGCAACTGCTGAAGCCCGCGCATCCTACCGCCCCCCCGGGCTCCACGAGAGAAGCCGCCTCAATGAGAAGCCCCTGCACGGCAGCTAGAGAGTAGTCCCTGCTCACCAGTCCTAGAGAAAAGCCCCACAGCAACGAAGACCCAGCACAACCAAAAATAGATAAATTCATTCTAAAAAAGAAATTGAACGTTAACCACTGGTCACTGACCCATGAACCCGAGGTCTCGAACGCTGGCTGGTCTGCATTCTTTCTGAGTCCTCAGAAGGGTGCACGGCCAAGGAGCTCGAGGACACCTGCGGAAGGAAGTTCAGGCCCCTGGCTCTAAAGGCTTGAAGCTCTGCTCACAGGACAGTCTCCAGAAGGCCCTCTGAGTGCAGGGGAGGGATGGCAGAAACATCTACAGCATCTGCGGATGCAGGTTAGCCCCGAGGGTAAGCGGGAGACTGGCTTACCAAGTGGCGCTAGTGGTACAGAACCCACCTGCCAATGCAAGAGACATAAGAGACGTGGGTTCGATTCCTGGGTCGGGAAGATCCCCTGGAAGAGGGCCTGGCAACCCACTCCAGTATTCTGGCCTGGAGAATCCCATGGACAGAGGAGCCTGGCGGGCTACAGTCCATGGGGTCACACAGAGTTGGACACGACTGAAGTGACTTAGCACTCAGCACTCATGAGGGGGGATGGTGCAGAAAAACAGACCCAACCATTATCTCACTTAACCCCTACTGTGTGCCCCCCAACTCTGGCCTGCTACTGAGTCACAGTTCCCCCAGGTCAGTAATTCACTCTCTCATTCATTCATTCAACAAACATTCGAGAGAATCCAGAATGCAAGGCCTATGCCTGATGATGTCTGCTGGTACCAGGGCACGTGGCCCCCAGCCCTGCCCTCAGGGCACTCACTACCTGAGGGATTGGAGCGGGGGGGTCAAGAAAGGGACAGACAGGTACCATTCTGTATTATAAACACTCAGAGCCACAGGCACACAGAGGCAACCCCGAGCCCAGCCCCACGGTGTCTGAGTAGCACCATGGGAAAGTGACCTGCTGGACAGGTGCTGAGGTCCAGGAGCCCTGAGGCTCGGTGCTGGTCAGATGGGGTGAAGCCAGCAGGTGCCTGGGCTCCGGCAGTGCGAGGACGAGGGAGACCCATCCTTTGATCAGCTTTCTAACAGATCACCTGGAGGCTACGTGGAAAACCGACTGGAGGAGGGCAGAGCGGGGGAAGATTATTTTTTGGGCGGCTCCAAAATCACTGCAGATGGTGACTGCAGCCATGAAATAAAAAGATGCTTACTCCTTGGAAGAAAAGNGCTCCTCCGTCCATGGGATTTTCCAGGCAAGAGTGCTGGAGTGGATTGCCATTTCCTTCTCCGGGGGATGAAATATTAGCTAATAATATAATGAAGCCATCACAATTAATAAGACATTTGACATGCCATATATTTCATCTTTATCTCATTTTCTATTTATTGTGTGTGTTTCATAATATGTGTGTACATATGTACATATATGCAGAATAGGACGTGTATATAATTTATATAATTACTAATAACATAGTGTGTACACATATACATGCTATATTTTTTAACTGCAAAGCATGCAACCAGGAAGACAGCCATATAACCAACTTTAGAGCCTCTCCTTAACAACTGTATAGAAAATAAAGAAATGGGGATGTCAGGAGTTGGGAGAATGAGATAGCAGAGAAATTTTAAGATCATAAAATCTCAAACCTGGGAGACTGGATCCAAGCCCCAGGTGGCACATCATAGTTTATAAAAGGCTTTCCCAGCATGCACATGAATGCTCTTTCCCTCTCTTTAAACATGAAGACTTTTGGAAGAAGCCATTTCAGAGAGGTGAAGAGACTTTCCCAATGTCCCTTTCTAGTAGCATAGCAGAGATTTGAATCAATTATTTTATCCCTCCTGCTTGGTGTTCTTCCTACCGTGTCAAATGTCCTCTTAATTTCATGGCTGTAATCAGCTGAGCTCATCTTGATCAGATTGTTATGAATGGTAGAAAACTTCTAGTGGAGAAAATCTGCCAGAGATGTAGACCTGATATCAACAAATCTATCATCCTGCCCCCACCTCATGAGAAATAACCCCTGACCGCATGTATAGCATCTGTTTATATCCTTGTCTGAGTTTTAAAATGTTTTCCTAGTATCTCAGTCTTTTAAAAGTTACAAGAACTGAAATCCATGCATAAGGAAAGCCTGGTTTTCATCTGTGATTACGAGTCTGCTGAGGCATTACATCAATTTTTACTGCTCTGAAACAGGCCTGTCCCTTTATGTAGGCCACTCACTGTATAGCAGTTCTCTGCAATGAAGTTAGAGATGTGTATGGATGAAACAACCAACTAAATGTCAAGGAAATAATATGGTGTCTGTTCTGAGAAAACTTGCATTAATGGAAGTCTTCCAAGAATGTTTAACAAAATTAATTGCATGGCATCTCTCCTAATCTATAGAAGTCGATGGGAAAAAATGTGCATTGCTTTGCAGAAATTTGCCTCGCTGTCATCTTTGCAAGAGCTTTTATTTTAACAAATGAAGCAGATGGCCAATTATTTAATGACCACCTTTACTTACAGAGGTAGAGGCCCTAGACTATGTTCTATGTTTTTTCTTTTTTTTTATTTTTTTAATTAATTAATTAATTTATTTTTTAATTTAACTTTACAATACTCTATTGGGTTTGCCATACATCTCATTGTGTTGCATTAGGTTCAAGCCCACTAGACCAATTTTAAGGAAACACTCTGGAGAATATAGACATATTACAAGTACCAGACTTAAGGAGACTACACACACACACACACACACACACACACACACACACACCAGCTAGCAACAGCAACAGCCCTTAATTATACAGCACTACACCCATCTGACTGAAAGTCTGAATGGCAGAACACAAGTCCTCAGAAGGAGGTATTGGTATGGACTGGAATGAATTTAAGCAAACTCTTTTTTTTTTTCTTTTTTTTTTAAATTAATTAATTTATTTATTTTTTAATTTAACTTTACAATACTCTATTGGGTTTGCCATACATCGACATGAATCCATCACAAATTATCATGACAAAAATGTTTCTTTAGGAAGATGAATGTGGTGGGGGCTGTGCAGAATGGCTTAGAGTTAGAGACACGATAGGCAGAAAGAATGCTGTCTACTTTTAGACCTTATGAGGCATGTCGCAAATCCCCTAGCACAACAGAATGGAAATTTTGCATTTTCTGCTGCTCAGATTCTATCTTTCTTTAAATGATTCTCTGCAACCTTGAATACACACAGAGACACATACACATTCAAGGTGTATTTGATGACAAGGGCTTGTCTTCATTTTAGGTGAAGGTATCACCTTCACCTTTGGGGCTTCCCACGTAGCACACAGCAACCCATTCCAGTACTCTTGCCTGGAGAATCCCATGGACTGAGGAACCTGCGGGCTACAGTCCATGGGGTTGCAAAGAGTCGGACACGATTGAAGCGACTTTGCACACGCACACACACGCATCACCTTTTTATCTTTTTAATTAACTGAAAGATGGTACTAGTTCCTTTCTACCACATTCATCTAACTCCTTGGAAACCAGTATCTCCATTGATTAGTTCCTGCTATTCCCAACTGAGAAAAACTCATCCCCAAACCAAGTGGGATCAGCAGCACTGAAATGATCCTATTTTGATTACAGAAATGACTGTATGATGATTCTCTTCATCAGATGCTAAAGGCTCCAACAGTTACTATGATGCCCAGCAAGAAAGGCCAGCTCAGTGGGTTCTGAAAGAGCTTCTATTTCCTACTTGAAGATGTGTATAAGAGACAGGTATGGTTCCNTACAGAAATGACTGTATGATGATTCTCTTCATCAGATGCTAAAGGCTCCAACAGTTACTATGATGCCCAGCAAGAAAGGCCAGCTCAGTGGGTTCTGAAAGAGCTTCTATTTCCTACTTGATACATTTCATTGTGGGAGTTATGAGTAAACGGTAGTTTGAGGAATCATGAAATAAAGAAGTCATTGGTTCATAGAAGACAGATCTTAAAGCTTGGTCAGCAAAGAAATCTACAGAATGCCTTCGAATGGTGCCCTTATCCTGAATTACCAGTTGGGATGTTAGCAGGCGCTGTGGACTTAGCACTTGATTTTGCTTACAGTCAAATGACAGCTTTTACAGTTTTTGGACGGTTAAGTTTTGCTCCTTAATTTTTGAAAAGCCGAAGGAAAAAAAATGCTCATTCCTTTAGACCCCAGGAAGATTAATGTATATGTTTGGTCATGAGCCATATCAAAGAAACCATGGTCTCTGTCCCTGTACATGTCTTTGCGAGTTCCAGTAATTGGAGCGACTTGGCATTCCACTGCTTCAGTTGGGTTCCTCTTGGATCTGACACCAGTCAGTGGTTGCAGCCCCCTTCATATGTTGCTGGGGGAATGCCAGTAAAGATATGAGCAAACCAGGGAGCTGGGGAGAAACAGGCTGTGGGGCCCAGAATGGAATGAGGGGTAACCAGGTTTCAGGAGCCAGATTTCCCCAGAGAGAGACAAAAAGAAAGCAAACAAAAGGAAGAGACAGGTCTAAACAGGCACCCCAGACAGGGGCCCTGTGCTGTAAGAACAGAGCCTTAAACTTCACAAAGCTCAGAAAGGGAAGGGAGTCAGGAGTTAAACACAGCCTTTGCAATTCACTTGAAGAATGATTAACTGAACACACATAGAAAAGCCACACATGTTCATATAGAGCAATATTTATTATTCTTAAAACCCACTTAGACACTCCATGNCAGGAGTTAAACACAGCCTTTGCAATTCACTTGAAGAATGATTAACTGAACACACATAGAAAAGCCACACATGTTCATATAGAGCAATATTTATTATTCTTAAAACCCACTTAGACACTCCATGAATTTAGAAGTCTACCTAAACCTGTAGATCCACATAGATATTAACATTGATCCTCAGAAACCCTGAGGGTACACGCCCTTAGAAACACAGACTCAGAGAGGCTCAGCAGCACAAAAATACCGGGAGTCCCACCATGCCTAACAGCGGGCCGGTTTTTGAGGCATGCGACAGAGTTTAATGAACTCATAAAATCCAGTACTGGCACCTGGGCCCAAGCCTCCAGTGACTGGCACCAGAGTAAGAAAAAGGAACCTCTCTTTGAATTTTACCTATCCAATCAAGTCCGAACCTAGCTCTAGCTCTAAGAGCAGGGTGGAAGCCTGTCTCCTCCATCTCACCCTGTGTGAAATGAGGAGCCAGGCTTGAAGGCCTCCCAGGTCCCTGGGAGGAAGCAGGGCATGCACTGTGGCCCCCTCCTTCCCCACAGGCTCACTTACAGCCTAACGACAAACAGCCCCCAGACCCACAGTTTGACCAGCCGCCACGGGATCTCCCTTATGCCCAGCTATCCCGGAGGAACTTGATAGCCTGGGGTTTGGCACGGGCTCTTCACACGGTCTCCAGAAGTTCCTGTTCCTCAGGGCCCTCCCAGCCCAGTGCCCGCTCCCACACCCAGCCAGCCCCAGGGGCCTGGCGGCTCTCCAAGGGGACCTCTGGGGTCGGTTCACAAGGCTGCCTCCGAGGGGAGGAGGCCGGCCTGGCCCGGAGGAGATGGTGTCTCTGGCAGGAGACACAGAATTGCCTCCGCAGCCAGAGAGGGCGGCCCAGGGCAGCCTTGAACCACTGACCCACCACCCCACTGCATTCACGGCCCAAATCCAGTGGCAGCCGGCGTTTAGCAATGGGAGAAGCCAGTTGGGAAGAAGCAAGCAGGAAAACAAACACAACCTGGGAACTTTGGACCAGCTTCCAAACTGAAAGTCCTCAAATATCCCTTGTCTGCCCCCTTGCAAAAAAGGCCCTCTCATGAAAACATGGGGGACCCTTACCTTAGACTCCAGGACACAGAGCCAGAAGCACCTCAGGAATCCTGTAGTCCAACCATTTAATCTTAGGTATGGGGGTCCAGAAGAGACGCAAACTCTAGGGAATTTTCCTTGATTATGAAGGCTAGGGGTGTGTGTGTGTATGTGTGTGTGTGTGAGTGAGTGGTGTGTGAGAGAGAGAGAGAGACTATCTGAGCTGCAATCCTGAACCATGGAACTTGTGAGCAGGTATGCCTTCACCCCAGTGACCAGATATTNCACTTAGACACTCCATGAATTTAGAAGTCTACCTAAACCTGTAGATCCACATAGATATTAACATTGATCCTCAGAAACCCTGAGGGTACACGCCCTTAGAAACACAGACTCAGAGAGGCTCAGCAGCACAAAAATACCGGGAGTCCCACCATGCCTAACAGCGGGCCGGTTTTTGAGGCATGCGACAGAGTTTAATGAACTCATAAAATCCAGTACTGGCACCTGGGCCCAAGCCTCCAGTGACTGGCACCAGAGTAAGAAAAAGGAACCTCTCTTTGAATTTTACCTATCCAATCAAGTCCGAACCTAGCTCTAGCTCTAAGAGCAGGGTGGAAGCCTGTCTCCTCCATCTCACCCTGTGTGAAATGAGGAGCCAGGCTTGAAGGCCTCCCAGGTCCCTGGGAGGAAGCAGGGCATGCACTGTGGCCCCCTCCTTCCCCACAGGCTCACTTACAGCCTAACGACAAACAGCCCCCAGACCCACAGTTTGACCAGCCGCCACGGGATCTCCCTTATGCCCAGCTATCCCGGAGGAACTTGATAGCCTGGGGTTTGGCACGGGCTCTTCACACGGTCTCCAGAAGTTCCTGTTCCTCAGGGCCCTCCCAGCCCAGTGCCCGCTCCCACACCCAGCCAGCCCCAGGGGCCTGGCGGCTCTCCAAGGGGACCTCTGGGGTCGGTTCACAAGGCTGCCTCCGAGGGGAGGAGGCCGGCCTGGCCCGGAGGAGATGGTGTCTCTGGCAGGAGACACAGAATTGCCTCCGCAGCCAGAGAGGGCGGCCCAGGGCAGCCTTGAACCACTGACCCACCACCCCACTGCATTCACGGCCCAAATCCAGTGGCAGCCGGCGTTTAGCAATGGGAGAAGCCAGTTGGGAAGAAGCAAGCAGGAAAACAAACACAACCTGGGAACTTTGGACCAGCTTCCAAACTGAAAGTCCTCAAATATCCCTTGTCTGCCCCCTTGCAAAAAAGGCCCTCTCATGAAAACATGGGGGACCCTTACCTTAGACTCCAGGACACAGAGCCAGAAGCACCTCAGGAATCCTGTAGTCCAACCATTTAATCTTAGGTATGGGGGTCCAGAAGAGACGCAAACTCTAGGGAATTTTCCTTGATTATGAAGGCTAGGGGTGTGTGTGTGTATGTGTGTGTGTGTGAGTGAGTGGTGTGTGAGAGAGAGAGAGAGACTATCTGAGCTGCAATCCTGAACCATGGAACTTGTGAGCAGGTATGCCTTCACCCCAGTGACCAGATATTTTTCCCACTGCCCAGGGATCCACAGGTACTCAGGACAGGGTTGGGAAAATTTTCCGTCTGGGTAGTACAAGAAATTTCAGTGGTTGAGAGCATAGGTTTTAGAGCCAGATCTTTTAAAAGCCCATCTTTTAAGATCTGGCTCTATTATTTACTAGATATGTAAGCTTTACCCAGTGGTTCTCAGCCAGGGGCAGTCTTATCAACCAAGGAACATTTGGCCAGGTATGGAAACATTTGGGGTTGCCATAATTGGTGGGGTGCTACTGGCATCTAGTCAATAGAGAACAGAGAAACTGGTAAACATCCTGTGTTGCATAGGACAGTTCCCTACAACATGGACTTATCTGACCCAATGAGTCAATAATGTCAAAGTTAAGAAACCCTGGCAAAACCAATACAATATTGTAAAATAAATAATAATAATAATACTAAATAAAAATTTTAAAAATTAAAAAAAAGTTCATAATAACATGAAATAAAAAAAAAAAAAGAAAGAAACCCTGTGTTAGGTAAGTAATTATCCTGAGCTTCAGTTTCTTCATCTGTGACCTGGAGTAATAGTGACTATCCCACAAGGTTGTTATAATAATTCAATAGACTAAAATATATAAAAACAATTAGTGTAGTGCCAGGCACAAAGTGCTCTACTAATTATTAGCTGTTAGTTCCTCAAACCGTCCCTTAACTCCACCTTCTCTTATAGTTTTCGGTGCGTCTCTCTTATTCTCCTTACAGCATAACTCTGAAATAGTTGTTTATACTCAAAATCTCCACTTTTCACATTCTCTCTCAAATCCACTGTAATCAGGCTTCCTTGCCTTTGTTCCTATCTTATAAAGGTCACCAATGACATCCACTTTGTTAGTTCAACACTCATGTCTCTGTCTTACTTGACCTGCCACCCGCATTTGAAATGGCTTTCACCCTTTCTTTCTTGAAAAACTTTCTTTGCTTGGCTTCCAAGACAGCACTCTTTTGATTCTCCACCTACCTCGATGTAGAAAGCTTTGCTACAAGAGGAAAGGGACTTGGTCTGATTTGTTTTGTTGAATGAATTAATTAATGAATACTATTTATTGTAAGGATTAAATGCGATCATGTACATAAACAACTTAGTGCACATCAAGCACTTAATAAATGGCCCCTGTTACCAGTACTACTGCAATTATTACCACTGATATTTTTCTTATTATTATCATTCTCCCTTCCTGGGCTATGAGCCTTGTGAGCATGGATTAACATTTAGCTTATCTTGATTTTTTTCTTATATGGAGCTTTATTCAATAAAGAAGAGTATATATCCAAACTTGGATATCTATATCCAGAAAACAGTTTGCTATGGATGAGAGTAGCTGATGAAGGCATGAGCCTAGAGCAGGGTGTTAGAGGAGAAATAGGTTTGAAAGAGTTTGATTGGGGGTGGGGTGGATGGCTAGAGTCTCATAGGCATCCGAAGGGAGTCACGCTTAAGCCATGTCTACTCCCCTCTTCATAAATGATGGGATCATAAAAGGTAGGGAGTAGCAGTTCTCACCCATTAATCATCTCAATTCCTTCCCTCCCAGGTATGGGGGAGAAGCAGGACTGTAGCCAAATGTTAGCATGAACAGGGCTTATCTGTTGGGTTTGACAGAGTAAGCAAAATAAATTCACTTGACTCATAGTACTGGTTGAACTTCATTTTCAGTCGTCTTGAACTTTGAGCAACTTTGTACACTAATCAACTCCTATTAGCATCTGTACAAATTTGCAGATGGCATTTATATTAGCCTGAAAATTTGTAAGCTTAGGGATCACCGTTAGGAAAAGTACACAATCCAAATTATATTAGAAAACTTGTGAATACTCAAAACATCTATTAGGTGTTACTGATTATTCTAATAACATAATTTGGCAGCATTTTGAGTGAAAATGAGATAATAACCAAATAGTCTATTTGAACCAAGATTCTTTTTTCCATTAAAAATAGAATGTCTAGTTTTTATAATATTCATGCTATTAACTACTGCCAATTGTGGCAGTAAATAATGGCTAGCTGTTCCTTTCTGTCCTTCACCATCTACTCCAAACAGAATGCCCACAGATTGGACCCTAAGAGATACTATTAAATAAAATCCATATGTTTTCAGTCCCTGACCATCCAAAACCTACACTCCTGCTCACATGCATTATAGCTCATATGTAGTAACCAATGTGCTTTACAGCTGGGTCAGCCTATCTGAAATTTTCCAGATGGGGCCTGCCCAGGTGCAGAGAAAAATTGTAACCTGGTTTACATCAACTGACCAAAGATTTTTTTTTTAATCCACGAA
>SJYV01029724.1:0-10686 GCA_006410875.1 Neotragus pygmaeus
GGGCTTCCCAGGTGGCACTAGTGGTAAAGAACCCTCCTGCAATGCAGGGGATGTGGGTTCAATCCCTTGGTCAGGAAGATCCCCTGGAGAAGGGCATGGCAACCCACTCCAGTATTCTTGTCTGGAGAATCCCATGGACAGAGGAGCCTGGTGGGCTACAGTCCATGGGGTAACAGAGAGTCAGACAGGACTGAAGCGACTGAGTATAAATGACTGCATAGAGCTGCTACCTGAATACAGGGCATTTCCCTGAATGTAGGTTCTCTGCACCTTTGCCTTCTTTTATAATGAATATGTAATGGTCCTTATGGTCTGTTACGTCAAAAATATAATTTCCTTCTGCCTTTTTCTGTTTTCATTGTCTTCAAAAATGGGGTATAATCAGACCTGAAAAAAGAAAAAAGCTTGATTTCATGACCTACAAAAAGGCATGATACCAATTCTTATTCTCCAAGTATCGATGTTGCCAAAAAGTGGCTGCAATTACATGTAAAGGCCTCTTTTTTCAGATCGCATCTTGGAGGTCTTTTTATCACAATTCTCACCCCTCGGAGATAACTCGTTTGATTAGATCCTGGTGGAATTCTGCTCTCCTCTGGGGAATCAGCTGGAACAGCTGCTGGGCCATCTGAGCAGGAGACCAGCCCTGTTCAGGGGCCCCAGCACACTACCTGGGTCTGCACAGAGGGACCTCACTCTGGCTGGTTTCACAGGGGCCACGGGAGATAAAGGTTTGGTGGTTGGTTTCTTGTGGTTAGAGCCTGAGATCCAATTTCTAATGGTTTTAAAGTGAAAATTCATTGCCTGGGAAGTAAACATAGGAAGTTGTTTGGTTTGGGGCCTGGGAGATGCTGGAAAGAGGCCAGAAGGACGGAAGACAGGAGAGAAAGTTCAGGGGGGCCAGAGTCGGGGTGGAGGCTGAGATGGGAGGCGGGCTGGTTTCGGGGTGAAGTGTGGCCTGCTTCTTCCCTGGAGGGGAGTCCGAGAAGACCCAAGTAGTGAAGTTTTCATTCTGCTCCCTCCTGACCTTCACCCTGAACAGCCGTGCGATGCATTTTCCAAGAGGAGCGAGTTCCCTCTGTAGTCGTGGGGATGTGGCCGGCGCTGGCTCCTGACTCTTGAGCATCCTCCAGCGCGGGGTGGGCACCACGCTCACCCCCCTGCCCCCGCCATATCTCTGTGCAGTGGGCAGGCCTGGAGGCTTGGGCGCCTGGGTGGGGCTGGCCCTGGGGGGACGTGAGCAGTTGCAGGGCTGGAGGAAGCCAGACCTCGGGGACCCACCCAGAAGTTAGTGCCAAGGGGTCGGGTGCTGAGGCCCAGTGATGGGGAACGTGGCTCACAGCGGGGCAAAGGGTCGGCTTTGTAAGAACACACACGTCGCTGAGGCAGATCTTAACCAACAGTGGGCTTCCACCTCGGGTGTTTTTCCCTTGAGGCCGGGTAGACCTCAGCAGGTTGAGGTTCAAGGTTTCTATTCTGTCGAGTCAGAGTCAAAATCCATCTTCTCTGTAGACCTCAGGATGACCTTTGTTGTAGCAGGAGATGGACTTCAATGGCTGGAGGCAGCCATAGGTGTTATTCTGGGCTCTATGATCTGTGCTTCTTTCCCGGTTTCTTTCTGAATGTCCACAGGTGGGCTCCAGGGCTAAATTCAGCCTCCTTTGAAGTCACAGAAAAAGGGCTCCGCCAGTGATGGTCTCTCCCACCAGCAAAGTCACGGATTACATAAGCTGGTCTCGAGGGCAGGCTCTGCAGCCACGTGGCCTGAGCCGAAGCCTCCGCTCCACCACTGACAGCTGGTGGCACGGTGCCCAAGTTCAGGAACCTCTCTGTGCTTCAGTCCCTCCCTGGAAAACGGAGGCCTTAGCTGAGCCTTGTACGTCACACACGGTAGGGCTCTGGAGAAAATTAAATGAGCTAGTCCACGCAGAGTGCCTCACAGAGAATCTGGCACATGGAAGCCCTCAGTCATTGCTGTGATGACTAACAGCTTCCCAGTAGAGCCGGGGGTCTTCAGTTTCCCTGGCTGGTGTGGCCGGGTATTTGGTGGAATCCAGGAGATGATACAGGACAGGGAGGCCTGGCACACTGCAGGCCAGGGAGCTGCCGAGAGTCGGACACGGCTGAGCGACTGGACGACAACAGCCATGTCTGAAACGCAGAGCAGCTTGGCTTTCTCAGGTGGGTGACTGCCCCTCCCCTGGAAGGGGCCTGGGTTTTCACTTTTCCTGCTGCCGTTCACCGAGGTGTCCAGCTCATCCTAAACTACTGTTTAGGTCCAGGAAGTGGCTCTGAGCAGAGTCCGGTCGTCCCGGGGGTCACAGAGCACAGTCTGACAGCACTGTTTCGCGTGAACCCCCTCAGAGGGGATGTGAGTGGCGCCCCCGGAGTCGTGAGCTGCAGTGACTTAGAGGGACACCGTGTGACTTGCGTCCACTTGCCCAAGCGTTTCCCTTTCCACCCAGCTTGGTGAATGTTTGGTCTTCTTGCAGAACGATCCTGTGCTCACTTCTGAATATAAGAATTTGCCGTTTGTTCCTTTCATTTATCAGAGTGGTTTCATATGTATGATGCTGGTTTTCAGTGCTTGCTTGCTGCAGTGACCCCCAAGGAGCATTTAAATTGTACACCCTGAGGTACCAACCAGGAGATGGGGCTTCCCGGAAAACTCAAGTGTCTGTGTTCTTAAAAATTGCTCAGCGGCAAAGCTGCAGTTTTCAAAACAGTATGGTCCTGGCACAAAAACGGACGGCTAGATCAATGGGCAGCATCGAGAGACCAGAAATAAACCCATACATTTTTGCTCAATCTGTGATAAAAGAGGCAAGAATATGTAATGGAGAAAAGACAGTCTCTTCAATACGTGGTGCTGGGAAAACTGGACAGTTACAGCAAGAGAAGGAAATTAGAACATTTTCCTCATACCATATACAAAAATAAACTCAAAATGGATTCAAACCTGAACCTACGATGTGAAACCATAAAACTCCTAGAAGAGAATGTAGACAGAACATTCTTTGACATAAATCACATCTTTTTGGATTTGTCTCCTAACGCAAAGGAAATAAGACCAAAAATAAATGAATAGGACTTAATTAAAAATAAAAGCTTTCCCACAGCAAAGGCAATCATCAACAAACTGAAAAGACAACCTATTGAATGGGGGAAGTATCTGCAAATGATAAGGGGCTATAAGTGACCCCATAAGGGGCTAATATCCAAAATATATAAACAGTTCATACACCTCAATGCCAAAAAACAAACACCCCAATTTAAAAATGGACAGTAGTCCTGAACAGACATTTTTCCAAAGACATACAGATGGCCAACAGGCATATGCAAGGATGCTCAGTGTCGTCAGTGATAAGGTAAATTCAAACGAAACCCATGCCTGTTAGGATAAGATACTTCACACCTGTTAGAATGGCCATCATCAGAAAGGATACAGATAGTAAATGTTGGTGGGGCTGTGGAGACACCGCTGGTGGGAATGTCAGTTGGTGAAGCCACTGTGGAAAACAATTTGGAGATTTCTCAGAAAGACTAAAGATCAACCTACCATATGACCCAGCCATCCCACTCTTGGGTATATATCACAAAACAGAAAATGCTAATTCAAAAAAAGAAAAGATACATGCAGCTCAGTATTGTACAGTTGCCAAGATATAGAAGCAACCTAAGTGTCCATCAACATATAAATAGATAAAGAAGATGTGGTACACACACACACACACACACACACACACACACACACGTACACACTGGAATACTACTCAGCCATAAAAAAGAAAGATACTCTGCAACAACACAGATTGACTTGGAGGGCATTATGCTTAGTGAAATAAATCAGATAAAGACACATACTGTATTACATCCCCTATATATGGGAATCTAAAAAATACAGCAAACTAGCAACTATAACAAAAAAGAAACAGACTCACAGATATAGAGACTCAACTAGCGGTTATCAGTGGAGAGAGGGAAGGGGAGGGGCAAGATAGGGGTAGTGGGTTAGCAGGCACAAACTGCTATGGATAAAATAAGTAAGCTTCAAGGGTGTATGGTACAGCAGATAGATTGTAGCCAATATTGGGTAATAACTATGAATAGGATATAATATTTAAAACTCTGAATTACTCTGTTGTACACCTAAAGTTTATATAATACTGTATGTACATCAGTTCCATCTCAGTTAAAAAAAATCCTCAGATGAGCATCCCAGGATAATAGCTTCTGACTGATTGTCTTGTTTTTACCCTCTTGCCAACCCTGAGAGAATTGGAGAGATGTCACGGTGCCCTTTTATAGATGAGAAACCCAGCTCTTAGAGGGTGAGATGTGTCTGCAGTCCCATAATTCGTTCATGTGTTGCTCAGGATAGTACAGTTCTGTTGCTTAGCCAGCACTTCCTAAAGCTCAATGGGTTAACCAGGGAACATCTATTTCTTACAGCACCATTAACTGCCAACAGGTGGCTTCCTGCCCCCCCATTTGAGGAGGCTCTTAGGGTCTTTCCCGGAGAAGACAATGGCACCCCACTCCAGCACTCTTGCCTGGAAAATCCCGTGGACGGAGGAGCCTAGTAGGCTGCAGTTCATTGGGTGGCAAAGAGTTGGACACAACTGAGCGACTTCACTTTCACTTTCATGCATTGGAGAAGGAAATGGTAACCCACTCCTGTGTTCTTGCCTGGAGAATCCCAGGGATGGGGGAGCCTGGTGGGCTGCCGTCTAAGGGCTCGCACAGAGTTGGTCACTACTGAAGCGACTTAGCAGCAGCAGTAGGGTCTTTCCACCCATCTGTCCAGGCTGTTTGCTCTTCTCCATGGTCACCTGCCTCCCGGTGACTCACTCCCAGGTGTGTGTGCAGAAGATAGAGCTTGGCTGTGTTTATGGCCAGCCTGATGGTGATGGCCATGTCCTTGGTCCACATTCCATTGACCAGAACTCAGGCGTGAAGCCCGCCTAGATGTAGGGGATTCTGGGAAATGGAGTCTCCTTGTGTGTCCAGGAGAAACAACCTAGTATGGTAAACATATAGCATAGTTTCCACCAGTACTGATAGTGTAAGGCTGTGAAATCTAAGTAGCAAGAATCTTCTTTGTGTTAAAACTGTTACCACTGACGTTGTTTTCTCATCATGACAACCATCCAAAGACGTAGTTATGCCCCACTTTTTAAAGATGAAAACCTGAGATTCAGCAAACCCCAGTGCCGTGGAAGAGCCCACCCTTTGAGAAGGGAGCCGGGGAGCGGGCCACTCACTCTGCTCTCCCATCTCCAAGCCTAGGGCAGTTTGGTGGGACCACCCTTGCTCTCCACTGCCTGTGGGGCCGAAACAGAGCCGGGCCAGAACTTGGGTTCCAGGCTGTTTCCCACCACGTGTTCTGAGCTGTGTTAGCACGTGGACTGAGGACTCGGGCTGAGGCAAGTCTTCATTGACCAGAGTGGGTGGAGCCAGGGCGGGGGAGGAACAACGGAAGTTTAAAGTTTCTGGAATGTTCTCTCATTATCACATGGAAATACAGAATTTCCCTACTTCCTGAAATCTGCTCATAACCCCTCCCGAAGGCCTTCTCTCTGAAAGCCTCGCAGAAGACCCTGTCCTTCCTGGACAAGCAGCTGTGGGACAGTTTGTAATGAGGGGTGCCACTCATAACACCCAGGAGGCCTTCTGCCTGCGGCCTTGTCCCAGAGAAGCCAGCCTCCAGCACTGCTTTCTGTTCAACAGACCTCAGGTGACTTCCCAACCAGAACTCTGTTGGACGCCAAAGGCCCGAGTAGAGGTCGTCTGACATTTCTTCTCGTTTCACCTATAGCCGCCTCTCCGCAATGCTCATGCTTGCTCGAGTCCAGCTGAAGCCATTTCCTCTGGGAGGAGCCCCCCAGTGCCCTCAGGGGCCACCACCTGCCCTGGCACATGGTCTGAGGGCCTCTCAAGCAGCTCCAGCCTGACCCGTCAGCCCGGGGCCCCCACTGTCAGCTCAGCCTTTTTGGAAGACAGATGGGGTATAGCTAGCACTCAGCCTGGAGACCTTCAAAAACGGGTTCTAGGAGGATTCAACAGGCTTCCAGGCCCCACCTGAGTCAGCCCTGACTTTTAGCCAAGGTCCGTGGGACGGACCCAGCGCCCTGCCTGGCTCACCCTTTGCTGAGCTGGACAGCAAGGGTCCTGACCACTCCCCATCCACCATCATGGTCTCCTCTCTGCCCCAGCCCCAGGCCACTGTCAGCAGCTCCATGCCAGCTCATTCACTCCTTCAGACGGGCAAGAGCACTGCTAGTCTTTCCCACTCTTCTGGGCTCTGAGCCCTCTCAGCACAAAGGAGCAATCCCACCTCACCCCAGAGGTGAAAGCCACTTTCTCAGCCTGGAATTGACCCCTCAACCAAGAAAAGGTTTAAGGATGCAAGGCAGGAGGAGAAGGGGACAGAGGGTGAGATGGTTGGATGGCATCACAAACTCGATGGACGTGAGTCTGAGCAAGCTCCGGGCGTCGGTGATGGACAGGGAAGCCTGGTGTGCTGCAATCCATGGGGCCGCAAAGAGACGGACACGACTGAGCAACTCAACAATGACAGTAGACACAGAAGGCAGCAAATCTGTCTCAGAAAACCTGTGCGTGTTGCTTTCACCTGCACGCTCAGGAAGGCAGTTTATAGACTGTTAACTGTCGAAGCACCCCAGAGTCCAGAAAACTCACATCAAAGAGGCGAGTGTCGTGACTCAGAGATCCTGGAGTAATAACAGTCAGAGCCAGAGTCATCAATTCAACCAGAACCATATATTTATCATGATATCTCCTGCCTGCTGCCTCCAATGCATTCTCATGAATCAATGAGCCTCTCCACTTGCATATCAATATCTTGTTTCATTTCAAACCAGAAAATGAAAGGCAGGATTAGGTTTTGTTCTCGGCATCTATTTTTCTATGCTATCGATCCAGGTGGCAACTACAGATTGAACCTTGGAATGGGTTCTCTCTTCAGTTCATTTTTTTAAAGGGTTCTTATTTTCATCAGCGATGAATGAAGCGAACGCGACTTCCAGAGATGGAACTTGAAGGCATCGAAGTGGTCCCGAGTTGGGGAGTTTTATTAAAGCTGACTGAGGGACTGGATTGAAACGGTGCTCAGAACAAGCCTCCATGCCAGACTTGTGCTCAAGTCCGTGTGGTTCCTGGCACTAGACCTCTGAAAGATGATATTTGAGTTTGTATACTTGGCATTTCAGATGCTGGTGCATCTGGCTCCCGTCCTGGTCAGAAAGAGGCAGAGCTGGAAGCAGGCAGGTCCGTGGCAGCAGAGTGGAGTCGTGTGGACAGAACAGCATGTGGATGGTTGCCTCAATGTGTGGGGGAGGCTGATGGGCACAGGGGACCCTTCCTGCAGCACCCCTGGGTGCCCTCCTGTCTCCTCGCTCGCCAACCTGATCATCTTCCCTCGGGCCACAGACAGCCCTCCAGCCCGCAGGGAAGAAGGACCTGGCAGACCCCTCTCCTCCCCCAGCGCAGGTCCCCAGGACTTGCAAACTGCATCGCAGAATTTCCACGTGGTGGGGGGGGCAGGGTCACAGTGGTCCCAGACTTCCCTGCCTTCCAGCAATGAAGCTTGATCCCCCGACGCCTCGCCCCCCGAGTACTGATGGGAACGCTCCTCTGCCACTGGAGTTTCCACTGGGAGACCCCACTGCTTGCTCTGCGGTGTTTTGGACTCGTAATCTGGGCTCTGTCTTTGGCCCAGCAGGCAGCTGAAATCTAGGCTGATCTCAATAGGGAGGCAGAAAATGAATTGTTTTGCAGTGGGCTGGAGACCTACAAAGAACCTCGGTTCATGAACTTAAAAGACTCAGGAATGATCAAATTTGTATTTGTCTTCTCTCTATGAAAACAGCATCCAAGGCAAGAGATGCTGATTTTATGTATTGTCATTTCTACCCAACATATTGTTTCACTTAAGACAAGCATTTGGGGACTTCCCTGGTGGCCCAGTGGTTAAGACTCTGCACTTTCAGTGCAAGGGGGTGTGGGTTTGATCCCTGGTCAGGGAACTAAGATCCCACTTGGTGCACAGCTACAGCCAAATAAATAAATAAATGTCACTGGTATGATTTAACTTGAAGAAAAGGGACATATTTGTTTGGGAGCAGAGGTAGGTGTTGACCCATCAAACCAAAAAACAGATTTTTAAACAGAATGTAGTTTCCTGAGGGTGCATCTTAAGTTGCCAAGTACATACTTGAGATTAGTAACAGAAAGTTTAATGTTGGAAAGGACCTGAGTGATGGGTCTTCTTACTTACTCTGTTTCACAGCTGAGGAAACCGAGGTTCAGAGAGGCAGACCCTCCTATGCCACAGAACTAGTCCATGGGAAATCTGGGCTTAAAACCCATGAACACTTATTCTCATGATGAAACTGCAGCATGATGAAAAGGATTATAATAATGGTAAAAATATCTGCAGACAATGTGTTGTTATCATCTCCATTTTGTAGATGGTAAAACACAGGCTCGGAAACATTGAATAACCTTCCTGAGGTCACAGAGAGAAGAGCATCAGAGCAGGATTTAGCACCTGGGCTGGTCTAATCAGAAAGTTTATTGTCTTCCCATTTTATGAGAGTGCCTTTTGGGTATCTTTTTTTTAGACAGAAAATTTCCTTCCAAAGAAATTAATGATTAAAGAGCCTTCAATTCAGTTCAGTCACTCAGTCATGGACTATAGCACGCCAGGCCTCCCTGTCCATCACCAACTCCTGGAGCTTGCTCAAACTCATGTCTGTTGAGTCTGTGATGCCATCCAACCATCTCATTCTTTGTCGTCCCCTTCTCCTCCCACCTTCAATCTTTCCCAGCATCAGGGTCTTTTCAAATGAGTCATTTCTTCACATGAGGTGGCCATAGTATTGGAGTTTCAGCTTTCGCATCAGTCCTTCCAATGAATATTCAGGACTGATTTCCTTTAGGATGGACTGGTTTGATCTTGCAGTCCAAGGGACTCTCAAGAGTCTTCTCCAACACCACAGTTCAAAATCATCAATTTTTCTGTGCTCAGCTTTCTCTATAGTCCAACTATCACATCCATACATGACTACTGAAAAAAACATAGCTTTGACTAGATGGACCTTTGTTGGCAAAGTAATGTCTCTGCTTTTTAATATGCTGTCTAGGTTGGTCATAACTTTTCTTCCAAGAAGCAAGTGCATATATAAGAGCTAAAACTTTTTAACTCCTAGGAAAAAAGCACAGGCATGATCTCCTCTAAAAATAGAACAAAATAGAAATTCTAGAACTGAAAAATGTAACATATGAAAGAAAAGAATTATCAAATGTCACCTTGGATTAAGCAATGCTTTCTAAGATGTGGCACCAGAAGCCAAGCAACACAAAAATAAACACATTGGAGTTATTCAAAACTGAAAATTTTTGTTTATCAGTGAACACGATCAAGGAAGTGAAAAGACAGTTTACAGAATGGGAGAACATTTTCCCACATCCTGTCTCTGACAAGAGACTTCTCCTAGCACATATAAAACTATAAAAATAGCCCAATTAAAAAGGAGGAGGTGTTGGAAAAGACCGTGATCCCGAGAGAGACTGAAAGCAAAGGAGAAGAGGGTGGCAGGGGATGAGATAGTTAGATGGTATCACCAACTCAGGGGATATGAATTCGAGCAAACTCCAGGAGATAATGGAGGACAGGGAAGCCTGGCATGCTGCAGTCCACGGGGTTGGAAAGAGGTGGACGTGACTTAGTGACTAGACAGCAAATCATGTACATCTTTTTAAAAGTGTCTTTGAACAGTTTGTAACAGCTGTCCCAAAGCCCTTGGGGAGTTGTTCCGTCCCGTGTCCTCAGTCTATCTCTATGGAATTATTTCTCCTGGGTTGCGAGTTGGCTTCCTGGTCCTCTGGATGTCTGATAGCTTTTCATTGAATGTAGCCCACCGTGCGTTCTATGTTGTTGAGAATCCGACTTTTTTAAACGTCTGTAGAGAGTGTGAGTTTTGTTCTAGGAGGCATTTGGTCTCCTGGCTGATCGCAGGGGGTCTGCGTCAGAGGCTGGTGATCACCCCGTGGGCTGCTTGCTTCAGCAGATGCAAGCTCTGACGCCTGTCCTCTTCCAGCGAGGCCACTGCCCCTCCGTGGCCTCCTCCTCTTTGTGATGTGGCTTGAACATCACCCTAGGCAGACAGCTGGTGTGGACAAGGAACTCGCCTCGGGCTCGCCCTGCTCTCAAGGCTCACAGCCCCGCAATGTCTGTTCCAGTACCTGAATTTGCTTTCTGTGTTTTGTCCAGAGTTATTAATCGCTTACAGTGGGAGGGTAAGTATGGTAACTCATAACTCCACCATGACCTGAACCACAGGTCTCTCCTGACTTCTTTTAAATCATTCTGTTTTAGATATATTAATATTTAAGTTGTCCCTTGGTAGCTCAGTCAGTAAAGTATCTGCCTGCAGTGCAGGAGACCTGGGTTCGATCCCTGGGTCAGGAAGATCCCCTGGTGAAGGGAATGGCAACCCACTCCAGCATTCTTGCCTGGAAAGTCCCATGGACAGAGAAGCCTGGATGGCTACAGCCCATGGGGTCTCCAGAGACAGACATGAATTGGTGACTAACCCACCACCAAGTGGTTTGCAATGTTTAAATTCTCTCATGGGGAGAAATTCAAGAGAGATCATAAGA
>SJYV01029726.1:0-13443 GCA_006410875.1 Neotragus pygmaeus
AGAGGAGCATTTTGGATAAAACTTCATTGGAAACCCCACCACAACTAGAGATAAGCCCTTTGCACACAGCAACTAGAGTAATGACTGTAATAACTTGAAGGAGCCACCACATAACAACGAAAGAGAAACCCCCAGTACAGTGCAACTAGAGAGAGCCCCTGGCCATAACTTGTGTGTTGATCATGTGTTGACTACAACAAGAGAGGAGCATGAAAACGACAAAACAACTAGAGAGGAACCACTGAGTCCTTTGCTCCAACATGAGAGGAGCCACTCGACCCAGTGATAGAGGAACTCCCACCAAAACTGGAGAGGTTTCCCTTGCCACACACAGAGAGGTGGCCAGAAAGACATCACATATAGAGTAGAGTCCTTCTGCTGCACATAGAGATGAGCCCCATGAAGTAACTCGAGAGGAGGGCCTCACAAGCAGACAGGAGCATCCATGCAAAAATTTGTGAGGAACACTGAGTGCCAAAAGAAGAGAGGAACCCCCTTCAAAGCCACCCATCACCACATAAGAGGAGAGACCACTGCAACTCTAGAGGAGCCCCGAGTCCACAACTACAACTGAAGAGAAGGACTCCACTGCTATTTGAGAGACGCCACTGGCCACAAGGTGAGACTATGCCCACACCATACCTAGAGAGGAGTCACTCTGTGGGAAATATAGATGAGTCCCCCAACCACAATAAGGATGCCCTACACATTGCAATGAGAGTGTACTACCCTCAGATATTGCAGCTGAAGAGCCCCTCACCATAACTAGAAAGGAGCCTACACACCACAACTAGAGAGTAGGCCACTAGCACACTACAACTAGAAAAGAGCAGCCACATCATAGCTAGAGGTAATCCCTAACCACAACTAGAGCGGAGCTTGCAGATCACAGTTAGAGAGAATCAAAGCCACCACAACTACAGACTTGACCCCAATCACAACTAGGCCTGGTTTAGTTGCAGTAAAGACCCATGCCAAAACAAGTGAGTAGCTACTGGGAAATTGCAACAAGAGAGGAGCCATATTGCACATCCCTATTAGAGAAGAGTCGACCCATGACAACTCGTGAGGAGGCCACCCTAAAACTCAAGAGGAACCCTGAGTAACCTCCAGCTAGAGAGGAAACTCGAGTTCCCCACCACAGCTCAGGTAGAACCCTGAGACCTGTACTGGAACGAGAGAGGGACCCTGAGTTTCCATCACAAATCAAGAGGAGTTGTGAGTACTCTGACATAACTGGATAAGGACCCCAAGTTTCTCTCTGCAACTCGAGAAGAAACCTATGCTCCCAGCTGCAACTCAACTTGAGCCCCAGGTACCCTGTTGCCACTTGAAAGGAACCCCGAGTTCCCCACTGCAAATTGACAGGAACACCCAGTTCCCCACTGCAACTTGAGAGGAACTCTGAGTTACTTGCCTCAACTCAAGAGGAGGTCAGACTCCCCCAGACTCCCCAGGTGCAACTGGAGAGGAACTCCAAGTTTGCCCACCATAACTCAAAAGGTCCTCAAGCACCCTGCTGCATTTCAACAGGAGATACCAACACAAGACGAGAAGAGCTCTGAGTCTCTTGCCTCAACTCAAGAGGAGCTCTCATAGCAAACTGAGACAAGACATCAGCAAAATTAGAGGAACACCATGCCACTACAAGAGAGGGACTCAGGCACACATTACTACAAGAGGGGAGCAACCACACACAATTAGAGAAGTGCAGCTCACCATAACTAGAGAGCAGCCCACATACCACATTTGGAGGACAGCCCCACCTCACATTACAACTGTTGAGGAAAACCCCTGCCCAATGCAACAATAGAAGGGACTCACCATCACAACCAGACAGTGGACCCCCACTTCAATTAGAGAGGAACCTTCTGGATAAAACTAGATTGGAAACCCCACCATAACTAGAGAGTATCCCCTTTCCCACAGCAAACATAGTAACAACTGCAACAACTCAAAGGAGCCACCACATCACAGAGAGAGACCCCTAGTGCAGTGCAACTATAGAGAGCCCAAGGCCAAAACTAGTGTGTTGAACATGCTCCAAAATGAGAGAGGAGCCAGCACCCCAAATCTGGACAAGAGTCCCCCACATACCACAAAGTTTGAAGAATGCCATTTCCCAACACAACTAGAGAGGAACAACCGAGTCCTTTGTTGCAACATGAGAGGAACCACTGGCCACAATGACAGAGGAGATGCCCACAAAAACTAGTGAGGTTTCCCCCACCACAAACAGAGAGGCGTCAACCAAGACACCACACATAGACAGAATCCTCTTTGTAGCAAATAGAGAGGAGCACTCTGACTTAACTCGAGAGGGGGCCCTCATAAGGAGAGGAGCAACCATGATAAAAATTGTGAGGACCACCTAGTGCCAAAAGAAGAGAGGAACCCTCTGCAGGGCCCCCCATCACAACCTAAGCAGAGGGACCACTGAAAACTGAGAGGAGCCCCAAGTCCACAACCACAACTCAGGAGGAGGGCTCTGCCACTTAAGAGAAGCCACTGGCAACAATGTGAGAGTATGCACACAGACATCATACCTAGAGAAGAGTCACTATGTGGTAAATATAGATGAGTAACCTCCAACTCAAGAGGAAACACGAGTCCCTTGCCACAGTGCAAGGGGCACCCTGATTCCCATGCTGCACTTCGAGAGGAACACCAAATTCTTCAGTGCAACTCAAGAGGAACCCCGAGTTCCCTGCCTCAACTCAAGAGGAGGCCTGACTCCCCTACTGCTACATGAGAGGAACCTGTGTTCCCCGTTGGAACTCAAGATGAGCACCAAGCCCCCCCACCACAAGGCACCTTGAGAAGATCCCCAAGACCACCACTCCAACTCAAGTGCAACCATGAGAATCCAGCTCAGCTGAAAAGGATCCCTATTCCCCATCATGAGGACAGCCCCCGGAAACAAAGGGGAACCCCCCCACCAGAAGGAGAGGATCCCCTCACCACAATGAGAGTGAGGTCCCCAGGATATCACACCCAAAAAGGAGCTACAAATAGAGATGAGCCAGCCCACTGAAGCATCTTGAGAGGAGTTCTGCAAAATTAAGAGAGGAGCAATCCCATGAAAAACTAGTGAGAGGATTCAATGCCAGGAGTAGAGAGGATGCCCCATCCCATGGAGACAACCCACCACAACTTGGGAGGAAACACCTTTGCAAGTCGAGAGGAGCTCTGAGTCCCATGACTCAACTAAATAGGGGCTTTCCATGGCAATTGGAGAGGAACTCCTAGTTCCTCTGTACTCGAGCAGAACATCGAGTACACTCCACAACTTTAATGGAGCCCAGAGTCCACTGCTGCAACTCTTGAAGAACTCTGAGTTCCCTGCCACAATTCAGAAGGACCCCGAGCCAGCTGCTTCAACTCTAGAGGAGGCAGCACCAGAACTCGAGAGGAGCTCTGAGTCCCCTTCCTCAACTCAAGAGGAGGTCTCACAGAAAACTGAGATAAGACCTCAGCACTATTAGAAAGGAGCACCTGAACATCACGAGAGAGGGGCCCAGATCATATCACTACAAGGGAAAAGCACCCACAGCACAATTAGAGAAGTTCAGCTCGCCATATCTAGTGAAGAGCCCACATACCACATCTGGAGAAGAACCCCACAGCACATTGCACATATTGAGGAAAACCCCTAACTGTTGTCAATAGAGGAGACCCTCAGCACAACTAGAGACTTGACCACCCATCACAACTAGAGAGTTGAACCCCACTGCAAATACAGAGGAATTTTCTGGATAAAACTAGATTGGAAAACCTACCACAACTAGAGAGGAGCCCTTCACCAAAACTCGAAAGGAGTCCCCTGATTCATCTCGACATGATCCACTGCCCCCTGTTAGAGGAGTTCTGAGCTCCCACAGCATATTGATACTTGTGCTTCCTGAGACAAATAAAGAGTAGCCCACAACCTCTACAAAGATTCCCTCACCATAAATCAAGAGCCACATGAACACCACAATTAGCTTGGAGTCCCCTGCCACAACAATAAGTTGCACCCTGCCACAATTAGAGAGGAGTGTGCATATCACAACTAGAGAGAAGTTACACACAACTAGCCAGGAGCCCCTGGTAATAGACTTAGAATAGAACCTGCCAGTACAACAATAGAGAAGCACCCTGCCACAACTCCAGATGAGCCTACATTCCTCATGTGGAGAAGAGCCACAGAGACATTCCACCTATTGAGGAAAAGCCCCTTCCAAGGCACCAAGAGAGAATCATCCTCAATACAACTAGAGAGTTGACTACCCGTCACAATGAGAGAGGGCCAACCTGAACGAAATTACTGAGGAACTCCTAGCACCAAAGGAGAGGACCTCCTCTCTGGAGCCACCCACACCCCAACCAGAGAGGATGCAACTCCCCGCAACTAAACAGGAGGCCTCCACCACAACTCAAGAGGAGCCTGCTGGATATCACACAAAGAGAAAAGTCACTCTGCTCCTAATAAAGATGAACCTAACACCACAAGTAGAGAGAAGCTTGCACACTAAAGAGACTCGAACCCACCACAACTACAGAGTTGACCCTGACCACAATGATAGAGAAGTTCCATGCCAAAACTAGTGAGTAGCCACCTCACATTGTAACAAGAAAGAAGTCACCCTGCACATCCCTGCTAGAGATGAGTTGCCCCTAGACAGCTCTAGAGAAAGCCCCACCACAACTGGAGAGGCACCCTGTATCCCCCACCACAGCTCTAGTGTAACCCTGGGTCCCATGCTGCAACATGAGATGAATCCTGAGTTCCCACCAAAACTCCAGAGCTCTGAATCCCTGGCTGAAACTCCCAGTTTCCCACCACATCTCGACAGGAACACCAAGTTCCCTGCCTCAACTCGAGAGGAGATCTGACTCTTGCTGCTGCAAGTCAAAAGGAACCCCGAGATACCTTCAATTCAAGACTAGTCCCAACCTCCTTGATGCAATTTGTGAGGGTCTCAAGACCCCCACTCTAAATCAAGAGTGAGAATCTGCCTCAATTCAAGAGGAGTCCTATTCCAAATCCAGAGGGGGACCCCTGACAACAAAAACAGGCACTCCCTCACCAAAGCTGGAGAGGTTCCAATCACCACAGCTAGAGAGGTGCCCCCAGGACATTACACCTAAAAAGGAGTCCCACTGCCACAAATAGAACTGAATAAACTGAAGAAACTCAAGAAGAGTCCCTCAAAATTATAGAGTAGCAACCCCACCAAAAACTACTGAGGAGACCCCTGTACCAAAATTAGAGAGGACTGCCCATCCCACGAAGACACCCACAACAACTCAAGAGGGGGCATTGCCACAATTTGAGAGGAGCTCTGAGTCCCCTGCCTCAACTCAAGATGAGCCAGCATGTAAGTCGAGAGGAACTATGAGTTGTGTGCTATTTTCGAGAGGAATATCAGTACATGCCACAACTCGAGAGGATCCCCAAGTCCCCTGGTGCAACTCGAGAGGAACCCAGAGATCATCGCCACAACTCTAAAGCAACCTGAGCCCTTGTGGCAACTCGAAAGGAAGCCAGAGTTCATCGTCACAACTCAAAAGGACCCAGAGTCTCCTACTGCAACTTGAGGCGAGGCACTACCAGAAATCGAGAGGAACTCTGGGTCCTCTGCTTCAGCTCAAGAGGAGTTCTCATGGCAAATCGAGATAAGACCTCAGCACAACTAGAAAGGAGCACCACGCCACCACAAAAGAGGAGCCCAGCCACACATCACGACAAGAAAGGAGCACCCATGGCACAAATAAAAGTACAGCTCAAGACAACAAGACCACATACCACACCTGGGAAAGTGCTACTGTTGAGGAAAATTCCTGCCCAATACAACGAGAGAGGAGGCCCACACCACAACTAGAGACTTGAATACCCACCACAACTAGAGAGTTGACCCTCAGTGAAACTACAGAGGAGCATGCCAGATAAAACTAGATTGGAAAACCCACCACAACTAGAAAGGAGCACCTTGCCAACAGCAACTAGAGTAACGATTGCAACAACTCAAAGGTGCCACCACACGACAACTAGAGAGAAACCCCGAGAAAAGTGCAACTAAAGAGAGCCCCTAGCCACAAATAGTGTGGTGAACCTGGGATACAACCAGAGGGGAGGCTGCACATCGCATCTGGAGATGAATCTGAAACATACAACAAAGATTTAAAAACACCACTGCCCAAGGCAAATAGACAGGAACCACCAAGTCGTTTACTGCAACAGGAGAGGAGCCAGTAGCCACAATGACAGAAGAGGCCCCCACCGGAACTGGAGAGGTGTCCCCCACCACAAGTAGAGAGGAGTCCACCGAGACATCACACATAGAGGAGTTCCTTTGAAGCATATAGAGATAAGTCACCTGAAGTAACTCTAGATGAGGCCCTCACAAATAGAGAGGAGCAACCACATTAAAATCTGTGAGGAACACCTAGGGCCAAAAGAAATGAGACGCCCCATTGCAGAGGCTCCAAGTCAAAGTAATAACTCAAGGAAGGACTACAACCCTACTCAAGAGAAGCCACAGCCACAATGAGAGAGGATGCCCCAAAACATCAGACCTAGAGAAGAGTCACTCTGCGGCAAATACAACTGATCTCTCCCTCCACAACAGGAAAGGAGGCCCCTGCATACTGCAATGAGAGTGGACTCCTCTCATATATTGCAATGAAAAAGCCCTTCACCATAACTAGAAAGGAGCCCACACACCACAACTAGACAGTAGCCCACCAGGACACCACAAGAAGAAATAAAGACTTTCCACCACAACTTTAAAGGAACCTGTCTCAAATTGAGAGGAATGCTGAGTCTCCCACTGTAATTTGACAGGAACCCTATGCCATCACAAGGAAGGACCCCCAGGTGACAAAGACAGAGGAGGGACCCAGTAAAATTGGAGAGAATTCCCGTGCCAAAATTTGAGTGGAGCCCTCCAGCATATTGCACCTAGAGAGGAGCTCCTCTGCCGCAAATAGAGACAAGGCACCTGAAGTAATACGAGAGGAGCTCCCCAGAACTACAGTGGAGCCAACCCATGAAAACTAATGAGAATCCTCCAATGCCACAAGTAGAGAGAACACCCTCCCCACAGAGAACCCCCAGAGGTGGCATCACTGCAACTAGAGAGATGTCCTGAGTCTCCTCCTGAAATTAAGAGAAGGCCTATTCCACAACTCAAGAGAAGCCCATGGACACAACGACAGAGAAGCCCACCTGGCAAAACTGGAGGGTGTCCCCCCCCCACAACAATTAAAGGCATTATTTCAGACATTACACTTATAAATAGTCCCCTCCACTGCAAATAGAGATGAACCCCTCCTGCAAGTTGAGTAGATCCCCCTACCACCATCAGAGAGGTACATCCTATCACAGCTAGAGAGTAGACGCTCCACCACAACTCAAGAGGATCACGAAATCCCCTGACACACATCAAGAGGAGTCTCATACCACAACTAATGAGGAGTCTACACATGAAAACAGGAATGGAGCCCACCACATGTAGGAAGGAGGCCAGGAACCCTGTAACTAGAGAGGTGCAATCTCGCACACCACAGCTAGAGAGGAGGCTCTACCCCGCTCCTAGAGAGTAGCCCCTCAAACTACAAACAGAAATGAGCCAACAAATTGAACCTGGAGAAGAGATGTACAGCCTAATGCAACAAGATGGGAGTTCCCACTCCACAACTAGACTGGACTCCCCCAGGATCAGCACTAGGATGGACCACCCCAGAACACCACAACTAGAGAGAAACCCAACCGCCAAAACTAAAGAGTTGAATACATGCTACAATTAGATAGTTGACCCTCAGGCAAAACTGGTGAGGAGCACACCACCAAAATGGAAAGGTACTACCCCCTCACCAGCGTACATCAAAACTAGAGTGTAATACCACCACCACATCTAAAGTGGACACTTCTGCCACAAGTAGATACAAGCCCTCCAGACACATCACAGTTAGAGAAAAGTACCCACGCACATCACAACTACAGTGGACTTTTTACATGGATCATAACAATAGAGGAGGGCGACACTGGAACTAGAGAGGAGACCTCTTCCACAACTAGAGATAAGCTCCTCTTAACATCACCACTAGAGAGGAACATACCCATACATCACAATTAGACAGAAGTCCCCTGCAAAGAGTAGAGTGGAGCCCACCATGCCACAACTAAAGAGGACTCCCACTGCCACAACTAGACAGTAGCATCCTGTATATTGCTACAAGGAAAAGACCCCCTTCTCATCACAATCAGAGAGGAGCCACTCCCAGAACATTTTGAGAAGAGCACTCTGCCACAATTAGAGAGGAGCCCAACTACCACAACCAAAGAGAAGCCCATGTCCCACAGATAGAGAGAAGTCTGCAAAGGAGATATAGAGAGGAGCCACCCCACCACAAATAAAGTATGGACCCCCACTGCAACTAGAGTGAAGCCCCATGCTGCACTTAGACAGGAGCCAGCCTGCATTTCATTACTAGAAAGCATCTGCCCCACTACAGCTCGAGAGGAGGCTCAACTGCAACTTTAAAGAAACCCTGGATAATCTGCTGCAACTCAATGGGAACCTCGAGTTCCCCACTGCCACTTGACGAAAGCCCTATTCTGTAACAGGAAAGAAGCCCCTGGCCACAGTGACAGAGGAGCCACTCTGCCAAAACTGAAGCATATTCCCCGGCACAAATAGTGGAGTCACCCAAGATATAACACCTAGAGAGGAGACTCTCTGCTGCAAATAGAGACCAGCTCCCTGAAGTAAGTCTATTGGAATCCCTCAAATATAGAGAGAAGCAGCACCATTAATATTAGTGAGGAACCCCTAATGCCAAAAGTAGAGACCACATTCCCTGTGGAGCCACCTACACCCCAAGCAGAGAGGACACAGCCCCACAACTCGAGAGGAGCTCTCCACCACAACTTGAGAGGAGCCCACTGGACATCACACTCAGAGAGGAGCCCCTCTACTGCTAATAGAGACAAATGTCACACCACAACTATAGAGAATCTTGTACACCACAACTAGAGAAAATTGATCCCACCACAAGTACAGAGTTGACCCCGACCACAACTAGAGAAAATAATCCATGCCAGAACTAGTTAGTAGCCACCCACACATTGACACAAGACAGGAGCCATCCTGCACATCTCTGATAGAGACAAGTCACCCCCTAGACAAACTCTATAGGAAGCTACATTGCAATTCAATAGGCACACTTTTTCCCCAACCATGGCTCTAGTGTAACCCTGGGTCTGGCACTGAAACTTGAGAGGAAAACCGAGTTCCTGCCACAACTCGAGAGATTCTCTGAGTCCCCTAGCTCAATTCAAGAGGAGCATACCTTGGCAACTCCAGAACTCCAAGTTCCACGCTGTACTTGAGAGGAACACTGAATTCCCACTGCAATTCGAAAGGAAACCTGAGTCCACTGCTGCAACTCGAGAGGAGCCCCAGTTTCCCTGCCTCGGCCTGAGGGGAGGTCCAATTCCCCTGCTGCAGCTTGAGAGGAACCCCGAGTTCCCTGTTGCAACTTGAGATGAGACCCAAGCCCCATGATGTAACTAGAAAGGACTCCTGAGACTCAAAACAACTAAAGAGGAACCATGAGAATCTGCCTCAGTTGAAGATGAACTCTCTTCTGCATCATGAGAAGAGCACCCAGCAACAAAGAAAGAGGAACACTCCTGAGACAGCTGGAGAGAATCCCATCATTGCATCTAGAGAGAAGCCCCCAGGACATTGCACCTAGAAACGAGGCACTCTACCACAAATATAAATGAGTCCACTGAAGTAACTCAAGGGGAGCCCTGAATGCTGTGAACCAACTCAAAGGACCCTGAGCCCCTAGCTGCAACTCGAAAGAAGGCAATACAAGAAATCGAGAGGAGCCCCGAGTCTCCTGCCTCATCTTAAGAGGAGCTATCAGAGCAAATCGAGATAAGATCTTAACACAATTAGACAGGAGCACTATGCCACCACAAGAGAGGAGCCCAGGCACACATCTCTACAATAGAGGAGACACCCACAGCACAATTAAAGAAGTACAGCTTGCCACAACTAGAGAGAAGCACACACACCACATCTGGAGAAGACCACCCCCCCCCCAGCACATTGCAACTATTGAGGAAAACCCCTGACCAATGCAATTAGAGAGGAGACCCCCACCACAACTAGAGAATTGACCCACACTGCAACTAGAGAGGAGCCTTATTGATTAAACTTGATTGGAAAGCCCACCACAACAAGAGAGTAACCCCTTGCACACTGAAATTACAGTAATGACTAAAACAATTCGGAGGAGCTACCACATAAAAACTAGAGAGAAACCCAAGTACAGTGCAAGTAGAGAGAGCCCCTGGTCTTGAATAGTGTGTTGACAATGAGCCACAGTGAGAGATGAGCCTGCACACAGCATCTGGAGAAAAGTCCCCTGCCATACCACAATGACTGAGGAACACCAATGCCCAATGCAACTAGGGAGGAACCACCGAGTCCTTTGCTGCAACATAACAGGAGCCAGTGGCCAAAATGACAGAGGAGACCCCACCAAAACTGGAGAAGCTTCCCCTGCCACCAATAGACAGGAGACCACCAAAATGTCAAACATAGAGAGGAAACCCTCGGCCACAAACAGAGAAGACCTCTCTGAAGTAACTTGAGAGGAGGCCCTCACAAGTAGAGATGAGCAACCACACTAAAATTTGTGAGGAACATCTACTGCCAAAGAAGAGCAGAGGCCCCTGCAGAGACCCCCATCACAACCTAAGTGGAGGGACCACTGAAACTAGAGAGGAGCTCTGAGTCCACTGCCACAACTCAAGAGGAGGACTCCACCACTACTCAAGAGAAGCCAGTAGCCACGATGAGAGAGGATGTCCCCCAGATATCACACCTAGAGAAGAGTCACTCTGTGACAAGTAAAAAAGAGCTTCCCACCACAACAAGAAAGGAGGCCCTTGCAGATTTCAATGAGAGAGGACTCCCCTCAGATACTGCAACTAAAGTGTCCTTCACCATAACTAGAAAGGACTCTGCATATTGCAATTAGAGATTTGCCCAGCATCATACCACTAGAAAACAGCAGCAAATCACAGCTAGAGATAATCCCCCACCACAACTAGAGAGGAACCACAACTGATGCTTGAGATTAGCTCACTATCACACCACAACTAGAAAGAAACACCCATGTCACAGGTGGAGAGGAGTCCCTGACCACAACTATAGAGGAACACCCACCCACCCACCAAAACTCGAGAGGAGCCCCCTATGTCATCTTGATAGGATCCACTGCCTCCTTTTAGAGGAGCCCTGAGCCCCCACACCAAATTGATATGTTCTGCCTGAGAAAAACACAGAGGAACACACCACCGCAATTACATACTTGTGCCTACCACAACCTGAGAGACCTTGAATATCCCAAGTAGCTTGGAGGACCCTGTCACAACAAGAAACCAGCACCCTGCCACAACTAGAGCAGAGCCTGCACATCAAAACTAGAGAGAAGCCACTGACAACTAGACAGGCACTCCAGGAAATCGACTCTGAGACGAGCCCACTGGCACAACAAAAGGCAAGCCTCCAGTAATAGCTTTAGAGGAGCCTGCATTCCTCATGTGAAGAACAGCCCCATACACTGCAACTATTGAGGAAAAGCCCCTCCCTACTAAACTAGATAGAAGCTCACTCACCACTAGAGATAGAACACCCATCAAAACTAGAGAAGGTAAATTCCACCAAAATTTCTGAGGAACACCTAGCACCAAAGTTAGAGAGAACCTCCACACTGCAGCCACCCACTCCTCAGTCAGAGAGGACACAGCCCCATAAATCCAGAGGAGCCCTCCACCACAACTCAAGAGGAGCCCACTGGACATCACACAGAGAGGAGCTCCTCTGCTGCTAGTAGAGATGAACCTCACACCACAACAATAGAGGAGCTTGCACACCACAACCAGAGAGAATAGAACACACCCTGAGTACAGAGGTGACCCTGACAATTTCTATAGTAAAGACCAATGCCAAAACTAGTGAGTATGAACCCACACACTGCAATAAGACAGAATCCACCCTGTACATCCCTGCAAGAAAAGAGATGCCCCAAGAGAAGTCGACAGGAGCCCTCATGGCAACTCGAGATGAACCCTGAACATTCCCTCAACTCGAGTGGAACCCCGAGTTCCCCACGATGGCTTGAGTGGAACCCTGTGTCCCTTGCTACAACTTGAGAGGAACCCTGAGATCCCACTACAACACTAGAGGATCTCTGAGTCACCTGCTGCAACTTGACAGGAACCCTGAGTCTCCCATCCCTACTTGAGAGGAACCCTACATTCCCACTGGCAACTCGAGTGGAGCGCCAAACCACTATTTCAACTCAAGAGGAACCCTGAGCTTCCCACTGCAACTGAAGAGAAAACCTGAGTCCCCAGCCACAATTTGAGAGGAGACCTGACTGCCATGCTTCAACTCAAGAGGAACCCCGAGTTCCAGATCACAATTGGAGAGGAGTCTCAAGCCCCCTAATGTAACTTGAGAGGATTCCCAATGTCCCCAGCGAAACTCAAGAGAACTGTGAGAATCTGCCCTAATTCAAGAGAATCCATATTACACATCGTGAGGGGGACCCCCGCAACAAATCAGTGACACTCACCTGCCAGAGCTGGACAGGATCCGCTCATGACAACTTGAGAGAAGGCCCCAGGACATCGCACCTATAAAGGAGCCACTGTGCCACAAATAGATGAGCACACTGAAATAACTTGAGAGGTTCTCTCACAATTACAGAGGAGGAATCCTGCGAAAAACTAGTGAGGAGAACCCAGTGCCAAAATTAGAGAGGACTCCCCATCCACGGAGACAATCCACCACAACTTGAAGCAGACACAATGAAACTCAACAGGAGCTCTGGGTCGCCTGCCTCAACTCAAGTGGAGCCTTCCATGGCAACTCAAGAGGAACTCTGAATTCCAAGCTGTAATCGAGAGGAACACCAAGTGCCCACTGCAAATTGAGAAAAGCCCTGAGTCCACTGCCACAAATGGAAAAGTGGCACCAAAAGAACTTGAGAGGAGCTCTGAGTTCCCTGCCTCAACTCAAGAAGAGCTATTATGGCAAATCCAGAGAAGACCTCAGCACAACTAGAGAGGAGCACCACACCACCACAAGAGAGGAACTGAGGCACACGTCCCTACAAGATAGGATCACCCTCAATTAGAGATGTGCAGCTTGCCACAATCCGAGAGGAGCCCACACACCACATCTGGAGAAGAGACCCACTACACATTGCAACTACTGCAGGAAACCTCTATCCAATGCAATTAGAGAGCATCAGAAAGCCACCCACTGAAACTGAAGAGGAAATCACCAACACACCACAACTAGATGGTACTGGCACAAAGACAGAAATATAGATCAATGGAACAAAATAGAAAGCCCAGAGATAAATCCA
>SJYV01029733.1:0-17409 GCA_006410875.1 Neotragus pygmaeus
TTTTTTTTTTGGCTAACTCCTCCTGGAATCATCTTTCCGGTTTGGCAGGTACTTTTTACAGAGCAATGAGGTTTCCCCAAATGGAGCCTTTCTCTGGGCTATTAGGCTCTCAGTAAGGCAGGCCCAAACCTTTTCCCTTTCTCTCTGGAGAAGGCAATATGCATTAAGCTGAAATGTTACCTTCCAAAAGTGAGAAAGGGATTAGACTGCTGCTTCAGAACTACAGAATTATCTGGAATGTTTTTTACAAATGGTTGTTACATCAACAACAAAAAAGGTAATTACAAAATGTGTACATCACAACATGCTTTTAAAGACACTTTGCATTGTGCTCACATTCCCTTAAACGTTGTTCCCAAAGGTGCTCAGCCTCTAGCCCAACTGGAATCTCTGGGGAGAGGCAGAGACAGTTTGGCGAAAAGGACACAGGAGTAGGGGGGTGGGAGAGGTGGCGAAAGGAGAAAGCAGCCTTCCAGTTAAAGATCAGCCCTCAGTTTAAAGGTCAGCTTCGGGCAGGCTGGCCTCAGCGGAGTCGGGGTGAGAGGGAGGAGCAGCGGCAGGGCGGGACTGGGGTGCTCTACATCTCATTCAGGTCAAGCAGAGTCTGGTCCAGCATCCTTTGTGTACAGAGGTGCTCCTCTTTGGTGCATTTCAGTTTATCTAATGGGGGTAAAGGAGAGATGTTATAAAAGAAGTAAATGTCAAGGTCTACCCATTCTGAGAATTGGTCCTGTTGCAGGGAAGCTGCAAACTAACAAAGCAGCTGCCGTCTCAGCCACAGAAGTGAGCTATTGCATCACTTGGTTTTTCAGGGCCTCAGACTTGCCTACGGAAGTTACAGGTGTTGCTGGACTTCTAGGGGAGGAAGCTGGGGACCTTATCATTTCCTCTCCTCCCCACACCCCAACCAAAGCTTTCAGTCACTGAAGGAGGTGGCCTTAAGTTAAGCATCAGCCATCCACTCTCCTAAGTCTTTGCCCACAGGATAATACCTACTCCAAACAGCCTGCTGGAGTCTGACACATTGACAACAGGACGGGCATGTTTCTACCAGTAGAAACAGCAGAATCTCAACTGGAAAATTTGAGTACAATAGGATCCCCATGCACTACAGGTTTTCCTCAACAAGTAGAGAGGAGAGAAATGACTAGTGGGGTAAATAAAAGAACCCCCATAGCTAAAGTCAGAAAATCTAGAAAGAAAACAAAGTCATGAATACAACAAAACAGGGACTTCCTGGCAGTCTAGTGGCTAAGACTCTGAGCTCCCAATGCAGGGAAGGGAGCCCAGGTTTGCTTCCTGGTCAGGGCACTAAATCCTGCATGCTGCAACTAAGGTTGAAGATTCCACATGCCACAACTAAGATTTGATGCACCCAAATTAAAAAAAAAAATTTCCTTGTAAGTAAAACATCAATTGAGACTTTCACAGAGCTATTCTTCAGGAACTAGCCTGTGACACAGTTACTTGCAATTAAACATTATACCAGGAAAAAGAAGCACAAGGGAAAATGGGGAAAACGTCACGAAGAAAACCAGCAGCTAAACATCAAGAAGAATCAAAGCTGCCCAGCAAGCAAAGCACTCTCTGCTCTAGGGAGGTAGGGAAAATGCTCTTCAACTCAAGGAAGCAAAAGGCAACACTGACCTATTGATATCCCACACCCCTTTTCTTTCCCTTGTCTTTTTTTCTACCCAGTCAGAAGGGCCCATCCCCGGGCCTGCAGATGAGGCAGTTACAACATCTTGTCAAGTCAGTCCTTTTATTGTTAGAAAACATTCATGCAAGCAACATATCCTACAGTCAGTGCACAAGTGAAAGAGCAGCAAATACGGGTGGAAAACAGAAAACTCTCCCAGATTTCCTCATTATAATCTCTCAGGTCCCTCCCTTCATCACCCACAATCTCTTGAAAAGCATAGAAAGGCAGTATTAATTTTAACTGTTCCCACTTTACAGTGCAGTTAGGAAGACAACACTATTCTAACTTTTCCAATTAAAAATCAATTTGCTTAGGGCAAAATAATAACTTTAAAAAGACAATCAGCTTTTTGCTGGGGTCCAGGTCAGTGGTGTGAGCCGTAAGCTCTGTTTAATGGGCATCAGTGAGCCCTGCCCATCAGTCACATAGATCATGCAGCGTTAGCTTCAGCTCATTAGAAAGCAGGCGGTTTCGCTCAAGTTGGCTGTAGAGACGCTCTGCAGCAGCAATGGAGAGGAGAGAAAACAAGAGAAGGAGAGGAAAAAGAAGAGGAGAAAGAGAAAAAGGGAAAGTTAGTAGAGTACCAGAAGTAAATCTTGAGACTTTCAACTATCTGGTATACATAACATGCATCTGTAAGGCTGGATGGATGCAAGGAGGATTCAGTCAGTTGGTGAAAAGACCAACAGAGGAATAAAATAAAAAATGCAGGCTAACAAGCTGAAAGGATGACATTTTGAGGGAGAAAAATATCTTCTTCACAGTATTTATTCCCTGGGTTAAGAAACTGAGACAAGTGAAACAGCAAAAGAAGGAATACAGTTGGCTTATAAGAAATACATTTACAAAAATTAAGAGTTTGTAAGGAACCAATGCAAATAGTTGAATATTTTTCTATAAAAGCATTTAATACAGCATTATGAACGGGAGACTGGGATACATAGCCCATACTCACTCAACCCTACACTTTGTAATGCTTTTTGTGGTAGGTGTTGAGTGAAAGACCTATCATTGTGGCACATCCAATCAAAATCCAACTTCACCAAACCTGTTAGTGGCCACAGTCGCCAGCCCCAGGGAAGGTATATTGCCAATGCAAGCCAATCAAGACTATCCTGTTTCTCCAGCCTCACTAGCAGCTTAGGGTGATCACGTGATCCAATCCTGGCCAATGATGTAGGAGGTAGTGTGTTTGGGGGCTTCTGGAAAAACTAGCCTTCTTTCTTGCCTTGGACATGGATATGACTCGAGTAGCAAATTTCGACTAAGAAAAAAGGGCCATAAGAACCACAGAAACCCCAACTACATCAAGACAAAGCTACTCAAATCAAGACTTTTTATTATGAGAGAAAAATAACCCCATATTTATTTAAGCTGCTATTAAGATGTGTCTTAACTAAAAGCGTTCCTGATACAAGTAAGTGCTCAAATCCCCTGGCTTTATCTGGATTTTCCACTTGGAGCACATGTTAAAGAGGTAGAGAGTGGTGATCATCTTGTAATGTATAGAAATATCAAATCAAAAATCACTATGTTGTACATCAGTAACTAATATAAACTTAGTGTTATAAGTCAATTACACTTCAACAGTCTCACAGAAAAAGAGATCATATTTGTGGTTACCAGAGGGGGAGTGTGTGTGTGTATGGGGGTATTGGATGAAGGCAGTCAAAAGGTATAAACTTCCAGTTATAAAATAAGTACTAGAGATGTAATATACAATATAATATAGTCAGTGCTGCTCTGTATGTTTTATATTTGAAAGGTGTTTTTAAAAAGTCATCCTAGAAGTTCTCATCACAAGAAAAACAATTTTTTTTAATAAAAAAGAGGGGCTACAGTGACTCCAAATTCATGTGACCAACACAAGGGTAATGGAAATTGAGGGATAGGTCTTCCTAGTCTACTCCTAATGTCAGCCTCTGGTGTTCATAAACAAGTTTCTTCCTGTGTTTTATAGTCTGTTTCAAAATGGTCTCAGAAACTCAATAGGAAAAAGACTTCTCTGTCTTGCATCTGTGGGCTCACTGTGGGCATTGCCCAGTTACCTTGCCTTCTGGACTGAGGTTTTCTCAATTCTACCCAGAATTGGGGACTAAGGGACAGAATTGGAGAGAATTTTAAAAATTGCACTTCCTACTAAACCAGTGTCACAATAGGAGGAATATTCTCCCTCCCCTCCCCCTAGAGGGGAATTGAGAACTCATGTCTGAGGGCAGGTTTTAATTGTCACAGTAACTGGAGGGTCTAACTTATTTATTGGGCAGGGGATAGCAATAAATAGCATTGTTCTGTACATCCCAGAATTATCCTGACCTAAAGGGCTAAAGCCCACCATTGAGAAACACTGTACTAGTCTACACTAGTGCATCAGGTCTGGGATTGGACCTGTCTTATTCACTGGGGCAATCCTGACAAACAGTAGGGGTTCAAATTAAGTTAAAATCTCATTCCTTGAACTTCTTGGTGTTATATTACATCCAGAGACCACTGGCAACCTGGCTGTTCCATAACATCTATATCTAAATTAGTCTTGGTGTGACTCCCACTCTTAGGAAAGACAGGTGTTATTAGGATCCTAACTCTAAAAAGTCTGGTCAGGGAGAGTTTTGTTCCACTTAGGGAAGAAATAAAGAGGCAGAGAAGAAGTGGAAGCATTTTATTGCCTGATTAAATCCTAGAACTTCTAGTTCCTTCAGAATTGCATAAGGTCAGAAAGATAAATGTGACTGTTTTCTAACCGTTAACTTTGTAATAAGTAAAGTTTCTAACTCTGTTATTTCTATTAACTAAAAATTCAGGACCAGATATTAGTTCATTAAATTTCTTGGTTCCCCGTAAGAACAAATAAAACGAACAAACAAAAAGCAAGTCATAAAATCCCCCTTTGGTCTGATTTTCCTTTCAGGAAATAATCCCACGGATGCTACACATTCTTAGGCTTCACTAATCTGAATCAGGTCAATTTCATTCTGTAACAGGAAAAGGATGGGAGTGCCTGGAATAAGGGGAACTCTATCAGTGTTAAAGACTCACATTCAAAGAATGATGTAGAAAAGATTTTGCTTTGTTTTTTAAACTCCTCCCTCCTGTTAAGGCTAAGGAATATTCAACCAATATCGTGTGAATGGAGGAGTCTGGGTGTGGCTAAGACAAGGCTGCCTAACATAACAGGTCAGTTCTACCCATCAGGTAACTTGGGATCCAGTCATATTTTGTTTTATTCCTTGTCCCAACAATGGTAACAAGGAAGGGAAGAATGGATCCCAACACATCAGCCTGTGGTTTTTTTCTTGGAAATTAAGATGAGGAAAGTTACGGAGTGAAGCACTTTGCTCTGAGATTACCAATGCTCTGAGGCTTCACCCTATTCCCATACCAAGTCTTGGCTCAAGTAACATAAGATGGTTTCTACACCTCACTCTTCTTTCTCTAGTCTCAGTTCTTTCCTTTGTTAGAAGCCTTCCTCTGTGCCAAAGTCAATTCCTTCTGCCCACATACTAAAACAGCTGGTACTTTACAATCAACAGAGCAGCCACTGGCCACATGTGGTTAATTAAACTCAGAACTAAAAGTAAGCAGAATTAGAATTTAGTTCCTGGGGCACACTAACCACATTGAGTATTCAACAGCCCCATGTGGCCAGTGGCTGCGATACTGGAAATCACTGTCAAAGGTTCGGACAGACATCACTGTTCTAGACTATACTTCAAGCCTCTTTTTTCCTTTCCATCAATTTGCTTCTGCTCCTTGAAGTACGGGTCCTCTCCTTGTCCTTAATGCTCAAAATATTCCCTTAGATTAATAAAGCATCGATGACAATTATGTTTTCATAATTTTCAATTATAATCCTTCTCTACCTGTTAAAGTTGAGAATCACCAGAAATCACCCAGTGACTCAAATTTTTTTAACAGTTACTCATTTCTACTATCCTTCCAACCAGTTCCATTTGGCTTCCACCTCTACACAGATTTTCCTCTGCTTAGTTTTTCGTTTTACATTTGCAATTGTCTTTATGATTCGAATTGACTTCCCATGGCCTAAAATGCCTCCTAACCTCATGGACTCCTAAATCTCTTTTGTATCAAACTCTCCCCCTCCAGTGCTAGGATTTGTTTTCATCTTGGATACCAGTTAGCTTTACAGACTTATTCCCTTGCCTTCCCAAACCAGGACCATATGACTTCTTTACACCTTTAATACCACCATTTTCCTAGGTTCAAAACCAGTCATCCTTGATGCCTCCTTCTTGCATTTAGTGACCATCCTTCATAATGCCCATGGTCAGCACCATCCCCTAATACCACTATCTAGGTCAGATTTTTCTCCCTGGGAAACTGCAATAACGCAACCCAGTATTTCCTAAACTGTGGTACAGTCACTGTTAGTGATATGTGAGAAGACTGCAGACAGCATACTTTTGTGAACTTAATTAGCTATATGACTTTAATGTTCATTAGCAAAAAAACACTAGCACATGTCAAAATTTGATTTCAAGTTAGAATTGTGTAGTGTAAGAATTATTTTAGCATGAGAAATTTTAAAATGAGTAAATTAAAAAAAAATAATGTAGGCTGCATGTAAATATGGAAAAAGCAGTCAAAAGCGTTATGCAAATGAATGAAATCTGGGAATCACTGCCTTAATGGATCACTTTGATAATATGCTCCCTTTCCAATATGTTCTTAACTTAGCTGCCAAATTAACTCTTCATTCTACTCAGAACACATCCTTGTTCAAAATCTCTAGTGGTACCCCCATCATCTACAAAATAAAATTAAAAACTCCCCAGCCTGATTACAGCACATACCTGTTCCCTAGTTTATCTAAATGGACCCTTAAACCTCTGGTGTCCTTCCCAACTCTATGCTTTTGTTCTTTTGGTTCTCTTTGATGAAAATGCTGAAGATCCACTTTCCTTCAACCAGACTGTCAAAAATCCAGTCTTTTGGAATCCAATAAAAATGAAGAGGAAAGTTTTAACATGTTTATTAAGTAACTTGTATGTGCCTCCTATCATGACACTTTTCTTATCATCAGCACTGCAATCAACCTCTTCCTCCCTGAGGGTACTTGATTATTTGGGATACTCATCACACATCATCTTTACATATGTTTTCTCTCCCATTAGATTCTGAGCAACCTGAGAGTAAGGAAGATGCCTCCGCCTTAATACCCTGTGCCTAAACTAGTTAATAACCTGTACCTTAATCACAAAGGCTATATGGCAAAAAGAAATGGTATGGACAGAAAGAAAACTGAATTCAACGGGACCTAGAGTTTTAAATTAGAGAAAACCTCTATACCTGGCTGTATCTGTTTAAAAGAAAGCCAAATTTTAAATATATACTATGCTGAGAAACTGAAGTACTAAGTGGATTACACTTAGGTACTTAGGTAAGTATAATCGATTACACTACTGAGATTAAACTATCTCTGCTATGTAAATCAGCATAGGTTTATATTTAATTCCACAACATGAACTTAGGAACAATTCTACTAGAAGCAATTTACCATATTTATGCATATACTAAAAAAAGTGGTACCTGTGTATAACATTTGAAATATGCATTACTGATTGTTTTCATTTTCCCAGTAAATGATCATTTATCACTTATATTCCACTAGCATATACTAGCAGGCAAACTACTTAGTGAGCCTCAAATATGTAAGATAGGTTTATAACTGCTGGAAATTCTACCTATTATGTATTTTCTCTGACTTGGGGCAATATACTTAAGTCAATTTCAGCAGTCACATATTTGGGTCCACCGGGGGTATTCTAAGGATGAACCACTGGTAAAAGGGTAGAGAGGATATATTGAGAGGTACTTCAGTGGTCTCTTTTAAGTGGTTCTTTTAAGAACCACCTAAGGAGAAGACAAACATTCCAGACAGGATGATTTAAGAACCTAGAAGTAAAGGACTTGGATAATTTCATTCAGCTTGAGTGTCAAACTCGAGCTCCTATTCTAAGGAACCTCTCCTAGTCCACCACTCTGATAGATCAGTTGAATTTAAATGTCAAGAAAAAATAGACACACACAGAAGTGGCTTTGATTATATAAGTCAGAGGAGGGAGAGCCTACAATAGCTGCGCCCCACATTACACCCCCAAGGCTCCTTTTTAGGGACAGCAGCAGCTTTGTCAATGACACAAATGCAGGGTAGCATGAGGCTTCTGGCAGCTTAACATTTTAATTTGGGGTGAGGGGTGGAAGAGAATACATAAGTTGTTTTGTGGCCACCTCCCCCCAGGCCATCTTAATGTCTTGGGTATCAGCCAGGCTGACCCAAATGGAATCCAGAGCGAGAGTGGGGCGTTGGGTTCCCCGAGGAAAGGGGGTAGATCCAGAACAGAGCAGAAACGGTGGTAATTATCTGTGTGAAAAAGGAGACTCTAGGTGAGAAGGACAAGCATCAATCTAGACAGCAATTCAGGAGAGAGGAAGAGGAGAAAAAGGTCGGTGGCAGTAGGAATGATAAAAGACAGCCAGATACTGCAGCCTGAGTAATTTGGCTTCTTTTCAGTTAGTGGGGAAAAGGCAGATTAGCGTCAAGGATCAGGGATCCACTGCAAACAGATGAAGGGCCCCACAACTCTTTTTGGTGCTTTTTACTACCTGGCTTGCTCTGGGACTTGGCTCAACCTTTTAGGTGAATTTGGTATTTCCAATCATGGGTGTTTCACCTGAACTTCAGTATCAGGGTACAAACCATACACACCAGGAAGTCTGGGTGCTACGGCCCAAGTCACTGGCTCTCTGGGCCCTAGTTCTTTAATTGTATGACAACATGATTATCTTAAGCAGTAACTCTTCTGAGAGGAAACTTAAGAAACAAACGGGAAAATCCCAGTGTCATAATGAAGGGACTATGAATAAAAAGTGCAAAAATTACACTAGGGTTAAAAATTAGATCAGGGTTCTACCGCTGATCCAGGATTCCATGCCTCCGCAGCTTTTGCCAACAAGTAACCAGCACCAATGTTTTAAAGGTAAGAGTGGAGATTCTACTTTCCAGAAGACGAAAGCAGAGCACACTATGCAGAGACTGTACCCCCACCCACCCACCAGCCAAGGCCCCAGCCCCACTCTGCTGTCAGATAGTTACATAGAGGTCATGTCATTGAGGGCGTGGTCCAGCTCCTCGCTAATGGCCTTGTACTTCAGTTTCTGGGCATAGAGCTCATCTGGACAGGCACAGGAACCACAGGGAGGAATGAGGACACAGAGTAAAAGGTATCAGAAGCAGATGAAGAGAGGGAACCGTTAGAAATGAGGGAAAGCGTGACCATGGGTCTAATTCCACCTTGAGGAGAATATCTATCCTGGTAGCCGTGACTGGCCATTTTCAGATCCACTGTCCCCAAGACCAACCAGACTTGATACCTCTAATACCTCTAATCAATTGCAGCAAAGGCTGAGAACCTGGGCATAGTCGTGACTAGAAATTCCAATTACCAAAGGCACTTAAGAGGATACCACTCCCACCCAGCAAACCTAATTCCTAGTAGTGATAACACTGAATTTAACGAAAATAGAAAAAGGAGAAAATACACATTAATACTCAGACACTTACTATTCAGACCTACCAAGCATGACCAATATTCTTGGTCCCTTTGCTCTACAGGTTGCCTGCCCCAAACTCTCCCAAAGAATATTCTGCTACCCAGAGTGAACCAAATCAGCATATCTCAGACTTCTTGGAGAAAAGGACAAACTTTCCCTTGTTAGGGTAGATGCAGCTGCCAAATTGCAGGGGCAGGAAGCATTCAGAAAGCCCCTGGCATTGGTCAGCTCTGAGAAGTGGTCATTCCACTGCTGTGTCCCTTGGTGAGGTCCCCCCTTCAAGTTAAGTGGTGAACAACAATGCCCAAAGTAGCCATGGGTGACATGGGGGTACACGCCATGACCAATCTCCTCCAAGGGGAGGGTACAAATTCCAGAATATTAGGTTAAGTCTCATTAAAGGAAAAGAGTAAGTATAAAAATCCAGTTCCAAGATCTGGCCCACTTCACCTGGCTGTGGCACAGGATAGGGCATAGGATGCACGCCAGGTCACCACCAAATCCTTCTGGTGTTGAGGGGAAGAGGGTCATAGGGCAAGGTCTTCCTCTCTATTCATTTTAATCCCTCACCAGGCTCCATACCTTCCAAATCATCAATTGTCTTTTCCAGCTTGGCTACCGATCTCTCAGCAAACTCAGCACGGGTCTCTGCCTAGGGGGACATGAAATGAGTCAGAACCAGAGATAAATAAGACAGTTCGAGAAGGGCCTCTATTTTTTCCACCTTCTGCTTCTATAATTTTCAGAACCAAAGCCAGCTCGCCTAAGTCAACGAAATGCCTTATGTGCCTCTCAATGCCTTGGGGCCCCTCTCCTCATACATAATCCCCCCAGCTCACCTCCTTGAGTTTATCGGTAAGAATCTTTATCTCTTCCTCATATTTGTCTTCTTTTTGAGAGTACTGTAAGAGAAGTAGAATAAACATCTCAGAATAGATATTACTCACAAAGATGACACCCCGCTCCCGACATTTACATTCAACATCCTCTTAGATAGAATGTGTTGAATGATCCATGAGAGAGAACAAGGCTGTTTCAGAACAAACAGTCCTTAAAACTCACAAATCAATGTCCTTGGAGCCACGATAACCTCAGACTCCACCAGGACTGTTTTTAAAGTGGACCTAGGTTTTGATCAACACAGGAAGGCGTTCTTCCTGCCTCCAGGCTAATGAGTCAATGTGGCGACACCTGGAGGCCATGTGGCTGAAACAGTCCCACAAGAAGCTAAAGACAAGCCGTCTTTCTTTATGCCCATTAGGTTTCAGATCTGATACTACTTGTTGCCCCAAACATCAGCATAGCAGTATCAGCCTGAGGAGAACATCGATCACCCCAGGAATCTGAGACCAAGGAGTTTCTTTAACTACAGCAATCAAAGTGCACGGGAATTGGCATTAAACCCGAATCTGGAGAGAACAGGTGGATACTTCTCACTGGATTATATAAGGAATGAGTTTCTCCCATTTTTCATCAAGGGCAGGGCTGGGCCCAGGCCCCACAAGCCTGTCACTTTTACAAACCAGCCCCTACCTTCTCCGCCTGAGCCTCAAGAGACTTGAGGTTGTTGGTGACATTCTTCAGCTCCTCCTCCAGCTCAGAACACTTACTGTGAATATTTTAAATACCGCAGGAGAGGAAAGGGGAAGAAGAGAATAAAAAAAGGGAGAGAGACACACAGACATGAATTGAACCTATACGTAGAGAGAGTTGGAAGGCATACTGGGGAAAAGAGAAGTTCCCAGGTTATTTGAGCAAGCATCAACCCTCCTCCCTCTACCAGAGAGCACATCAGGAGCTGGGCCCTCCTGGGCTGGGACTCAGAGTGTTCGGACACTAGTAAAGAAAACACCTGAGAAATCACTACCAGGAACAAATCAGAACAGCTACCTGGGGTGGAAGTGGGAACGGATGCCCAACCCAAAGAGTCCCCCAAATCACCCACGGGAAGGCGAGACCCTGTGGAGAGGCAGTGAAGTAATTAGGAAAGGAGAGATGAAAGATGCCAAGTAAGTGGAGAGGGATGGAGCATTCCATGAAGAGATGAGAAAGCACTCAACAAACCAACCAGTGGAGGGGAGGCAGCTGCAAAACAGAACAAAAACAAAACCGAACAAAATCACACCATACACAGAACCGCTCTGTGGGTTTAATGGTTAGTACCTTTTCTTCAGCAGCACTCAGACACTTCAGGTTCTGGTCCATCAGTCTGATTTGCTCATCCATCTCTCGGCAACGGCTGTTAGTGATAGTCACAGGGATCGCACAAGCCAGGTGGTGGGGAGGGAGAAAGGTCAAAAAGGAACACAGCAAGGAAACAAGCAGCAAAATGGGTTAAAAAAAAAATCCAAAAAAAAAAAAAGGAAAGAAAAACATTACCATGGNCGGCTGTTAGTGATAGTCACAGGGATCGCACAAGCCAGGTGGTGGGGAGGGAGAAAGGTCAAAAAGGAACACAGCAAGGAAACAAGCAGCAAAATGGGTTAAAAAAAAAATCCAAAAAAAAAAAAAGGAAAGAAAAACATTACCATGGTCATGATATGTCATGTCTAGGAGAGGGAAATGCAAGGGAAGCACAAATAAATCTGTATCAGCACGGACTTTGTTAAACAAGGCCCAGAAGGTGCCATCAGGGGAACAGGTCATGTCTGCCTTTGCTCAAAAGTTCCCCAGCAGCTTAGAGAAGTACTAGAGACAGATCTTAAGTCAACACAGCCACTTCAATGCCCCAAGAAGCAGCAGAACCCAGTTGGAAGAACCCAGTAGGCCTGCCGGCCAACAGTTCACCATTTTTTTTTTCCAGATTTCATCTTCCCCTCAATTTATAAACCTTCCCAATAAGAAATCAGGAAGCCTCATTTGTCACATGGTGTGAGTTAAGACAGTTAAGAAAAGCCCAAAGCCATTCTTGGGGCTAGAAGAAAAAAGCATTCTAAATGACTCCCACTCTCTAGGTCCTGTTTAACAAGGCTGAAGAAATGCTACTTTATTCACATTAGTGCCCAGGCCAGAAGGGAAGGAGCAGAATGGTGCAGCAAGATTTGGGGGGCAAGATACTCACGACTCTGCCAGCTCGGCTCGCTCCTCTGTGCGCTCCAAGTCTCCCTCAATAATCACCAACTTGCGAGCCACCTACAGGAAAAGACATGGGTTCAGTTCAGTGGAGCAAAAAGAAGGGGCTCATATCACTGGAGAGAGGGACAAGCGAAGAGTGCCATACCTCTTCGTACTTCCTGTCTGCCTCTTCTGCAATGTGCTTAGCTTCTTTGAGTTGGATTTCCTGGAGTTCCATTTTTTCTTCATCTTTTAAGGCTCGGTTTTCAATAACCTTCATTCCTCTGCCAGAAACAACATGGACAGATGTAGCATTGACAGCCTGGGGAGCCTGTCATCAGCTCAACTCTAAGGGACCCAGAACTGCACCATGTAAAGCCCATGCCTCTCTGCTTGTATTGCTCAAAAACAATTTTCATAGCACCTTCTCACCTTAGTTGAATTATTCTGCTTAAAATCTTTGCTTATAAATACATGCTTATTAAAAAAAATTAACCATTTAAATAAACAGTCTAAAGGTCTAATCAAAAAGTCTCCCTAATTCTAGTCCTGCTCATCAAAAGTAATCGAATACCTGATAATCCTTCCAGAAATGTTTTATATACCAAAAATCTCATCACCTTTCCCCACGCCCCAAAGGAACCACACTACAGCACTCTGCAATTTGTTTTCCTCACTTTCTGTAATTTGCCCGCTATTCTATATAATAGTGTACACATAGCTGTCTCATTTATTTTCATGGCTACACTGTGTTAATGTACTCCCAACAAGGAATTTTTTTAATTCTGAAAAGTCTTAGTTTGTGCAAGTCATCACATACTTTTGTTCTCATTTTAAATCACATGTGGCAAGAAGCCAATTGGCTATTTTCAACAAAGATGAGCTGGTTCAAGGACTGTGGTTCTAACCCTGGGTACGCATTAGAATTATCGATGGAGGGGGGAGTTCTCTGGTTGCCTAGCGGTTAGAGCTCTGGGCTTTCATTGCTGGGTCCTGGGTTTAATTCTTGGTTGGGGAACTGAGATCCTGCAAGCGAGGCCATGCAGTACTCCCCCAAAATTTACTGGAGAGCTTTAAAAATAGCCAGGCCCCTTTCACAATGGGTTCCAACTGATTTGAGATGGGACCCAGGCATTCTGATGTATTTTTTAAACTCCCCAAAGATCCCTACCATGCACTCTCATGATTCTAACAGTGCAGCCAGGGATGAGAGAGATTATTAAATCAGTGATTACTGGGCTCCACCTCTGATCCACTGATGAGTGGCAGAGGCTGCTGATGGGACGTTCTCCCAAATTCCTGGTGTAGCTGGTCTGGAATCTCACTTTGAGAACCATTTTGAATGGGTGCTAAATGGAAGCCAGAAAAGTTATGACCAACCTAGATAGTATATTCAGAAGCAGAGACACTACTTTGCTGACTAAGGTCCGTCTAGTCAAGGCTATGGTTTTTCCAGTGGTCATGTATNATGCATTGGAGAAGGAAATGGCAACCCACTCCAGTGTTCTTGCCTGGAGAATCCCAGGGATGGAGGAACGTGGTGGGCTGCCGTCTCTGGGGTCGCACAGAGTCGGACACGACTGAAATGACTTAGCAGCAACAGCATATTTTATTAAATTTTAAGTTATAAATGTGCTATGTTTTCATCAGAGAAGTTTTGAGAAATACAGAGGAACACAAAGAAAATAGTTTAAAATGAACCATAATCCCACATTTCAGATAAAGCCATGATTCAAGTTTTGGTGAACCTTATATCTTTCAAAGTTTTTCTGAACATACAATAATTATGCTACTTTTTAAATGGATTGTTATAGTCCATTGTGTCTTATAACCTACTTTTTTCAGTCAATAATATATTGTGGCTAGTTCCACCATATTGATTTCAAGTAACATTTTACCATGTATATTTAAATAACTGTAAAGTATTTAATATATGAATGCAGCATTGATTGTTTATAAGTTATCCCCTCCTGTTGGACTGAGAAATTGTTTCGTTTGGAACTAACATGATGCTACAATGAACCATTCCTCTAGCATCTCCTTGTCTGCTTCTGTAAACTTTCACAAGTAGAATTTCTGAACATTAAATGAACATTAAAAAGTTTAAGGGTTTGCTACTCATTCACTTGTACAAAAAATATTTATTAAGGGCAAACAGAATCCCAGGCATTCCAGCCTCTAAGGATATAGCTGTGAGCCAGTCAGTTAAGATCTCAGCCCACATATAGTCTATACCCATGGGAGGAGGCAGACAACTCACAAGTGAGAAATTAAGGTCATGAAGTGGTTTCAGAGAGCAATGAACACTTTAAGAAAAACAGAGAAGGTAGGAGTACAGTGGCAGACTCGTATTTTAGAGACGATGGTCAGGAGGTATCCCAGAGGATATTAGATTTGAATGGAGTCCACCTTCTAGGGGGACTTGTTCCAGGCAGAAACAGCACATGGTAGGGTCTGCTAGGTGGACTGAGCTGGGCAGATTTGAAGACTTATAAAGCTGAGGTGGCTGAAGTGGAGTGAGTATCAGGAAGATACGGGGAAGGCAGGCAGAAGTCAGATCATGAGGGCTCTACCTGGGCCAGGAAACCTTTTACACAATAGGGGGACCTGATTGTGGTGACCTGCTAAGAAAGTCCAGAGAAGGAAATGGCAACCCACTCCAGTATTCTTGCCTGGAGAATCCCAGGCACAGAGGAGCCTGGTGGGCTGCCATCTATGGGGTTGCACAGAGTCGGACACAACTGAAGCGACTTAGCCGCAGCAGCAACTAATTTGCAGTCACTGGCTGCTAGGTGGAGACTGGACGATGGGAGGCAGGGATTCAGTTAGGTGTGTATTATAACTGTCCAGACAAGAAATGAGGGTGGTTTGCACTGCGGGAGGTGGGTAACAGGGTGGTTTCAGAATGTGTATGTCAAAGTAGAAATGGCAGGAGTTCAAGAAGGAGGAAGTATGGAGCATGAGGGAAATACAGGCAATCACGGACGCCCACCAGAAAAGTCATGGCCCTCAACAGTGAATCATAAATCATTTTTCCCCACAGTCTTACCAATTTTATTTTTTCCTCTTTGTCAAGCAAAGAGGAAAGCAAAAACAATAAGCAAAAATTATTAAATAGTTTTATATTTCTTCACCACTACTGAGGTTAGAAGTATGTTTGTGCTTATGTACCATGTCTGTTTCTGCAATCGTGAAAATAATATTTTTAGCTAAAGTTGCTCTTTTTGATAAACAATAAGAATACGTGTCTGTCTTCCCCATAGAATATGAGTTTCACAAAAGCAAAGGACAAAAGGATTTAGTTTGTTGGCATCATTATTCTGTTGATGGTACCTAGAAGAGTGTCTATCATATAAGCACTAACCTATGGATGCCTTTGGATGCAACCTGCTAACCTTTGGATGTCTCAGTATGCTCCAGGCACTGTCCTAAGTGCTTTTTATATAAAAATTCACTTATAAAAACCCATTTACAGATAAATGAGCTATGGAGAGGTTATGTAACATGTCCAAGGTACAGGCAGTTTGGCTTCAGAGTCCAGCTCTGGACTCATCCACTGTGCTCTAATGCTTTTTGGTAGCAAATGCCAATATAGACTTGCATATTGATTAGTTAACTTTCCAATCTACAAAAGGTGAACAGCAAAACATGTTTAAACATAAGTGTTTGGAAGAGAAAAGCGAAAGCGATAAATAAAATGAAGCTAAATTTTAAAAACTCACTATAGAAATAGAGGAACATTTACTACAGAAGAAAAATCATTTAAAATCTATTTTGTGAGTAAATTAAGAAGAGGGTTAATATAGTATTGCACTCTAGGATAATGCTTCAAATTCTCAACAAGAAAATCCATCCATGGTTAATGACCTAGAGGTGTTAAGTGAGGCTCTAGAATGAACATTAGTTTCCAAGCTGTCTCCTGGCCTTGACAAGGCTCAAATCCACGCCATACTCCCTGCTAATTAATCTTCCTGAAACATGTGTTCTTGCTGAACACACGTCCCTGTCATCTTCTCCTTAATAGCCCTTCGTTGTAGAACAGAAATTTTCTTGTTGAAAGAACTGTGGTAAGCAGGGGAAATAATTCCAGCGTTGGCTCCTGGGAGTGCTGAGGAAGACTCTCAGCCCCTGTAGTGACTGTGAGAGAACTATTTTCCCTCTATCATCCTCCATATTTCAGCTGTAAAATAGGAATCATAGGCGGTGGTGAGAACTGAGTGAGGCAAGGTGGTCTGATGGTTAATTTGTGTCAACATGACTGGACCATGAAGTGCTCAGATATTTGATCAAATGTTCTGGGTATGTCTGTTAAAGTGATTTTGAATGAGATGTAACATTTGAATCCAGAGCCTGAGTAAAGCATACTGACCTCCCTAAACTGGGTGGGCCTCATCTAGTCAGTTTAAGGACTGAATAAAACAAAAAGGCTGATAACCCCTAAGAAAGAATTCTTTCTGCCCAGTGGCCTTTGACTAGGACAGTGATACTTTTTCCCTGTCTTTCAGACTCAAACTGGATCATCTGCTCAGGTCTCAGCCTGTCAGTCTTCAGACTCAAACTACACCATCAACTCTCCTAGGTCTCCAGCTGACGATTTCTGCAGATCTTTGGATTTACCAACCTCTGTATTGCAAGAACCAACTCCTTATAATAAAAAGTAAACGCTGATTCTCTTTCTCTGGAGAAGCCTAACTAATATAGCGTGCTATCTATCACTCAGTGCCTACAGTAACTGCTTAGCAGATGTGTTTTGTGGTCAAATGTTTCTCAATTTCGTTCCTGCTATGCCATTTTTAGTTGTTAATTAGGACAAGTTAAGGTCATTTGTCTATGCCTCAGCCCTCCTTATTTTTAAAATGAAGCAATCCATAGTATTTAATTCTGCTAAGAAGATTAAATAATAAATTACATAAAGCATCCAAAATATGATAAGTGCTCAATAAATGGCATATACTATTATTATGCCTTTCACAGGAGTCTGAAATAGGAATGGCTCAAGGGGCCAGAAGAATAATATAAGTGAGTGAAGGAGTGCAGGCAATATTTTTCCTTAAATACAAAGCTGCATTTTACAGGAACAT
>SJYV01029734.1:0-11129 GCA_006410875.1 Neotragus pygmaeus
GAGCACCGCCGCGGGGAGCACGTGGGGGCCCAGAGAGCATCGCCGCGGGGAACACACGGGGGCCTGGAAAGCACCACCACGGGGAGCACGCGGGGGCCCAGGAGCACCACCTAGACCACGCAGGCCCTCTGCTCAGGTCTTACCAGGCTGAGCTCAGGAGTCGGTGGGGCTACAGCCTCCTCTGAGCTCCTCAGCTGTTCCCAGCTCGCCCATCTCTGCTGCTACTGCTGCTGCTGCTAAGTCACTTCAGTCGTGTCCAATTCCGTGCGACCCCATGGACTGCAGCCCACCAGGCTCCCTCGTCCCTGGGATTCTCCAGGCAAGAACACTGAAGTGGGTTGCCATTTCCTTCTCCAATGCATGAAAGGAAAAGTGAAAGCGAAGTCACTCAGTCGTGTCCGACTCTGTGTGACCCCGTGGACTGCAGCCCACCAGGCTCCTCCGTCCATGGGATTTTCCAGGCGAGAGTACTGGAGTGGGGTGCCATCGCCTTCGCCCACCCTCTCCCCATCTCTGGCAGGATGCATTTCCTCACAGCCGCTAGACTGATGTTGTTTTTGCTACTTGTTGGCCAGGGACCGCGCCCGGCTCCCAGGACTGCCCTCAGCTCCCGCCGCACAGCCCTCCTCTCACAGCATGGCCGCATGCTCCTCTGGCCGAGTGGCCCGAATGCGGACTGTCTCTTCGTGTGTTTGCCTGCCATCTGTATGTCCCCTTAGACAGATCCTGTTGGTTGAAGCATTCATAGATATGACACCACAGTCGATTTTGGTTTTATCAAAATCCGAAACTTTTGCTCTGCAGAAGGCCCTCTTACGAGGATGGAAAGACAAGCTACAGATGAGAGAAGGTCCTCACCAACCACATATCTAACACAGGGCTTGTATCTGGAGTGTCTAAGGAACGCTTACAATTAATAGTAATAAAACAGTCCAAGTAGAAAATGGACAAAAGATACAAAGAGATTTCACCTAGGAGGACACACAGATGCAGACAAGCACATGAAGAGACGTTCGGCATCGTGACCCACTGGGTCACAGCAGAGCAAGGGACGTGCAAACTAGTGACGAAACCTTGGTAAGATAGTTCTTAGACGAGGAACACTAGCGTCAATACCGAAGGCTGGTGAGGGCGTGGGGAAGCTCGACGCCCGGACATCACTGGAGGGAATGGACAGCGACACAGCCATGCTGGGAAAGCGTTTGAGAGTTTCTTTTAAAAAAGACAAAACTGTACTTACTGAACATACACTTACCATAAAACCCAGAGATCCCGATCCTGGGCATTCATCCCAGAGAAATGAGAACTGTGTCCACACATCTGGCGTGAATGTCCATAGCATCTTCGTTTGTAATTCCTAAAATGTGGAAGCCACCAGAATGTCTCCAGGTCAGTGAGTGTCAATAAGCCATGGCTCATCCATACCAGACGTCACTGCTCAGGAGCAACGAGACAGACTGTCGATACGCACAGCAGCTGGCTGGATCTCCAGGCATTTTGCCAAGTTTAAAAAAAAATTTTTTTTTCAAGAGGTTACTTGCTGCCTGATTCCACTTAAAGTACATTCTAGAAAAGGCAAAACTACAGAGAACAAGCCAGTGACTGTAAACTGTGGACACGAGTGTCTGCCAGAGACGAGGGCTGGCAGAGGCGGGGAGGGCCACCTCTGTGCTGACGGATCAGATCTCTGTCTGGATTGTGGGAGCAAGGCGAGGTGGTTGGGGACATCAGAAGAATCCACAGATGCGCACAGAGCCACACGCGACCAGCGTCAGTCCCCTGACTGTGCTGCGTTGTAATTACATAAGCTGGAGCCGCTGGGAAATGGATGCCGGGGGCACTAGACTCTGCCATCTTTGCAACTTTCTGTGCATCTGCAGTTATTTCAAAATATAAAACATACCCTGCAAAACAGCACACAAAATTTTTCCTAAGTATTTTATGTTAGTACCAAATGAAATTTTTTTCAAATTTTAAATTTCACTTATTTAAGGCTCGCATATAAAATACACTTGGTTTTGTATATTGACCTTGTATCTTATGAATTTTCTGAACTCACTTCTTGACTCAATTGTTAGCTTTTTTTTATAGATTCTTGAGGATTTTGTATGCAGTTCTATGATCTGAATATTCAAACAATATTGCAAATTGCAAACCTTGAGAAATACAAACATCTGTGAGTCCATATGGATAACAGATAAACAGGGGAGAAGGGAGGACTCTTGTTTACAGTAGAGAAGGTCCACCGCAGACCAGTGGTTGCTGTACTGATTGGAAAACCATTTTGGTAAAGATTGGAAACGTCACAAAAGCTGCCACCTGTGGGGGGAGTCGCTGCGTTCTTCAGAAAGTTCAGTGTTTCAGATAAAGGAGGCGGGAGAGGGCGGGCAGCTACATGCAGCCCGCAATTCCAGGCTGTGGCCAGTGCTGGAGGATGCCCGCGCTGCCGGCTGAGAGCACCACGCCCACATCACCTCTCCCGGGGTTGCTGTGGGCCTGGACGCAGGTGTCCTGGAGCCTGGGGCGTGTCTGCTGAAGCTTTCAGGGGTAAATGGACAACTTCCTCTCAAGTAGTTTTTAAAAAGAAGTATATGGGAAATAGAAGGAGAAACAGTGGAAACAGTGTAGGACTTTATTTTGGGGGGCTCCAAAATCACTGCAGGTGGTGATTGCAGCCATGAAATTAAAAGACGCTTACTCTTTGGAAGGAAGGAAAGTTATGACCAACCTAGATAGTATATTGAAAAGCAGAGATATTACTTGGCCAACAAAGGTCCGTCTAGTCATTGCTATGGTTTTTCTAGTGGTCATGTATAGATGTGACAGTTGGACTGTGAAGAAAGCTGAGCGCTGAAGAATTGATGAGAGTCCCTTGGACTTCAAGGAGATCCAACCAGTCCATCCTAAAGGAGATCAGTCCTGGGTGTTCATTGGAAGGAGTGATGTTGAAGCTGAAACTCCAGTACTTTGGCCACCTCATACGAAGAGTTGACTCATCGGAAAAGACCCTGATACTGGGAGGAATTGGGGGCAGGAGGAAAAGGGGACGACAGAGGATGAGATGGCTGGGTGGCATCACCGACTCACTGGACATGAGTTTGAGTGAACTCCGGGAGTTGGTGATGGACAGGGAGGCCTGGCGTGCTGCAATTCATGGGGTCGCAAAGAGTCTGACACGACTGAGCGACTGAAATGAACTGATAACGCATTTAACCCTTGAACAGCTTGCGGGTTGGGGCGCTGACCCCATGCAGTCAAAGATCCAAGCATAACTTTACAGTTGTCTGACCTTGGAGCATGCAGTATGTGTTTGTTTAAAAAAAAAAAAGTGCATGTCGGTGGACCTGTGCCGTTCAACCCTGCATTGTTCGAGGGTCAGCCCTGAACTGGAAGGAAGAGAGCGAAGCGCACAGAAGGCTGCCGGGATGCAGGTGACAGCGTCTCGCATCTTCACGTGCACGTCTCACGGCCCCAGCGAGCCTTGGGATTCGGGTTCTGGCTGCTGCGTTGCAGAGGCTATGATCCTGGTGTGAGTTCGCCAAAATGCAGAAAGGCGATAGGCCGCCTTGTCCCATTAAAGGGAAGTTAAGTCTTAAATTCAGTGTCTGTTGAGTAACAGGAATGAAAGTCTCACCTTCAGAATGGTGGTTTCTATGTTCATTCCCAGGAGGCTCAGTGGCAGAGAACCTGTCTGTGAGCGCAGGAGGCATGAGAGACGCAGGCTCCATCCCTGGGGGAGGAAGGTCCCCTGGGTGGGGGGCATGGCCACCCACCCCAGAGTTCTGGCCCGGAGAATCCCATGGACAGGGGAGCCTGGCGGGCTGCAGTCACATGGGGTGGGTTTTAATATTCAGCTGTTTTAAAATTTTGTCTTTCCGTTTGTGTCTAAATGAATGAGCTAAATTTTCGAGTCCCCTCACTCACCATAGACAAGCCCCGTGTTAGGGATTTAAGGATTAATTCCGCTGACTTGTGTGTGGACAGAGGACTGGGAACCGCAGAGCTGCCTGGCCCAAAGTGGACGTTGGAGGCTGCTTCCTTGGCAGCCACTCGAGGCCTTGCTTCCCACCGCCTCCGCCTCCACGCCTGTGCCCCACCTAACCCGCCCGCCCAGCCTTGCCCTGTGCCGGGCACAGCCTCTGCCAGCAGTCCTTGACCCCAGGGGCCCCTCTTCTGTGCACACACCGCCCCTGGGACACTGACGGAAAAGGCCGGAAGTCAGCCAAGCGAGGGAGAGTGGAGCAGATCACGGCAGACAGAGGGGTTGTGAAGAGCCCGCTTTCCACGTGCTCCTTTTTGTTAGCTCATGTTACTCCAGGAGCCGTGCGCCTTCCCGCCTCACGTGACACCGTGTTCCCGGAAAGGTGCTCGTCCTGGTCCGTCCTGGCTGCGGTAATAAAGGTGCCACAGACGTGAACAGTCGCCCGCTTTGAGGCAGGGGACAAGCTGCCAGGATGGTCCAGCTGACCCTCCTGGTGAGAAGCCGCCCAGGCCCTTTTATACCAGCGCTCGTGGCGTCCTCAGGTCCACTGCGCTGACCCTGATTCCAAGCTCAGCAGCTGGAAATGTTCAGAGTCAGACGAGGGGAATGACTCCCTTCCTTCCTTAGTACATCCTTACTCATGAGCGCGGGGTGTTTCCACATTGCACCCCTGTGTTGGGGTTCCATCCTTGCACCCACATCACAGCATCCCCGGGGCATCCCTGTTGCCAGGACGCTTCGTGGCCAGGCAGGCCGACACCCCCACCCCGGCCTGACTTAGGCAGGAGCGGCTGCACCATGAGCCGCCCCGCCTGCCTCCCCGGATGGGTGCGGGTCGGGTCGGGGAGCTCTCATCGCGCCCCGAAGCCCCCGAGTGAGCAGTGGCGGGAGGAGAGGGACGGGGGTTTCGGGGAGGAAGGAGCCCTGGACCAGGTGCGCTGGCCGGCCGCTCTCGCTGTTTCCTGTCAGCCCGGGAGCAGGCGGGACGTGCAGATGGAGCAGGAGCTCGCTTGGCAGGAGGGGTGCCGGCTGCTGGGCCTGCCCTGCGAGGAGGAGCCGTGTGCGGGGGGAGGCGAGGCCGGGCTGGCGCGTGGGTGCCCACCCTGGCTCCCGGGCAGAGCCCGCCTGTGCCCCGGCAGCTGTGACGCCAGGGGGGAGATGGCCTCGAGCCCCGGTCTGTGCTGCCCCGGGAGAAGCGTCCGTCCCTTAAACGCGTGCTCTCCTCCGCGGCGGCCATGGGCCTCCTCGAAACCTGAGGTGGGTTCTTCACTAGAGGAAGTCCACCCCCGCTCCCTCCTTTCACGTCGGAGACCTGTAGCGGGGAGGGCCCAGGGGCTTCCGCACGACGTCATACGCGCCCAGGCTCTCGTCCGAACCCTTCCGACGAGCTTCCTGCCTCCGAGTCCAGGACGTCCCCTGCTGTGCACGTGCACGCGTGCGTGCGCGGTTGCTGTCCACTGTCGTGAGTGTGACTGGCGTGGCCTCCCCGGGAGGGCCCGGCTGCCCCTCCGTGCTCGCTGGGCCCTGTCTGCACCGTGGTGCTCAGTGAATCCTGCAGGAAGAGGAGTCCTCTGGGCACGCGGGGTGTGATTAAGTGTCAACGTCCCACTGTTTAAGGGGAGTTTTTGCCCATTCACTCACCACTGCCTCTGTTTGTTCTATTTAATCGACACTGAAGATCCTCTAAACCTTCCTTTCGCTCCATGAGAGCCTCCATGTCAGCTGACTCCTTCCTCTAAGAGCGAGTCACTCCTCGAAGTGACCGATTCACACGGTCACTTCTCGCTAGCGATCAGTCAGTGTGTGTCAACATGCAGTCCAGAGGGTGTCCATCGGTTCACGGAAATCCAGACCAGAGTCTCCTGGTCCTGCACCGTAAGTCAGGCCGTGCAGACGTGATGTCGTAACAGCTTCAGCTTCTTCTAGAAAGAAGCTGAAGCTGGCTCTGCTGTGTGTGCTTCTCAAAAAACAGACGAGCCTGGAGCGCACCGGCCAGCCCCGCCGGGAGCGGAGCCACCCGCAGGAGCCGAGCCTCACAGCTGGCTCCCCGGCTGCACGGTGGGGGGACCCCCTGGTCAGAGTCCGTGTTCTCGCCATTGCTTTGAAAAACACAGTCTGAATTTGAACTTAGGCATCAGAGCTAGAGAAACTGCATTTTCAAAAAGCTTTTGTTTTTTATTTTGAAAAACACATCTACCCCGTTAGCCTTTTCACTTGGCCTTCCTGTTTACACAGGCAGGACAGCACTGATGCCGCCCGACTGAGCTCTCCCGTTTACCACCTCAGGCTCCTCAGTCCAGACTGAGCCTTGACTTTTCTTTCTTTCCTCCACGACAGGGCGAATCGGTGAAGTACTTCCTGGATAACCTGGACCGGATTGGCCAGCTGGTGAGTGAGACCCCCAATGCCCAGAGCCTGTGACACGTGCATGCGGCCCAGAGCAGCCCGCGTGGCAAGGGCCCCCGCTGCCCTCCCAAGCCCAGCCTCATGTCCAAAAACCAGTACCATTGCCGCGGCTGCTAAGCTGCTAAGTCGCTTCAGTCGTGTCTGACTCTGCGACCCCGTGGACTGCAGCCTACCAGGCTCCTCCGTCCATGGGATTTTCCAGGCAACAGTACTGGAGTGGGTTGCCATTGCCTTCTCCTTTGCCGCACTCGTCCCTTAACATCAGCCATTGTCAGGTCAGTTTCGAGACCTTCCCCATCATCCCACTAAGGTTCTCTTGCGGGTGCTGCTGTCCTTCAGCCGTCTCAAGTCCACCCCCATGAAGTCGGTCCACAGCACTTGGCCTTCATTCAACCCAGAGCTTTCTCCTTCCGTCTGATTGTTTCTTTCAGTCTGTCTGTTGGAGTGGCTGGAGCATCTCCCCCACGGGGCTTCCCCCATCTCCAGCGCTGTTGGAGACGTTCCCCCTCCCCCGTTCACCTCGTGCACGGGTCGTTGGGCGGAGAGGCTTCCTCCCCGCTGGGGTTTCTGGCAAAGGTGCTGCCAGAGAGCTGGTGAGCAGGAGCCACTGGAGGATCGTCACAGGGCAGGATCAAAGGGCTTCCAGCGGCCACAGTTGCCGTGAGCTGCTGAAGGCTTTAAAGGCTTCTCCAAGAATAACACACTAAATATACTGCAGGCTAAATTTAAGCAGCATTGCAAAACCTAAGTTAAGTCAGTTCAGAGTCAGCGTTTGGAATGCGTGTGCCCTGGCAGTTAGAAAAACAGAAAGCAGCTGAGATGCAGGAGGACAGTGGTGGGCGTTCCAGGTAGAGAGAGGAGACGAGACCTCAGGCCGGGGCCTGGCCTGAGGGTCCCGCTCGTCCTTCCCCAGGCTGGTGAGCCCCCCCTTCATTCTGAAGTGAGCCAGCTAGTTCCTTCACTTTCTGTCTCTGGTGAATTTATATTCCTGTAAATGAAAGTCACCTCTGGTATCTGGTTCAGCTTCTCGCAGAAGTCCCCATCACTTTCCTTCCACCGCGTCTGTTCGTCCCCGTCCTCCCACGCCCTCCTCCCCAACGCCTCCTTACCTACTTTTACAGAACTACTTCCCGAGCAAGCAGGACATCCTGCTGGCAAGGAAGGCCACCAAGGGCATCGTGGAGCACGACTTTGTCATCAAGAAGATCCCCTTCAAGATGGTGGACGTGGGCGGCCAGCGGTCCCAGCGCCAGAAGTGGTTCCAGTGCTTTGACGGGATCACGTCCATCCTGTTCATGGTCTCGTCCAGCGAGTATGACCAGGTGCTCATGGAGGACAGGCGCACCAACCGCCTGGTGGAGTCCATGAACATCTTCGAGACCATCGTCAACAACAAGCTCTTCTTCAACGTCTCCATCATCCTGTTCCTCAACAAGACGGACCTGCTGGTGGAGAAGGTGAAGGCTGTCAGCATCAAGAAGCACTTCCCGGACTTCAGGGGCGACCCGCACAGGCTGGAGGACGTCCAGCGCTTCCTGGTCCAGTGCTTCGACCGGAAGAGGCGGAACCGCAGCAAGCCCCTGTTCCACCACTTCACCACCGCCATCGACACTGAGAACATCCGCTTCGTGTTCCACGCCGTGAAGGACACCATCCTGCAGGAGAACCTGAAGGACATCATGCTGCAGTGACCGGCCGCCCTGGCCCCGCCGGCGCGAGGCCCTGGGCCCCGGACACCCGGCTCGGGGTGCGAGGCCCGCGCTTGGCCGCAGGAGGGGGCACGTGGACACAGCTACTGAACCCCGGGGACTCGTGAAACTACTGAAAGTCCAGCGGTCACTGTAATGTTGCCACGTGACGCCTGATAACACAGCTTTCTCTTCTTACAGAAGCCGCTCCTTTTCTGACACAGTTTAGTCGGGGACTGCGTGTGTGCACGCACGCTCTGTTTCTAGTGACCAAGACGCAAACACTGGCATCTCTGCAGGTGGCTCTTCTCTCCAGCTAGTGAGTGCTTGGTGGGGCATTGCCTGGCGGGGCCCTAGGGGTTTGGAGGAGGGGAAGTGTGGGCTGAGCTCCTGGGGGCCCACCCCCACCTCCCCAAGGGAGCGCGTTGCCTTTTCAATCTCTGGTGCCAATTTCCCGACAGGCCCCAGCCCCGGCTGTTAGGTTAGAGGGTGGGAGTGAGAGCCCGCGGGGGACTTGCCTTAACGCCCCCACACCTGTGCCTTCCTCCCACCTGTCCAATCGGCCACGGCCTGCGGGGGAGGTGTGGGCCAGGCACTGCCTTGAATCCCCCCTCCCCTCTGCACGAGCCGGGGGGTGGTGCCTGCTTGCCCTGTGCCCACCTCCACCCCTCCGCAGAGCCCTCACACCAGCCGGCCTTGCAGACCCCTCCATCTCCCGGTCGTCTCACACGTGTGGTCGGCTCAGGGAGCCTGCCGTCTCAGGGAAGCCGAGCGCCCCCTCCTCGGGGCCCCCTGAGAGCTGGCGGTGGGGCCCGCAGTGCCTGCCTTAACACCCCAGGCTCCGCTGCCTCCCTAGACGCCAGGTTCTCATCACGGTCCCTCGCTGCCACTAACACGCGCACACAGCGGGAGCACTGTTGGCCACGGCTGCCTCTGGGGGCCGCTGCGGAGCCTGAAGTGGCGATGTGCGCCATGAGCCCAGCCCTCGGGGAACGCATCTGGCTGCCCTGCCCAGGTGTCTCTCACTGCGTTTAAAAATACATTGCATTCCAAGCCAGTCCCCGCCGCATATGACTGCTCAACAGTGTCTAGCACGCTGAGGCCTTGTCCAGCATTTAAACAAGGAAAAGCCTTCCTCCGGCAGCAGCCCAGCCTGTGCCTGTGGCTCGGGGCCACACTGCTCCTGGCCTGCGTCCCAGCGGGCGTCCTGCTCCCCTTCACCAGCAGATAAACTGATCCAGCTCGTGGCAGATGCTGGCCCAGGAGGAAAGGGAGGGGCAGACCTGCTTCTGAGTCATCCTTGTTATCCAGCGTTTAATGAGGAGAAGACAGCATGAAGTCCTGTTTCTCTCTGGGCCCTCAAGGTTTCCTGTCCATGTTTGCCGGGGTTTGGGCACTTTTTGGCTGGAGAAAAGTTGCTGTTTTTGTACTGCTTCCTGTGGCTCTTCGTAAACCGAAAGGACGTGCCCGGGATCAGGGCCAGTGACTGAGGTTTCAAGGAGAAAGAGCCCTCTGAATGGACTGTGTCCAGGCATCCTGAGACCCCACCATCCTCGGGGCTCGAGCGCCCCTCGCCCGCAGGTTCCCATCACACATGTGTGTGCAGATCCACGCTTTTCCCGCCAACCTGGAAACCACCCCTCCAGCTGGCAGAGGCAGCGGCCCCGAGGTGGGTGTGGCCAGCTTGTGAACAGCTTGCTGGCGAGTTGGCGTCCTCCCGGTCAGGGAGCGTGGTTTGTCCTTCAGGTGGTCAGTCGTGCCTGCCGGCTCACTCTCAGACCCGGGAGCGAGCTCATATTGAGTGGCCGTGACTGTGCTGAGTGGCCTGGGAGCCAGGGCACGGCACGGCCCGGCCCAGACCTGACCCACTTCCTCCCCTGCGGCTGAGCTGAGCGGGCATGAGAGCACTCAGCCCTCCCTCCGTTCTAGGATCTGTGCTTGTCAGAAACAGGGACGGTTCCGCAGGCGCCACTGAAACCATCCGCAGCCTTTCCACACATAGTTATAGTCACTTCTCTCCCAGCCTTAGTTAGGCCTTTGTATTGTTTTAATCTCACAGTTTCCTGCGATTTGCTGTCTTTTATATTGAGATGTTGGAGCAGCAGGGGATGGTCTGCCTCATCTATCATTGCAAAAATGTAACAATAAACTTCCTCGAACTAAGACTCTCCTCCTCATAGTTACACTGTTCACACCTAAGGACACGTGCATTTTTTTTACTATTTTTTTTTTTCAATTTGTAGAGAAATTGTCTCAAAGATATTGCATTATACCTTTGTAATTTATAGAGATCTCTAGACTCCTTATTCTTGTAATTTTTTTACTTCTTTGATAAAAATGAGTCAGGTTATTTCAACTGTTAAGATCAGGAAATCATCTTGAAACAAGATCCTTAGTTCTGACCGACTAACTCAGGCATCCTGGGAACAGACGCTCGCTGACTCGACACCACGAGCAAAAGCAGTGTCGGCACAAGAGTCATCGGGGCGAATTGCTCACGGCCTGCGCTATGCACGGCGTTTCAGCATCGGCAGGAGGGGCTGGCTTGACGATCTGACCACCTTCGATCTCTGGATATTTATTAAGATAAATCCTTAGTTTTTCTTAATGAAAAATATCACTCAGCATTCAAAGCCGACATGAAATTTCTCAGTCCCCAAGTTCAGAGCCGGTGGAGAACTCAAGCCCTGATGGTCCTTGAAGGGTCGTCACTTGTCGATCACGGTCCTCGTTTCCACGCTTGGGGCACAGGGTGACCAGGAGAGCTGCCACCAACACGTCCTGTGCGGACGCCTCTGGAGCGCGGCTTCAGGACGGGCCGGCGGCAGGAGCACAGGCGCGCGTGCGCGGGGGAGGCCTTGAGCCCGCCTGCTGGCGCAGACCTGGGACAGATGTGGGCGTGTCCAGAGACGAGGCGGGGCCGGCGACGCAGAGCGAGAGCGGCTCCCAGTCACCAGAGCTCGCGGCACCCGATTCTTTTCCAGAAGAGGAACGTGCGCAGTGTCCACGGCCGTCGCCCCGGCGAGGCGCTCTGTACATCCGTGTGCGGGGCC
>SJYV01029737.1:4476-22625 GCA_006410875.1 Neotragus pygmaeus
GTCCCATCACTTCATGGGAAATAGATGGGGAAACAGTGGAAACAGTGTCAGACTTTATATTCTTGGGCTCCCAAATCACTGCAGATGGTGACTGCAGCCATGAAATTAGAAGACGCTTACTCCTTGGAAAAAAGTTATGACCAACCCAGATAGTATATTCAAGAGCAGAGACATTACTTTGCTGACTAAGGTCTGTCTAGTCAAGGCTATGGTTTTTCCTGTGGTCATGTACGGATGTGAGAGTTGGTCTGTGAAGAAGATTGAGCGCTGAAGAATTGATGCTTTTGAACTGTGGTGTTGGAGAAGACTCTTGAGAGTCCCTTGGACTGCAAGGAGATCCAACCAGTCCATTCTGAAGGAGATCAGCCCTGGGATTTCTTTGGAAAGAATGATGCTAAAGCTGAAACTCCAATACTTTGGCCACCTCATGTGAAGAGTTGACTCGTTGGAAAAGACTCTGATGCTGGGAGGGATTGGGGGCAGGAGGAGAAGGGACGACCGAGGATGAGATGACTGGATGGCATCACAGACTCGATGGACATGAGTCTGAGTGAACTCCGAGAGATGGTGATGAACAGGGAGGCCTGGCGTGCTGCAATTCATTGGGTCGCAAAGAGTCGGACACGACTCAGCGACAGAACTGAACTGAACAGGTTTAAAAAACATATGTTTATAAACAACCAAATTCATTTTAAGTGTCTTAGATGATATTATAGGCTTCTTTGTACTTCTACAAAACTTCTATTGTAGTTAGGTTTATACTGGAACTAAATCTTTGCTGAGTATTTTAAATTTACATTCTTACATGTAGTTAATAACCCATACCATTTTATAACAATTTTGGGGGGGTATTTATTTCTCTTTAACTTGTACTTTCTGCCATTGAATAAGCACTCATGTTCAGTGGCTAGACTAAAATGAATGACATACAACTAATAAATTTAACAATTTGGCTAATTTAATCCTCCTTTTGTTATTGTCAATTTGGAAGCAAAACATAAATTCCAATTTCATTGAATTTTTATAAGAAAAATAAATTAGTAACAGTTCCTTCAAGCAAAATAAAGAAACCCACATGGTTTTTATTTTTACACTGCCTTTCATCATAATTTTAAACCACCCACAACAATTCAGTCAAACAATCTGTGTGCTTTTTCCTCTGGGGAACTTGATAAATTTGCAATTGAGATAAGCAATCAATGCTCACCTCTGCTAAACTGTACATAAATATTGTTTCAAAAGGAAATTCCTTGGAGGAGCTCCTTTATGGAATGTAACTTCATTAGCAAGTAATAGATTGCTCTATTGCATGTTTTCTCCCATCAAGGTATTTGGAAACTGTTAATTGTCTTACATTTCTTTTATATGGTAAAATGAATGATATCCCTGTGTGAGGCTCGACCTGATTATAATTATGCTTTCCATGAGTTAATGGTATTGACTCCATTCAACTTTCGTGTTCACATTAATTTATTTATTATAAAATATTTACAAATTGAAGTCGAATGGAATTCACCATTATCTCAACAGTGCTTCTTGAGCTTTCATAGGTCCAGAACAGATAAAAAGGATATTTAGTTTTAAAGGAAAAGTCTAAGTATCCTTTCAATTTTTCATATGCTCACATAAATGGTTTTCAAAATGTCTATGAGTATACATAGAGGTTTTCTTTTTTTGGCCTTGAAAGGGGAATTACAAGATCTAATTCTTGATTCTCATTAGAATATTTGATTTTCCCTGTAGTGAAAGCTTTTCACTATTTTTTTTTAACTTACTTGCTTTGTTCATAGAGTTGAAGAACTCTGATATTTTTCTCCTTCAAATACATTTTCAAATAAAGTGGTATATTTTCACTAAAGTATCTGAGTATATAAAGCTTTGCATGTAAAAAAGACTTCAGAAGACTATAACTTGACTAACTTTTATAGATAATGAATCTAAGGTACAGAAAACAAGTAATTTGGTGTAATCCATACAACTAAGATCATTGTATCATAATCCTCAAATACCATCGGGGGAAGATCTTGTCTCATTTTTTATCTAAAAATCATCTGATAACTTGATAAATAACCATAGGAAAAGTGACACAAATAATTATTTTTTAAATAATATTTATATTTTTACAATTTAAAGTTAACATTGACAAGTTAAGTTGATACTGAATTTTCCCAAGACCAATTTATTCATTGTAATATATTTGCCACAGATTAATAATGAGCATTAGAAACCATTAAATTATATCTCCAACTGTTATTTTGACTTTCTGGAAAATTATTTTTAAATTATTGTGCAACAAATTAGCAGAATTTTAGTGGCTTAAAACATCATACATTTATGATCTCACCATTTCTATGAGAAAGGAATCTGACACTTTTTTTGCAGAGCCCTTTGTTTATAGTATCCCCTGTCTAAAAAGAAGGTATTAGTGGATCTGGTCTCACTCGTAATTCAAGGAATTTTTCTAAGCTTCCTGATTGCTATTGGAATTCAAGCACTATACCGAAATTGGACTGAAATGTCTGTTTTCTTACTAACACACCTAGAGTAAATAAAGGAAAACAATAGTATGGGAAAGACTAGAGATCTCTTCAAGAGAATTTGAGATACCAGGAGAACATTTCAAGCAAAATGTGCTCAATAAAGGGCAGATACAGTATGGATCTAACAGAAGCAGAAGATATTAAGAAGAGATGACAAAGATACACAGAAGAACTATGCAAAAAAAAATTTTTTTTCATGACCCAGATAATTAAAATGGTGTGATCACTCACCTAGAGCCAGATATCCTAGAATGTGAAGTCAAGTGGGCCTTAGGAAGTATTGCTATGAACAAAGCTAGTGGAGGACATGGAATTCCAATTGAGCTACTTCAAATCCTAAAAGATGATGCTGTGAAAGTGCTGCACTCAATAAGCCAGCAAATTTGGAAAACTCAGCAGTGGCCACAGGACTGGAAAAGGTCAGTTTTCATTCCAATTCCAAAGAAAGGCAATGCCAAAGAATGCTCAAACTACTGCACAATTTCTCTCATCTCACACACTAGTAAAGTAATGCTCAAAAATCTCTAAGTCAGGCTTCAACAGTACGTGAACCACAACTTCCAGATATTCAAGATGGACTTAGAAAAGACAGAGGAATCGGCAATCAAATTGCCAACATATGTTGGATCATCGAAAAGGCAAGAGAGTTCCAGAAAAACATCTGTTTCTGCTTTATTGACTATGTGGATCACGACAAACTGTGGGAAATTCTAAAAGAGATGGGAATACCAGACCACCAGGCTTGCCTCCTGAGAAATCTGTATGCAGGTCAAGAAGCAACAGTTAGAACTGGACATGGAACAGCAGACTGGTTCCAAATCAGAAAAGGAGTACAGCAAGGCTATATGTTGTTACCCTGCTTATTTAACTTATATGCAGAGTGAGTAAGTGAATTCGCTCAGTCGTGTCCAACTCTTTGTGACCCCATGGACTGTAGCCTACCAGGCTTCACTGTCCATGGGATTCTCCAGACAAGAATACTGGAGTGGGTTACCATTTCCTTCTCCAGGGGATCTTCCCAACCCAGGGATCGAACCCAGGTCTCCCGCATTGGAGGCAGACACTTTGGGAGAAATATTAATAACCTAAAATATGCAGATGACACCACATTTATGGCAGAAAATGAAGAAGAACTAAAGAGATCCTGATGAAAGTCAGAGAGGAGAGTGAAAAAGTAGGCTTAAAATGAAACATTCATAAAATTAAGATCATAGCATCTGGTCCCATCATTACATGGCTAATAAATGGGTAACAACAGAAACAGTAACAGACTGTATTTTTTTTGGGGGGGTGGGGGTCCAAAATCACTGCAGTTTGTGACTCCAGCCATTAATTTAAAAGACACTTACTCCTTGAAAGGAAAGTTATGTCAAACTTAGATAGCATATTAAAAAGCAGAGACATTACTTTGACAGCAAAGGTCCATCTAGTCAAAGGTTTGGTTTTTCTAGTAGTCATGTATGGATGTGAGAGTTGGACTGTAAAGAAAGCTAAGCATTGAAGAATTGATGCTTTTGAACTGTGGTGTTGGGGAAGACTCTTGAGAATCCCTTGGACAGCAAGGAGATCCAACTAGTCCATCCTAAAGGAAACCAGTCCTGAACATTCTTTGGAAGGACTGATTCTGAAGCTGAAACTCCAACACTTTGGCCACCTGACGTGTAAAGCTGACTCATTAGAAAAGACCCTGATGCTGAGCATGACTGAGAGTGGAAGAAGATGGGGATGACAGAGGATGAGATGGTTGGATGACATCACTGATTCAATGGACATGAGTTTGAGTAAACTCCGGGAGTTGGTGATGGATAGGGAGGTCTGGCGTGATGCAGTCCATGGGGTCACCAAGAGTCAGACATGACTGAATGACAGAACTTAACTGAACTAGCTCACCAAGGGCAATTCTCAGCTGTTAGCAGCCACCCATTCCTTCTTCGCATGTGGTTCTTTGCACCACTTTTAGCTTGCTCCTTTAAAACCAGTAGGTGAATCTATATTGTTGCCTTTTGCCTCTTTTAATGTCCTCAACTGTCAGGATCAAGCCAAACCAGGATGATCTCTGTTTTCATTATTGAACTAATTGGAAGCCTTAATCATATTTTCAAAAATCATTTTCTCATAAACATAAGCAGAAAACACCATAGGAGACATATCCCATTATATTCACATATTCTTTAACTCTGAAAGGGAAGACATTACTCAAAGTGGTACAACACATGGTAGAAAATTGAATTCTACATACCAAACTGATCAAATATCTGTTACCATTTAGTGACTCAGTGAAAGGCACTAATAAAAAATATAAATAAAATGAATGGCCCTATGATGAAAAGTATAAATACAGGGAATCACCCTCTGTGGTAAAGGATCTGCCTGTCATGCAGGAGGCTTGCAGAAGATGCAGGTTTGATTTCCAGGTTGGAAAGATTCCCTGGAGGAGGAAATGGCAACCCACTCCAGTATTCTTGCCTGGAAAATTACATGGACAGAGAAGCCTGACTGGCAACAGTTCATGGGGTCACAAAGAGTCAGACAAGACTGAAACTAAACAAGAACAATAATTGTTTTATAATATCTGTCTCTCCAAGATTTAAGAATTGGATAAGTATTGGCAAAAAGCCATAAGCTTTCAGGCATACCATGAATAAAGGGTGATGAACTAATATGAAATAAACATGGTGACAGTAGTTAATAAAACTGTACCATATAATTGAAATTTGCTGTGAGAGTAGAACTTAAACCCTCTTACCAAAGAAAATTTAAAAAAAATGGATAATATATATTAGGTGATAGATGTGCTGATTAAGAGATGTGTATAAGAGACAGGTAATATATTTGCCACAGATTAATAATGAGCATTAGAAACCATTAAATTATATCTCCAACTGTTATTTTGACTTTCTGGAAAATTATTTTTAAATTATTGTGCAACAAATTAGCAGAATTTTAGTGGCTTAAAACATCATACATTTATGATCTCACCATTTCTATGAGAAAGGAATCTGACACTTTTTTTGCAGAGCCCTTTGTTTATAGTATCCCCTGTCTAAAAAGAAGGTANATTTTCACAATGTGTATGTACATCAAATCACACAAATTATAAATATTCTATGTCAGCCATACCTCAATAACCTGAAATTTTAATTAAAAAAATCACATGTCTTTTAGTCTCTATTTTTTATTTTTTCCTTCTAAAATTTTATTTAACCACAAGTTTCCCTCAGTTGTAAGTGATATATGTTGATCAAATTCAGGCAGCCCCAAGGAAAAAGCTCTCTTAAATGAATATAAAATATATTTGGAGACTAAAAATGTTATTTCATTGTTATTGAAAACAAAGAGAAAAAGAAAAATGCCCTTTATTCAACTACTGGGCAATTCTATACCAATCATTTTAATGTCTGCCTGTAGAATTTTGCAAAGTGAATAAGGAAAGCACCTTATAGAATACTTAACAGAAATCAACAAAGCAAGGCTTTTCAATCATGATTGGCCATGTGACAACTATGTAGTACACTGCTTTCTCATTGAAAACTTGTCACAGTTAAGAGCAAGGCATTCTTGTTTATGGAACTTGCATGCATGCTCTGGAACTTATATTTAACTGTCAAATCCTCTGAGTAAAAGCAGAATGTAGAAGATTTTTAATTTACAAGTCAGTATATTTTAATTTGATTTTAAAAGAACACAAAAGCTATCATATTTACTTTAAAAAGTAGAACTCAAAGGTTTTGTCTCTCTTAAGATTCTCAAAGTTGTCAAGAATCTAGGCAGCTGTTTAGATTATATCAGTAGAAAAGCTGACTAAACAAAATCCTTCCATTTTTGTGACTCTTTTTAGAATAAAATATGCTTTTATATTTAAAAGTCTTTTTTTCCTGAATGGTATATATACCAATATACTTGCTATTTTCAAAGCTAGTAATTTAAGGCATTAACAAAGAGGGGAGAAAACTTGTATTTTCTAGCATATTTACTAATTGAATTTTTTGTAATTATGTAAAATATAACCACTATTTCAGAATATTTCTATAATATAGCTTATTTTTAAAATATATTACTCTATGTGAAATAAGCTAGACAGAATAATAAATACTGAGTGATTTCACTTATGCATATAATCTAAAAACATAAAACACACAGAACAGATTAGAGTGGTGGTTGCCAGAGACTGAGTTCCGGGAGCTGGTGATGGACGGGGAGGCCTGGCGTGGTGCAGTCCATGTGATCTCAAAGAGGCAGATGACTGAGCGACTGAACTGAACTGAATTGCCAGGGGCAAGAGGGTTGCAGGAAATGGGGAGATGTTGGTTAGAGAATAAACATGTTCAGTTACAAGATTAATAAATTCTAAAGGCTTAATGTACAGTATAGTGTTAATAGTTAAAAATGCTGTATTTTATACTTGAAATTTACTGAGTAAAAATCTTAAATGTTCTTGTCACCATAAAAATTGTAGCTAGTGAGATAATAGATGTGTTAATTTGATCATAGTAAGCATTTCACAATGTATACCTTACATATTTCTAAATCCACACTTTAAAAACAAAATACATACAAATTTTAACTGTCAACCATATTTCAATATTTTAAATAATATAATAATCCTTGTAAATATGAAAAATCTTTTGCAGATAATTAGGTTTGTATTATCTATGAAAGTGAAAGTGAAGTTGCTCAGTCATGCCCGACTCTTTGTGACCCCATGGACTGTAACCTACCAGATTCCACCATCCAAGGCATTTTCCAGGCAAGAATATTGGAGTGGGTTGCCATTTCCTTCCGCAGGAAATCTTCCCTCCACAGGAATTGAACTCGGGTCGCCTGTATTGTCTATAGGACACACTAAAAGTTCATTTCTAATTTTCTGTTCTGGTAATAGCAGGTCAAAATGTATGGGCTACAACTCTCTCTGAGAAAAAGAATAATATAGGAACAAAATATATTACTAAATTTGTTTTAACAGTAACAAGAATGAACAAGAGAATAAAAAAGTATCACAAGGACTTGAGATTCAGAGAAATAAATAAATTCTGAATCTTCTTTTGCCCTAAAGACATATGTAGATTTCAAGAAATTTGAATTTCCACCAAATGAAGCTGATTGAATTCAAAGTACAGGACAACTGAAAGCAGTGAGTCCAAAATAACTACCTGCCCTACAACTTGCTGGTATCTCAAAGAAAACACCTGAGACTGAGAAATGGAGAACTACTTTCTTATAGAATTTTTGCTTGGACAATCTAGGAAATTTTATGATTTGCAATTGGTTTAAGCTGGTTGTTAATCAGTATTCTTTTCAGATTCTTGGCTGAAACCAATGTCTATCTACTCTGAGGGAAAAGAAATTTTAACCCAAGCTTCATATTTGCTGTCAGTTCAGTTCAGTCGCTCAGTTGTGTCTGACTCTGCGACCCCATGGACCACAGCATATCAGGCCACCCTGTCCATCATCAATTCCATGAGTTTACCCAAATTCATGTCCACTGATGCGATCCAACCATACCATCTTCTTCCATCCCCTTCTCTTCCTGCCTGTAATCTCTCTCAGAATCAAGATATTTTCAAATCAGCCAGCTCTTCACATCAGGTGGCCAGCTGGAGTTGAAGTTTCATCAGTTTCCTGATGAAATACATGAGTTTCAGCTTCACCATCAGTCCTTCCAATGAACATTCAGGACTGATCTCCATGAGAATGGACTGGTTGGTTCTGCTGACAGTGCAAGGGACTCTCAAGAATCTTCTCCAACACCACAGTTCAAAAACATCAATTCTTTCGTGCTCAGCCTTCTTTATAGTTCAACTTTCACATCCATACATGACTACTGGAAAAACCATATCCTTGACTAGACAGGCATTTGTTGGCAAAGTAATGTCTCTGCTTTTGAATATGCTGTCTAGGTTGGTCATAACTTTCCTTCCAAGGAGTAAGTGTCGTTTAATTTCATGGCTGCAGTCACCATCTGCAGTGATTTTGGAGTCAAAATAAATAAATAAAGATTGTCACTGTTTCCAATTTCCCCATCTATTTGCCATGAAGTGATGGAATTAGATACAATGATCTTAGTTTTCTCAATGTTTAGCTTTAATCCAACGTTTTCATTTTCTTCTTTTAGTTTCATCACAAGGCTCTTCAGTTCTTCTTTGCTCTCTGCAATAAGGGTGGTGTCATCTGCATATCTGAGATTATTGATATTTCTCCCAATAATTTTGATTCCAACTTGTGCTTCATCCAGCCCAGTGTTTCTCATGATGTAACCTGCATATGAATTAAATAAGCAGGGTAACAACATACAGCCTTGATGATCTCCTTTTCCTATTTGGAACCAGTCTGTTTTCCATGACCAGTTCTAATTGTTGCTTCCTTACCTGCATATAGATTTCTCAAGAGGCAAGTCAGGTCGTCTGGTATTCCCATCTCTTTCAGAATTTTCCACAGTTTACTGTGATCCACACAGTCAAAGGCGTTGGCATAGTCAACAAAGCAGAAATAGATGCTTTTTCTCTTGCTTTTTCGATGATCCAGTGGATGTTGGCAATTTGATCTCTGGTTCCTCTACCTTTTCTAAAACCAGCTTGAGCATCTGGAAGTTCACAGTTCCCGTATTGCTGAAGCCTGGCTTGGAGAATGTTGAGCATTACTTTACTAGCTTGTGAGATGAGTGCAGTTGTGTAGTAGTTTCAGCATTCTTTGCATTGCCTTTCTTTGGGATTGGAATGAAAACTGACTTTTCCAGACCTGTGGTCACTGCTGAGTTTTCCAAATTTTGCTGTAGATAGATATTTCAAGAGTATGGTCCATCACATAATCAGTGATGTGTGGTGCTTAGTCACTGCAGTCGTGGCTGACTCTGCAGCCCATGGACTGTAGCTTACCAGACTCCTCTATCCACGGGAATTCTCCAAGGAAGAATATTGAAGTGGGTTGCCATGCCCTCCTCCAGGGAATCTTCCCAAGCCAGGGATGGAACCCAGGTCTCCCACATTGCAGGTAGAGCCTTTAATATCTGAGCGACCAGGGAGGCCCAATCAGTGATAATCTGACACAAAAGGTGAAAAAATGATAGGACATCATGAGAGAACTGAGGGGGAAATTTAAAAAACTAACAAACAAACAACCACAACCACAACAACAAACAGAAATGAAAATCAGAAATGAATCGTCAAAATTTCAGGTGTTAGAAAAACAAACACAGACCATAAATTAACTATACATAAATAAATTTAAAACAGCAATAAACTCAACAAGGCACAGTATAGAACTATACACGTAAAAGTTTGTTAAGATGGTAGATCTCATTTTATGGGTTTTTTTTTACCATAATTTAAAAGAAAATTTAAAAATTCTATGAACAATGTATGTCATAGGGTTTAATATTTAGAAAAAAATAAGTGAAATTATCAATATTAGATATCCTTTAGATGATAAAAAAATTTAAGCATAAGTTAGCCCATAAGCATTAACCAAATTAAATAAATATTCAAATATCTTCTGTTAGTGTTAGTCAAGGCCATATAACTTCGACACCAATCCCAATAAAATTCATGAAAGAGATTGGATTAGTGTCATATTGTTGTTCAGTCACTAATTTGTGTCTGACTCTTTGTGACCCCATGAACTGCAGCATGCCAGGCTTCATACTACATTGTAACAAACTGACATAAACATAGTGACTTAAAACAACAACTTATATTACAATATTGTAGATCAAGAATCATACATGGATTTCACTAGAGTAGCATCAAAATGCTGGAGAAGGAAATGGCAACCCACTCCAGTGTTCTTGCCTGGAGAATCCCAGGGACGGAGGAACCTGGTGGGCAGCCATCTATGGGGTCACACAGAGTGGGACACGACTGAAGCAACTTAGCAGCAATAGCAGCAGCAGCAGCATCAAGATGTTGACAGGACAATATTCCTGGGGGAGAATCTGTTTTCTTTCCTTCCTGGTTTCTAAAGGTTTCTTTCATTCCTTGACTTGTGACTTTTTTCTTCCTCTTCAACACCAGCAATGTAGCATATCTTTTATTCTGATTCTGTCTTCATATGATTTTCTCTGACCACAGCATGGAAGGATTTTCCTCACTTGGATTCATGTGATTAGGCTGGGTGATAATCTCAATTGTATCTGCAAAATTCAGTTTTTCTTGCAAATATATATATATATATTCATGGATTCAGAAGATTCAGCAATGGGCATTTTGGGGAGCACAGTGTTCTAACCTACCAAAGAAATTTTTTGCAGTGCTTCATAAAATCTTCCAAAGACTAGGCAAAGGGGATTCACTTTTCAATTTTTTTCATGAGGTAACCTGAACTTGATACCAAAATTTAGCAGGGGACTATGAGAGATGAAACTTATAAGAATATCTCACTCATAAAAACATGCAAAGTGGAATTCCCTGGTGGCTCAGTGGTAAAGAATCTGCCTGCCAGTGCAGGAGACATGGGTTCGATCCCTGATTAGGAAGATTTCACATGCCCCGGACCTAAACTCACACACCACGGGTTATTCAGCCTGTGCTCTAGAGCTTGTGCTCTGAAACAAGAGAAGCTGTCACAATGAGAGGCCCACACACCACAACTAGAGCTAGCCCTGATGCACTGCAGTTAGAGAAAAGCTCATGAGGCAATGAAGACCTAATACAGTAAAAAATAAAATAATTTAAAAGAAAATGCAACTATCCTAAGCAAAATATTAGCAAAATGATTCCAACATGAACAATTTGGATCCACCAAAAGCTTCAAGATGTGTCTTAGATTAGAAAGAAAGAAATTTTAATTTATTATATCAACAGATTGACGGAGACTTTAAAAATCATATGGTTGTTTAATAAATTGAAAGAAATGTTTGACACAATCATTAAACAAAAGAGCTTTTAGAAAACTATAAATGGGAGAGAATTCCCTTCATCTTTTAAAGGGTATCTATAAAAACTAACTCACAGCATACATTATATACAGACAAATCCTTACAAATATGACAACGTGTATTGAAAGGTTATTAAAAATCAGGATTAGATATTATTGTTTAAGGATGACTATCTAGTTGGCAAAGAAGATTTTTGTATTACAAGCAATTTTTCCATAAAAGAAAGACAGTTGTCAAATGGAGCAGGCCCACTGAGAGGAAACAGGAGCCGGCATGCTGACAGCTTCTGGAGTGGGTTGAGCCTAGTTACTGATCTGGTTATGTGGGATTTTGCCTTATAATTACTTGTTAAGTTGAACATTTATATTTTATACATGTGTGTTACATTTCACAATAAAAAGATTAGAAAATGAAGTACATCTTAACACATATTTTACATAAGTAATCCATGTTTGTTATAAAAACATAAAGCATTTAAAAAGACAGAGATCAATGTTTTTCCTTTCTGAAGTATCAGTAGCAATTGATGTATTTCCTTTCAGGTATTGTCTGTATATATAACCATACAGATGAATATGAATTCTATGAAATGTACTCTGAACTAAGTAAGAGTACACAATGAATGAATGCTTAGCACATTAACAGAACTTCATGGAGATAACCTTCTGATATATTATTGGTATAATTGCCAGGCCGAACACTACATCATATTTGTGCAATTGCATGCATATTGTCAGATTGCACACAAGAAAGTATATTATGTCCCAATCACATATTCACCCTTGTTAATGCTAGTCATTATTATTATTTTTCAAATTTGCATGCATGAGAAGTAAAAATGACTGTTAGTTTTAATTAGTAGTCCTTTACTTTGTCACTAGTAGAAATAAATATTATGTTCACGTATTTACTTATTTTTTTTTTTTACTTTATTTTACTTTACAATACTCTATTGGCTTTGCCATACATCGACATGAATCCACCACAGGTGTACACGAGCTCCCAATTTTGAATCCCCCTCCCACCTCCCACCCCACCAAGTCTCTCTGGATCATCCCCGTGCACCAGCCCCAAGTATCCTGCATCCTGCATCTAACATAGACCGACGCCTCATTTCTTACATGATAGTATACAATTTTTTTATGAAATACTTTCCGATTTCTCTTTCCCTCTTTTTCTCTTTACAGTGTGTGGTATGAGAAATTCCATGATGCTGTAATAGTCTCTAAGTCACTACCAAAAAAGCTATGCTATGAGTCATGAAACTGACCAAATTTAAATGTTTGAGTTGTGGAGTTTACTATATCAGTTTAAAACTCACAATGAGAGACAAAGGGAAAGTGATAGAATCAAATGACATAGGAGAGATAGCCAGTGATATACCAATTGAGTCCTAGAATAAATATTATGAACTTCCTCTCTTTTTTCCACATCAGCTTCCTCTACTGATAACATAGTTAAGGAAAACAAAATTAAGCAAAGAATAAAGGAGAGTAACCAGGCACAAGTTGCCTGAGTCTTGCGGACATGTGCTCTAAAAGAGACTACATTGACAAATATATAGCCACAGCTGTGCCTTAAAAACTCACCTGCTAAACTGCCTCAGAGAGGGTTTGCAGATTTTCAGGGCAAAGCATCTTTGGGGGTCAGAAGAGAACGGTGTTTAGTGTCCTCAAGTGGATGTCAAATAATGGCAGAGGTATGATTATGAGTTGATCGTTTCAACTGATCTTTCTATATAAGATCACCACTCACATTTCTATTTATTCTATCTATAGCATATTTTGTAGATTACTAGTTTCATATATATATATATGNCACATATTCACCCTTGTTAATGCTAGTCATTATTATTATTTTTCAAATTTGCATGCATGAGAAGTAAAAATGACTGTTAGTTTTAATTAGTAGTCCTTTACTTTGTCACTAGTAGAAATAAATATTATGTTCACGTATTTACTTATTTTTTTTTTTTACTTTATTTTACTTTACAATACTCTATTGGCTTTGCCATACATCGACATGAATCCACCACAGGTGTACACGAGCTCCCAATTTTGAATCCCCCTCCCACCTCCCACCCCACCAAGTCTCTCTGGATCATCCCCGTGCACCAGCCCCAAGTATCCTGCATCCTGCATCTAACATAGACCGACGCCTCATTTCTTACATGATAGTATACAATTTTTTTATGAAATACTTTCCGATTTCTCTTTCCCTCTTTTTCTCTTTACAGTGTGTGGTATGAGAAATTCCATGATGCTGTAATAGTCTCTAAGTCACTACCAAAAAAGCTATGCTATGAGTCATGAAACTGACCAAATTTAAATGTTTGAGTTGTGGAGTTTACTATATCAGTTTAAAACTCACAATGAGAGACAAAGGGAAAGTGATAGAATCAAATGACATAGGAGAGATAGCCAGTGATATACCAATTGAGTCCTAGAATAAATATTATGAACTTCCTCTCTTTTTTCCACATCAGCTTCCTCTACTGATAACATAGTTAAGGAAAACAAAATTAAGCAAAGAATAAAGGAGAGTAACCAGGCACAAGTTGCCTGAGTCTTGCGGACATGTGCTCTAAAAGAGACTACATTGACAAATATATAGCCACAGCTGTGCCTTAAAAACTCACCTGCTAAACTGCCTCAGAGAGGGTTTGCAGATTTTCAGGGCAAAGCATCTTTGGGGGTCAGAAGAGAACGGTGTTTAGTGTCCTCAAGTGGATGTCAAATAATGGCAGAGGTATGATTATGAGTTGATCGTTTCAACTGATCTTTCTATATAAGATCACCACTCACATTTCTATTTATTCTATCTATAGCATATTTTGTAGATTACTAGTTTCATATATATATATATATATGTATGTAAAATATATATAGAACTTTGGGGCTTCCCAGGTGGCACGGGGTGAAGAATCTGCCTGCCAATGCAGGAGACACAAAAGACACAGTTTTGGTTCCTGGGTCAGGACGATCCCCTGGTGAAGGAAATAGCAAACAACTCCAGCCTTCTTGCCTGGAAAATCCCATGGACAGAGTAGCCTAGTGGGCTATATTCCATGGAGTCAAAAAAAAAAAAAAAATCAGACACAACTGAGTGAGCACACACACATGCACATACTCATGCTCACACACACACAATGCACATTATGATGTCTGTTCTGTCTCACACACACACGATCTGCTTACTACATATCTATATTTAACATGCCATATGAGTTTTGTCCATATCACCTATACTATTAAACAACCTTACTTATTCTGTATGCTCAACATTCAGCCCTCACAATATCTTTATGAGTTGCTCCATTATTATAATTCTTCCCAGTGAGCTTTAGAGATAATCCAACTGACCAAGGTTACTCTTATAGGAAGGAGGAAAGCTGAGACTCGGATACAATTTTTCTGACTCTAATGTGTACAGACATGATCATTACAAAAGACTATTTCCACATGGAAAAAAGAATAAAGGTTTGAGAAATGATTTTAACTTATTGAAACTCCTTCTTTATTTATGACATCTGCATTAGCTCTCTACAAGAAGTTATGCTTATTCAGGTAATTCATCCAAGCCACTTGTCTCCATAGATACACTCAGTGATGCACTTGGAGAGCTCTTTCTTCATTATAACACATTTTTTGCATTACTCCTTTTTGCTACTCAAGTGTCAACTATTAATCTATGCAGAAAAAGCAATGTAAATGGAGAATAGAAAGACATACCTCCTAACATCTTAATGATATAACATAAATTCATAGAAAGCATTGGAAAATGGTAGAAAAATATATTTTGAGAAGGACTGTTGAGATAAAAAATCTGAGACTGAAAAGAACATCGATCCTAATTCTGTTGAGAGCAATACAGGATGAGATTAAAAAAAAGAAATCAGCGCTTATGAAATGCATTAATTTCTTTTATTTCCCTTGTTTGCACACTGGGAATTGTGTATGATGATGGTACACATGGAGATGGAAAGTTTAGTGCATGAGGACAGTTTAGTGCATGGGTCTGTTTCCTCTCATTATCTTAGATTCTGTTTCCAGAGATTAGGGACACATGTATGAATTGAGTAGAGAGACAATTAATTTAGTCTATTCATCTTAACAGAGGACTGATATATAAGTGTCATCACAACTGATAAAGTTCAATTATGTGGAAAATGGAGAGCTGAACTGGTCAACAAATGTATCCATAATGAGATGACTGTGGACTGAACCGTAAATGACAGAGGATATTTACATTGCTGAGAGTGAGCATAGGGTAGAAGTGGAATTCATAGCGAGAGGAATAAAAAGACCCCAAAGGATACAAGGATTCATATATCCAAAACATATTGATCATCTACAATTTATCAGGTAATATGCTAATTTCTGAAAGTATAAGGAAATGAAAAATGACCCCACTTCTCACAAATATAAGCTTATCTGGAAAAGCTTATACACTTAATGTAGAATGATTAGTAAAATTATGGAAATAAGAACAGTATATGGAGAAGCAGAGAGAAGTAACAATGAAGTTTGTTTTAACAACAAAGTCATCCAAGAGGAGCAAAATTTTGAGCTGTGTTTTTTAAAAACTGCATAAGAAATACTAGGAAAACAGATGTTCCCAGGGAAATATATAATTATGTGCTCTTTGGAGAAAATGTTAAAAGAAATAATGGGTTTTTACCCATTATTTTACCCAGGTTTGTGTGTGGCAGAAAAGAGAAAGAAAAAAGTGGTAAAACATGCAACAGAGTTGTAAGGATCAGCCAGCCAAGTTTTATAGAATTTACAATGTGCAGAAAGAAACTTGGAACTTATTCTGTAGGAAATGGCCAAACTCTTAAAGAATGATTGGTAAAAAGAGATTCATGGGCAGATTTCAATTTCAGAAAGATTACTAGAGAAATGTGGTAGAAGCAAATCATAAGAAGGCAAAATGGAATTAGGGAGACCTAATTCTTTTCCAAGTATGTGGATGAGTGCTATAGAGATTAAAACAGGAGAAATGAAAAACCTGAGCTGAGGCAACAGTGTAGGGGATAATAAGGAAGAGTGTAACTGAGAAACATTAAAAGAAAGTATTAGCTCAATACTACACTAATCTGGGGAAGAATTATAGATAATTCACAAAATTCATTATGAAATCCTGCCTGGATTACAAGGCCTTTCGTCAAAATAAGGCAAGAAAGGAAGTTGATGGGAAGACAGAGAACTTACAGAGAATTTATTTTTCATATTAATTTTTAGATTCTAGTAAAAAATTCATAGATAGCTAATTGGTAGACAGCATAATAATGAAAAGCAGAAAGGGGACCATCATTTCTCCTGGTTAAAATTATAAGCTTTTGCACAATTAGGGAAGCCGTTGACAAAACAAAAAGACAACCAAAGAAAGTGGAGAAATATTTGCAAATGATATGGGCAACAGAGGATGGTTGCATGGCATCAGTGCCTCAATGGACATAAATTTGAAAAAAAAAAACTCCAGTGATATTGAAAGACAGGGAGCCTGGCCTGATGCAGTCTGGTCTGCGGTGTCAAACATTGTTGGGCACAACTTAGCAATTGAACAAAATAACAACAGCAATTTGGATGGCAGCAATAAAAGAATTATGGTTTTTTTCCTAACCCCACCTTTCATCTAGTGTAGCCAAGTAGCAGATAGTTTTTATATCAGAATAACAAGGGATGGGCACTGGCTGGTGGTAGGAAAGTCAAGAATGAAGAGTAGCATGCTTGGCAGAGGTCAAGGTCAGGGGGCAGAAGATTTCCCTGACTCTTCCAAGTCCATTTTCCAATCCTGAGACGTTAACAACCTGTTAGTAATAAGATCACAAGTGTCAACTTTTGACTTTTCCATAATTTCTATTTTCTTCACATAAAGTAGATGATGGATCATGGCAAAGAGTGAGAGGCCCCAGAAAAAGTCAGGATATGTCCCCCTAATAAAGGCTGTGATTAGTAGAAACTGACAGCTATCAACTTCAGTGATTATCAGTGACATCCATTTCTCTCGTTAAGTAAAAGTCAGTCAGAAAAATATTTCACCTAGCAGAATTTGTGTTAAGGAAAGTTGGGTTACTATTGAATCATTAGTTTAAAATAATTCCTCCAAATTCCTAAATAACTCACTCTAATAAAGCTCAGACTTTAACTTTCTCTTTATAAATATGCTTTAGCTGTGAAAAGAAGATAAGTGAAAAGCAAAGGAGAAAAGGAATGCTAAAATAGGAAGTCAAGAAATACCTGGAGTAACAGGCAAATTTGGCCTTGGAATACAGAATGAGGCAGGGCAAAGACTAATAGAGTTTTGCCAAGAAAATGCACTGGTCATAGCAAAAACTCTCTTCTAACAACACAAGAGAAGACCCTACACATGGACATCACCAGATGGTCAACACCGAAATCAGATTGATTATATTCTATGCAGCCAACAATGGAGAAGCTCAATACCGTCAACAAAAACAAGACCAGGAGCTGACTGTGGCTCAGATCATGAACTCCTTATTACTAAATTCAGACTTAAACTGAAGAAAGTAGGGAAAACCACTAGACCATTCAGGTATGACCTAAATCAAATCCCTTATGATTATACAGTGGAAGTGAGAAATAGATTTAAGGGCATAAATCTGATAGATACAGTGCCTGATGAACTATGGAATGAGGTTCATGACATTGTATGGGAGACAGGGATCAAGACCATCCCCATGGAAAAGAAATGCAAAAAAGCAAAATGGCTGTCTG
>SJYV01029738.1:0-15753 GCA_006410875.1 Neotragus pygmaeus
TGGACATGAGTCTGAGTGAACTCCGAGAGATGGTGATGAAGAGGGAGGCCTGGCGTGCTGCAATTCATGAGGTCGCAAAGAGTCGGACACGGCTGAGCGAATGAACTGAACTTAACTGAAAGTCTGGTAGACAGCAGTTATGATAGTAAATAAAAGTGTAGACTAAGTAAATTACTAATACTTATCTCCTTTATAGTGCCTAGAATAGTGTCTCATTACTCCTAATTGAAATTTGTCACATTTATGAGTAAATAGAAGCATAGAACAAAAAGTGTAAAACATCTCCCTAAAAACTATATCCTAAATGGAAGAGGAAATGGCAAGTGGAGTAGTGGTAAAATATAGGCAATTTTTATAATATCAGAAGGAAACTGAACTAGAGATCCTGCTCATGGTCAATATAGCAGAGAGTTTAAGGATTATTGGTAAGACTTCTGGAGACCACAGTTGCCCAGCAGGTATACCTTGGAGAACAGTAGGGTTAAATCCACTGATAAAGCAGGGTCATATCACAATATAAAAAATTGAGTTTGATAGGAAGCTACCTCTTCTTGCATAATTGCCTTGAGAGCTTTGTCAACTCTGTTTGGCTGTGTAGTTGCAAGGTACCCATTGGCTGATTGGTACCACATGTAGCACACAGAGGGGGAAATGGCAGATAATTTTAGGCCCCTGTCTGGCAATTCCTTTTGCTAAAGTCACCTCCAACTAGTAACTGAAGAAGTACATCACAGCTCCAAATATTTCGCTAGGGCAGAAGTAATACAATTGGATTTGTAGGTTAAAAAAGTTTCATATTACAGAAAGTAGATTAAATGGTATTGGGGGCTAGGAGATGGGGAAAATAGACAATTATAGGTTCTGGTAATGAAAAGCTTAGGAAAAAGTGGTGATAGGTATATGACTTTGTGAATGTAATTAATGCCACTATGTGGTTAAAAAATGGTTAAAATGTAATATATATTTTGCTATAATATAAAAAATGGATAATATAATATACCTCCAAATATACCCTTATTGAATTACACACTTTAAATGGAATTGTAGAATATGTGGGTTAATATTAGTTTCCTTAGATTGCTATAACCAAATAGTCACTGTGTAGCTTCAAAAAATGGAAATTAATTGTCTTACAGTTCTGGAGGAACTTAAATTCAGATGTCTGAATTTAAGGTGTCAAAAGATGGTCCCTCTGACATGTTGTCAGGGAGAATTCTTCCTTGTCTTTTCCTAGTTTCTGGTGGCCCTAACGTCCACTGACTTGTAGCTACATTACTCCAACTTTTGCCTCCATCTTTACCTTGTTTTCCCCTCTTTTGTCTTTTATAAGGATACTTTATTTTATTTAGAGACTAATGTAGGTCTGGAAGACACTTTGCAAATACTGTCACATTTACAACCTCGAGAGCAGGATATGTTTTTTGAGGGTCCACCATTCAACCTCCAACAAATTCCTACCCTCAATGGGCATTTACTGTATGACAGACACTTGCTAAGCATTTCTCCCTTAACTATTTTAATTCTCAAAATAAGTACTGTTATTATCTACATGTAGCAGATGGTGTAACTGAGACTCAAAGAAGCTAAATGATCTGCCCAAGGCCGCACTGATAAGAACTGGAGTTGAGATAAAATACAGGGGGTGGTTCCAGAGTTTGCTTTCGTGGCCCAGCTATTGAAAAAACTAATGAGAAAAGAGTACACTGTGGGAGTCGGGGTGCTGATTTCTGTATTTTTTTCCCCCACTTGTCATCTTTCTGTAAGCTTCTATAATTATTGCAGCAAACAGGAAGGCCCTCTTTGTACTTCATCTGCTAAGAAAAGCTTTCTCATATACTATAAATTCTGGGTTTTTCTCCCATTGTTTATATTTTATTTGTCCAACTTTGATCTTACCTCTTCTGAAGTCTCTCTCATAAACTTCTTACATGTCATAAATCAAAATTCATAGAAGATGTGTGAGTGAGTGAAGTCGCTCAGTCATGTCCGACTCTTCGCGACCCCACAGACCGTAGCCTACCAGGTTCCTCAGTCCATGGAATTTTCCAGGCAAGAGTGCTGGAGTGGGTTGCCATTTCCTTCTCCATAGCCTACCCCTTTTCTAGTGGATCTTCTCAACCCAGGAGTCAAACCGGGGTCTCCTGCATTGCAGGTAGATTCTTTCTCAACTCAGCTCTCAGGGAAGTCCAATTGTAAAAAATGGCAGGCACTGGCCACATAGTGTTACTAAGAAACTAAATTTTTATTTTTGACTATTTGAATTTAAAAGTTAATAGCAAGATATGTTTAGAGAGTAGGGTGTATGTTATCCTTCCCTGAAGAAGGAGGGGCTTGGGTCTTTTTTTTAAGTGGACTTCCAGGCAGTAAAATAAGATGAATTGGGCTCCTTCACATATTACATACATTCCTCACCGGCCCTCAGTTTTTAGTCTTTTAAATAATACAGATATGAAATTATGCTTTGACTCCCTTGTAATAATGGCACCACTGTTGGTGACACCTAAAGACACTTAACAAACATACTGAGAGACGCTAAATCTATCCATCTGCTCACTGCAAAATCATCAACCCTCAGGGTGCTCCTCCTTTGAGAAGATGTGTGAACAGCACTAATTACACGATTCAAGGGCTGGGAGGTTTCTGTTAGAACCCTCAACCAACTACAAACCTCCTATTTCTTATTTTAACTTTAAATGACATAGGAGGTCTGTGCCTCTAAAAAGAAATTCAAAATCAGATATATCTAGGTGAACATTGTGAGAAAGAAAGAACTGGGCTTGGACACTTATTTATTTATTTTTTTTCCCTAAATCACTTTTTATTAAGACAGCTTTTGAAAGCCATTTCTGCTAAAATTTACTGCAGTGGAGAAACATGATACAGTAATTACTGTATATAGAAGTCATCTTCAATCCTGAGGATAATACAGGATATTCAGGGCTTGGGACCATCACAATTTGGTTACTCCAAAGTGTCTTGTCACAAAAGATTAATGATAGCTCTGCTTATCGATAAAGCACTTAGGAGCTCAGTTTCCACCATGCTAATATCCACAGGAGCAGTCCTTCATGTTGCGGTTTTCTATTTCCTCTGTACATTTCATTTCCTTGCCTTTTCAGTTTTACTTTCTGGACTGTCTAAGTTAATTTTCATTGCTTCTTTGGTATTTTCCAGTTTAAATCTCAATTTAATGATCTGTCTCATGTCATAGTCCACTGGAGCATTATTTAGTAACCAACTTTTTCTCCTATAGTTCATGAGTAAGTATCCTTATTCCCTTACAGAATATAAAACATTTTGATAGAGAGCATTCTTCACTTTCCTAGTTTTAACATCTTTTCCTGAATATTTCATACGTAAAACTATGAATTTCTTTCTTCAAATTTAGAATACCCTTATGAAGAAAACAAAGAAAATTTAAAAAGTGAGAAACCATTTATTTCAGAGTAAAGATAAGGGACTAGTTTAATGATTAAGGCATTACAGATTTTGCTGTGGCAAACCTACATGTGTATTCTAGGGGATTTGAAATTTCCTTCTATAATCCAAATGTTCCTGATAAGATAATTCCAGCTTCTTAGATTTTGAAAGGCCATTGGAAAATAAAACATCTTTTTTCATGTTTTACAGGGAAAACTATTTGCAGGAAAAATTCTGATTTTAGGTTTCATAGCATTTGTTGAATGCATTTATCTGAATTAATGAGAAGGTCAACTAACAGTAGCAGTACCTTAAATTTGTTGTTAGAATGTGTCAGAAATTCTGCTGAGTGTTTTAGGTGCATTATTTCATTTTTATCTTCCAAAGTAAGAACTAGTAGTATTTTTCTTTTATGGGTGAGAAAAACTAAGTTGCAAAATTGTCAAGTAAGTAACTTGTCTTAAGTGACATAGCTGGTAGGTCATAGCTCAGTAGTGAGAGCCTTGTTTAGCAGTTTAACCATGTACAGTAGTCCCTTCCTGGGAGCTTTCATTTTTCCAGATGTGAACATACTATTTGGATGGCTGTAGGTTACATCCCCATGTGGACCAAGATTTGTTGTGTTCTTTGGGCCCTGAATGTCTCCTTCATCTCTTTCAAAATGGATACTCTTTCACATTTTTCTATGACAATTCTGTGACACTGTCACATTTGCTGATGGATAAAATGAATTAGTGTTTACAGTTCCATGGCTGGTGAGCCCATTGCCATGAGACAAAACCAGTGTTTCTGAAAATCTTCTTCCTCCTTTCTGAAAAGTTTGATTCAATGGTCCTTCCTCTGGCTAATCTCCAATCACATACCCTCAGCTACTAAGAACAAAGAGAAGTTTTACGTGGGTTAGAATGGTAATACTGGGTCTGCCGACAGTTAAAAAAAAAAAAAAGAAAGAAGAATCTTTCATGATTAAAGAATCCTGGATCTCAATAAGATCCTCATGAAGACTTTAAAAGAGAATTTTGCCTCCAGTAAATGCTTTCCTCTCCAAGTCTCTACTTCCGAGAACTTGTTTATGAAAGTTTATGGANAAAAAAAAAAAAAAGAAGAAGAATCTTTCATGATTAAAGAATCCTGGATCTCAATAAGATCCTCATGAAGACTTTAAAAGAGAATTTTGCCTCCAGTAAATGCTTTCCTCTCCAAGTCTCTACTTCCGAGAACTTGTTTATGAAAGTTTATGGAAGTCTCCTCTAAGCTTTATTATTTAATAGGCTGAGAAAATCAGAAAGATTTTTACTCTGTTCTAATGCTTATGTTTGGCTGAGCAAGAATCTTCTAAAAATGACATCTGACTTGAATCAGAACCAAAGGATGACAAGCCTGTAGAATGAAAAAAAAAATTGAGAATCAAATCTAGTTATAGGCAAAGAAAACAGTTTACTGCAAGACTATAGCTGAAATGTTCATACTAGTGGTAGTATAACTTAGTGGTTAAGAGATGTCTGTCCTTTTTGATTTATCTCAAGCATCCCAAATGAATGCTTTGTTGTTTAGTCACTAAGTCACGTGTGACTCTTTTGTGACTGTGTGGACTTGAGGCCGCCAAGCTTCTCTGCCCATAGGATTTCCCTGGCAAGAATGCTGGAGTGGGTTGCTATTTCCTTCTCTAAGCGATCTTCCCAACCCAGGGATTAAACCCACATCACTGGTATTGACAGGCAGGTTCTTTACTACTGAGCCACCTGGATAGCCCCCAATGTTGTATATACTTAATGTTTTTGTTGAATGAACTTTGAGTATGCATATCAGAGATTTGTGAACTGGATTTGAACCCTATCTCTTTCATTAAGTATCAGTGTGAACTTAGCCTAAATCCTTTCCTTTGGCTTTCATAACTTCATTTGCAAGATGGGAATTGCAATTCTAATAAGATAGTTATAAAAATGTAACATAAAGTATATTTGTAGCACAGTGCCCAGCTTGTAAGAAATAATTCTTGAGCAGTAAATAGCTGTCATCATCTTCATTATCATCACCTCCATTGTTACTGTTGACATTATATCACTACCACACTTGCCTCTCCTGCCTTCTACACAAAAAATAAGAACAAATAAAATGTAATGTCAATGCCCAAAACATTTGCACTGAATTTTTGATTTCTTCAGTGATGAGGACAGATAGTTTATTGACGTATTAATACTTAATACTTAATGCTTAATATGCTCTCAGTAAAAACTAGGATGCAAATGTTCCCATCTCTGCTCACATACCATCCCTTTTGGAAGATCTTCATGGTTTCAGTTCAGGGCTCATTTGCTTCACCAGGAATGAACAAGTTTATATATTTTATGAACTGGTCTATTTTTTTTTCGTGAGCTCTTGTCATGAAAAAGGTCCGTCACCTAGATTTTTATTTGAGAGGGAAAGGAGAACTTAGGATAGGATGGTGAGAATATTTTGAAAGGAAATAGAGAAATTGCCTGCCTTGAAAAAGAACTGGAGGATAGGGTTTCAGCAATTTCAGGGTCTGGGTCTCCCCATAGTATCTTTTTTTCCTTTTGTGAAAACATTCCCTCTATCTACTTGATTAACACATCCATCACCTTTATATTTATCTTGGTGGGGGAGAGAGTGATGAGAACATCTCCTAGCAAATTTCAATTATATAGTACAGNTTTCAGGGTCTGGGTCTCCCCATAGTATCTTTTTTTCCTTTTGTGAAAACATTCCCTCTATCTACTTGATTAACACATCCATCACCTTTATATTTATCTTGGTGGGGGAGAGAGTGATGAGAACATCTCCTAGCAAATTTCAATTATATAGTACAGTGTTCTCAACTGTAGTCACTGAATTGTATATCTTTTACAACTATATTGTAGTTACAGGATTGCACAACTTCAGCACTGTTGATATTTGGGATTGGATAGTTCTTTGTTGGAGGGTTGTTTGGCAGCATTGTTGTTGTTGAGCTGCTACATCGGGTTTGACTCTTTGCAACTCCATGGACTGCAGCATGCCAGGCACCCCTGTTCTTTACTATCTCCTGGAGTTTGCTCAGGTTCATTGAGTCACTGATGCTATCTAACTGTCTCATCCACTGTTGTGCCCTTCTCCTCCTGCCCTCAATCTTTCTCAGCATCAGGGTCTTTTCCAATGAGTCGGCTCTTCGCATCAGGTGACCAAAATATTGGAGCTTCAGCATCAGTCCTTCCAGTGAATATTCAGGACTAATCTCCTTTAGGATGGACTGGTTGGCTCTCCTTGCAGTCCAAGGGACTCTGAAGAGTCTTCTCCAACACCACANCTGGCATGCTGCGATTCATGGGGTTGCAAAGAGTCGGACACGACTGAGTGACTGAACTGAACTGATGGGTTTTATAATATACAGTATGTATGGGTTTCCCTGGTGGCTCAGACAGTAAAGAATCTGCCTGCAATGCAGGAGACCTCAGTTTGAGCCCCAGGTTAGGAAGATCCCCTGGAAGAGGGCAAATGTCTCCAGTATTCTTGCCTGGAGAATATCCATGGACAGAGGAGTCTGGTGGGACAGAAGAGTCGGACATGACTGAGCGAGTAGACACAGCACACAGGCGAGATCTGGGTTTGGTCTCTGGGTCAGGAAGATCCCCTAGAGAAGGGAATGGCTACCCATTCCAGTATTCTCGACTGGAGAATTCCATGGACAGGGAAGCCTGGCAGGCTACAGTCAATGGGGTCACAAAGAGCTGGACATGATTAATCGATTGACACCTTCACTTCACATACGGAATGTACTATGAAGTTCAAAAATAATCAGGGGCAGTTATAGATTGATTATAGTTTATGCAATTACAGTGTGTGTCTGTAAGAATAAGACAGAAAAGTAATAGATTGGATGGAAATAGAGAAATTAGATCCATCAATGGCATTGATGGTATCAGTAAAGTTCTGGTTATTCAATTGACTGGTAGATTTGCCTCTTTCACTATATTATGTTATCATATTTTATTATCATAAAACACATATATGTTGCATGTACTACTTTAGTTATAAAATAATACAGAATTTAAAAAGAAGTAGAATTGGGCATGCTGTCTCATGGTACTCCATTTCTCATTCAAAATGTCAGGGCCATGTATTACTGAGATCATCTGATAAGGGTGTATTTAGCAGTGAGTCAGCAAAACTGGATCACCTTCAATAGTCTGCAAATTCTTGAGAACATGGCCTCTCAGTCTTGAGTATGCATGTCCTAATCTATACTCCTTGTGGAGAAGTCTTTTTATTTTCTCCTGTGGTGAGTTAGACAGGACTGAGCCACACACACACACAAGGGGTAACAGACTTGTCTGACCGGTTAAGTGCTGAGACACTTCTGCTGTACTACCAACTGTAAGCAAGAAAGGAGAGCAGACCTTGACACTGGGAAAACACACTGAAAAAAAAGCAATAGAAGGCATTTCTTCTCCTCCATATGTGTGGACGAGAACTTCCCTGGTGGCTCAGTGGTAAAGAATCTACCTGCAATGGAGGAGATGCAAGAGACGCAGGTTCAGTCCCTGGGTCGGGAAGATCCCTTGGAGGAGGAAATGGCAACCCACTCCAGTGTTCTTGCCTGGAGAACTGCATGGACAGGGGAACCTGGAGGGCTACAGTCCAGGGGGTCACGAAGAGTCAGACAGGACTGAACACACACAGTATGCATGGACACTTGGTGATGTCCCTGGATGACAGCGTTCTTTCTTTCCCTCTTGATTTAAGCAAATTCTTGCTAAAAGAAAAGCCAGACTTCAAAGGGAGAACAGCAAAGTAGATTCACACGTCCTGCTAAACTTTGGATCCATCCAGCCTTGAAGCCTCGTCTATCTTTAGATCATTCAGGTCTGAGAAAAAATTTCATCTGATTTTTAAAGTTAGTTTAGAAGAATACCCATGCCTACAATATAAAGAACTCTGGGGCACAAAAGAAAAAAAAAAAAAAAAAACTCTGATGCAGCATTTAAGAACAATTGTCCCTGACAAGCAAAGGCAAAAAAAAAAAAAAGAAAGAAAAAGAAATTCTCAAGAAATTTCACTTCCATTAGCACTAAAACGAGCTTCAACTTGCAGGAAGTTAATTGAAAATCCCCACAGAAAGAACTGAAGTGAAGTAAATGCCCATCAGAACATCAAAGCATCTTCATTCCTTGGGTCTTTGGATGAGCTTACAGTCCATTTCATTCCCTCTGGTATTCTTCATTAATAACTTCTGAAGCCTGAAGCTGATTTTCTTAAGCTCACCCTGTTTCTTTATTCTACTTTATTACTCTCACTAGCATTAGCCATTTTGCTTTTATCCTATATGTTTACTTTCTAAAAAGACAATTTCCCAAATATCTCTTTTCTTAACTTTTCAAACGAGCATAGAAAATTCCAATATACAATGTCAATGCGTTTAAAATTAATAGATCCGAATGCGGAAGTAACCATTGTCATTCCTGGAAGTAATTTTGAAAGCGCTAAATGAATCCTTTTTTATTTTGTCCTAAAGCTTTTTGGGGAAGAATCTTTATTATATTTTTAAAACTTTATTTCGTTTTGATTAAAGGATAACTACTTCGCAACACTGTGTTGGTTCCAGCCTGTCTCAGCGTGAATCGGCCATAGTACACGCTTGTCCCCTCCCCCTGGAGCCTCCCTCCCGCTCCCTTCCCGATCCGCCCCACTAGGTGGTCACAGAGATCAGACAGCAAACTCCCCCGCGTCTGTTTCACACAAGGGGTGTGTGCGTTTCCGTCTCCTCTCTCAATCCGTCCCGCCCTCTCCTTCTTCTCTTTTTAAAGTCTTGAATTACCCTGGTTGGGTATGAGTTTCTCCCTCATCGGTTCAGGGATCTGCCTTGGATATAAGTGCGCTTTGATATCTCAGTTGATGTACATGCAGATTGCAGTTGCATCCTGATCCAAGCCCGCGCCCTTTACCGTCTGCACCGAGGGTACGGTGACACCAACTTAATCTCCGTCCCTCGAAGCAGCTTAAGCACTTTTGTATTTAAGCAAATAGAGTCCCAGTTTAGAATTTCTCTCTCTTATCCTTTGCAAGTCTCTTATGTTCCTTTGATCTCCTTCTCCCACCCACACCTTGAGAAGAAAGAAAGGATCTCAGTGGACTCAGCCTTAAGCTGGCACTTGCCAGGAAGACTTTGCACACAAAATGCTTTCAAGCTGCAGGATGTTTTATCATCATAAATGTACTCATTCCCATCATCCCCATGGGGAAAGCGCACATATTATTATTCCATTAAGGAAATGAGGTCTCTCTGAGCCAATAATCCTCTCCTTAGCTCCCTCCTCACATTCTCTTGTTCTCAGACTTTGTCTGCGTTAATGGTTCGCCAAGGTTGTTAGCCTCAACCTTGCGACCGGCAGTAGTCTCTCTTTAAAACAGATGGCTGATGGGAGTTTGCCGTTTGGCTCAGGAAACTCAAACAGGGGCTCTTTGTCAACTTGCAGGGGTAGGGTGGGAAGGGCGATGGGAGAAGGGTTCAGGGGGGAGGGGGCATATGTACACCTATGGCTGATTCATGCTGAGGTTTGACAGAAGACAGCAGCATGCTGTCAAGCAATTATCCTTCAAATAAAGAACAAAAGATAAAATTGTTCATTTAATTTTCATTTTATATTGGAGGATAGTTGACTTACAATGTGTTAGTTTCAGGTGTTCAGCAAGGCGATTCAGCTCTACACATACATATGCCCGTCCTTTCTCAGATTCTTTTCCCACATAGTTTCCCTTTTTTAACTGGAGTGTAGTTGCTTTACACTGTTGTCTTAGTTTCTGCTGTAAAGCCAATGAATCAGCTGAATGTATTCATACGTCCCCCCTTTTGAGGTTTGCTTCTCATTTAGGTCGCCGTGGAACACTAGGCAACCTCCCCTGTGCTATGCGGCGGGTCCTCCTTCGCTGCCTAGTTCATGCACAGCAGGGGGCGGGTAGGGGTGGGGGCTTCCCAGGGGGCCCCAGAGTAGAGTGTGTATGTGTCGGCCCCAGCCTCTCATTTCATCACGCCCGCCACCCCACCTTAGGGTCCATACACTTGTCCTCTGTGTCTGAGTCTCTATTTCTGGCCCAAGAGGCTGAAGGCTCACTCGCTGCAGAGACCTGGATGGAAGCCAGGTGGGTGAGGTTCTCGGCTGAAACCCAGCAGCTCAGCCTCTGACTCGCATGCCGTCTGTAGTTCTGCCTTGTACTATACTGGGGAAAGAAACACTTAAAGTTGGCCGAAAGGGACAGTTCTACTAAAAGAGCGCTTACAATTTTTCCTAGAAAACTCCCCACTTCAACAGAAAACAGAGCAACAGCAAAGAAAAGCAGTCAAAGCCACGTTTCTTTCTCATCTACAAACGTCTCCAAGCGGCTAGGATGCAGGAGGGGGAAGTTCCGGGAGGACGGGACTTTCCTGCAGTCTCCGGGCCACTTCGGTTCTGCTCAGTATTTTCTCAGCACTTCTTTACTCTCCAGCTCCACAAAACAGTTGCTCATGTTCTTGGTTGTTTTTTTTTTTTTTTTCTTTCTCATGTCTAAGCCCTGAAGTCTTAAAAAGAACCTGGTTCCTTCTGGGGGAGAATGGAATTTAGAAAACAATATCTTGGTGCTGGGTGTCTTCACTTCTGTGGTTTTATTGCAATTTCTCGGTCCTCTGAGCAGATAGAGCCAGGAAAATACATCTATTACATTATCATATATATGTAGTAACTCATGTATATCCCATCTCTCTTCCTCAAGGCTATCATCCTATAGCTAAGCTGTGACTAAAAAGCAGCAGCAATTGTTCATTTATATTTCTCTAGTTATTCTAAACTATGAAAATATTTTATTTTACTACGAGTTAAACTATTTTTGTCTTTTTAAAAATAAAACTAATTTAAGCATAGTGTTTTTTCCCCCACCCCTGAATTAGACCCTTGGGAAAAAATGTTACATTATTGACTAATGGAATGAAATCTCTTATTTGGGTTTCTTATTATGAGCTTAAGTTACTGCCTTGCTATTCTCTGATAGCGCAGTTGGTAAAGAGTTCACCTGCAATGCAGGAGACGCCCGTTCAGTTCCTGGGTCGGGAAGATCGCCTGGAGAAGGGAAAGGCTACCCTCTCCAGTATTCTAGCCTAGAGAAGACCATGGACTGTATGGTCCATGGGGTCACAAAGAGTCAGACACGACTGAACGATTTTCACTCACTCACTCATTTATCAAGTAGGAAGAGCCAAACCTTTCCAGCTAGTAGTAAAAAAAAAAAAAAAAAAAACAGTAAAAATTCAACTTCAACTTAAGGTAACAACACTCCTTAACTTTTCAGGTTTTCACAACTACAGATTAAAGTTAGATATTACAGAACCAAGTTTTTGAGGAAAAAGAATTACTGAGGCAACTATATGATATTCCAGTTTCTGGAGTGTAATTGCAAAATGTATCAAGGACTGATTCTTTAATTCTGTCATTTTTTGTAATAAAACCTTGAAACAAATGAGACGTCAAACAGCGCTTAGTGCTGTAGTGCTTCTCTGCTGCTGCTGCTGCTAAATCGCCTGTCGCGTCCGACTCCGTGCGACCCCATAGACGGCAGACCACCAGGCTCCCCCGTCCCTGGGATTCTCCAGGCAAGAACACTGGAGGGGGTGCCATTTCCTTCTCCAATGCAGGAAAGTGAAAAGTGAAACTGAAGTCGCTCAGTTGTGTCCGACTCTTTGCAACTCCATGGACTGCAGCCCCCAGGCTCCTCCGCCCATGGGACCTTCCAGGCACGAGCACTGGAGCGGGGGNGGGGTGCCATTTCCTTCTCCAATGCAGGAAAGTGAAAAGTGAAACTGAAGTCGCTCAGTTGTGTCCGACTCTTTGCAACTCCATGGACTGCAGCCCCCAGGCTCCTCCGCCCATGGGACCTTCCAGGCACGAGCACTGGAGCGGGGGCCATCGCCTTCTCCATGCCTCTAGGAGGTGGGCTCTGTGTAACCAGTAAAAACACATGGTTTCAAAAAGCATGTATATTCTCAATCTTACAAAAATGTATTTTAAGCTAAATAAACAAAGTGTACATGTATTATTTAAATATTTTGATATACGATTATGTATAAATCTGTGTATGTCTATTAATACACAAGTGTGCATGTATAATTTTATGTAAGCATACTTAAGTGTGTATATATGTATATAAACGCACTCTACATAATTTCTATATGCTTATAACTATATCAGATATATGCATATATAAGCAGAATATTGACAAATAGATGGTGGAATTTGTGGTAATATTATTTTATTTATATTTTTTACTACAAATGATGAGATTCCTGTTATAAAATATTTTATTTTAGAAAAATAAATTGTATTTAATACCTGACTTCATTCTCTCATTTGATAAAATTATATAGTCATTTTAACCTACAGTATAATAGGTACCAGTTCTTGGGTTATATGGTATCACCAACTCAATGGACATGAGTTTGAGCAAGCTCCGAGAGCTGGTGATGGACAGGGAAGCCTGGCATGCTGCAGTCCACGGGGTCGCAAAGACTCAGACACAACTGAATGACTGAACTGAGTACTTGGATCCACTCAGAGTTAATCTCAGAGTTAATCAGACTTAAGCAAATACAAATTATTTATGAAATTTCCCCTCTGTTTCTGTTTTGCTGAAAGTTTTTTTTTTTTTTTTTTGGTAAGTGTTGAATTTTATCAAATGCTCTTTTCTGGATTTATTCATATTTATATATTTTTCTTTAACATGGAAAATAACTCTGATGAATTTCTAAGTCCTTGGATGGCTCTGATCCTAATAAGGCATGAGTGCGAGTGAGTTTTAAGATCTGACGTTCCTGTCTTGAGATTAATTTGAATCTATCATTCCCTAATGATTGCAAGTGATGTTCTAATACTTTATAATAAACTCAAGGAAGAGGTTGTATTTTGATGTGTTAGACGATGCTTGAATTGGAGGCTGAGAGTTTTTTCCCGAGTGTTTTCTGGAGACCACTGACTCCACGGCTGCTCAGTCTAAGCTACCTCCACGATCAAGAACGTCTGGGAAATACCACATACTGTATCTGACACTTAGAAAATCACAAGGTGTATTCACAGATTTAAGTTTCATACAAGTCCTTACAAGTTTTTTGAAAAGTCTTGAAAACAAAATTTTTTTTGAAAGATTTTTTTCCCCCCAAAAGATGTTTTTCTTTTTGTATGAGTCTTGTTTTTGATATAAGAAAAGAAAACTTAATTAGCATAAATCTGGGATGGACCTGAAGCTCTACATAGACAATTCAGAGTGCTATAGTTTATTTAATGGAAGAATCAATTCCTGCAAGTGGCATAAAAATATATATTTATTCATCTTAAGTATTTCCCAAAGTTATTGGGCTGTAGACTCTCTTCCTTATCAAACATTTATTAGTAGCTTTAGAAACCATTAAAACACTTGGGGAATTTCTCGCCTTTNCATAAAAATATATATTTATTCATCTTAAGTATTTCCCAAAGTTATTGGGCTGTAGACTCTCTTCCTTATCAAACATTTATTAGTAGCTTTAGAAACCATTAAAACACTTGGGGAATTTCTCGCCTTTTATAAATCAGCCTTTTTGAAAACCTTTAACTAGAATTTATTAATTTGTGATAATATAGAGATTTACCAAACGTATGCTTTATTTTATACTTTAAATGAAAATATTATTTCTTATCCTATAAAGAGCAAATAAAATCCCAATAAGATAAAAAGATACTATTAACTATTCATTACAATCTAAATAAGAAACTTCAAAGTAGACACATTTTCTTTTGAACTATCTTGTATTTTTTGTAGGCACAAATGCTCTGTTGCTGACTTTTTCAGCTCAAGCCAAAATACAGCAGAAACAACCTCTTACTGCAGCAAAAAATAAAAAATAAAAATAAATCATGGTAAAAAAGGACAAATTTTAAATTTTCAAGTGACAAGTGTATTTTTTATAAATGTGCCAGAAAGCTTGATTTTAAACTAAATATGCCAAAATTCGTTTACTTTAAATGCAATAAGTCCAATTTTTGAATTGTCTAACATGCTAAAAGGAAGACATGAAATTAACTTTTGAAATATGTGTGGGAAAAAAAGGTTTATAGAGAAAATCTAAGTCATGGAGTGACAGTTCAGTGAACTCTGTCTTTTCTGCCCTCTTTTCTGACTATTTAGTATCTTAATTAAAGATCTTTCCAATTTACCTACAGAGCATTTACAAAGGCTACACCTCATTGAACCTGACTAACTTTCCTGCATGGCAGTCAGTATGCAGGATTTGGAGATGCTGTCTGGACAGATGCTTTTTAAACTGCTCCCCTACTAACTGCGAAGACATGATGTTTCTTTCCCGTCTTTAAAATCCTGGCTCACATGCCATTCTTTCTGCATCTTTGAATTCTTTGCCACCTCTTTTCCAAGATCAGGGAAAACACATAAGCTCTTCCAGAAATTTTTACCACCAAGCAACTCTTTCTTTGTACCATTTCTTTCCTTCCCCTTATGCCATAATGGGAAATGAGGATGAAGACCACACTTAAGGCACTGCTGGCGTGTATTAGCATTCTGTTAGGAGCTCCATGTGTCTTACAACCAGACCTAACAACATCTCCAATTTACAGAGAACAGAAACCCTGGATAGATCTCTCAGTCAGTGGCTGGCTTGGACATGAACTCAAATTTATCTTTCTCTAATCACAGTGCTATCTTCTACCCTATCATGTCTCTTGCCTAAGTTTCTTCAGTCGTGTCTAACTTTTTGTGACTCTATGGACTGTAACCCACCAGGCTTCCCCATCCATGCAATTCTCCAGGCAGGAATGCTGGAACGGGTGGCCATTTCCTTCTCTAGGGGATCTTCCTGACTCAGGGATCAAACCTGAGTCTCCTGAATTACAGGCAGACTCTTTACCGTCTGAGCCAACAAGGAAGCCCCATGTCTCAGTGGGTGCAAATTTCTCCTTATTTGTAAGTATACTTTAGTCTCTTCTGAATTATAGTTCTTCAAAGAATCCTTGAATGAACTTCCCTGTCATTCCAGTGCTCAAGATTCTGTGCTTCCAATGAAGAAGAAACGGATTTGACTCCTGGGAGTCATATCCAGGGAACTAATATGCAGAGTGCATCATGAGAAACACTGGGCTGGAAGAAGCACAAGCTGGAATCCAGACTGCTGAGAGAAATATCAATAACCTCAGACAGGCAGATGACACCACCTTTACGGCAGAAAGCAAAGAGGAACTAAAAAGCCTCTTCATGAAAGTGAAAGAAGAGAGTGAAAAAGTTGGCTTAAAATTCAACATTCAGAAAACTAAGATCATGGCA
>SJYV01029740.1:0-15979 GCA_006410875.1 Neotragus pygmaeus
AGCGACTGAACTGAACTGAACTGAAAATCAAGTTTTGTCTAGATCTACTAATGTATGGATGGATCTTTCTGTGTCTGCTTTTTTATTGTTCTATCACTCAGTCATGTCCAACTCTTTGCAATCTCACGGACTGCAGTGCATCAGGCTTCCCCATCCTTCACCATCTCCAAGAGTTTGCTCAAACTTAAGTCCATTAAGTCGATGAGGCCATCAAACCATCTCATCCTCTGTTGACCCCGTCTCCTCCTGCCCAATATTTTCTTTGCTGGCTCTTAAACACTGGGATTTTGAGCATCGGTGTGCGATCTAGCCCTGCCTGAGGCTCTGGATTGGATGCTTGCCCTCTGACTTTACATTTACATGAAATGACTGACCCAGCCCTGATATGACTCATCCCTGTGGAAAATGTCTCAGGGAATAGGCAAGGAAAACATTAGAGAGAATCAAATACTAATATTCTGCCCAGCTGCCAATGTGGTAACTCCCTACTAATGGGATGAAGGCATCAGCAACATTAGGTGTTTACATTTATTTTAAAACACCAATCTTAAAAGAGAGTTCTTTTGGGCAAGGTGTAAAAACATATATACTAAACCTTTTTTCCCCAGCATTTTAAAGCATTACCTCATTAATCTTCAAAGCAGCTATTTAAGGAAGGTAGAATGATTTCCTCTGAAATTTTATATGTCCTGCTTAATACGAGTTAGAGAGTATGCAGGATAGCACTACCAAGATGGGCTAATGATAATACAGGCCGCCAACAAGAGAAGAGCGGCGTCTCCATGAGCTTCATCTGCCCAAGTCTTTCCATCCATTCCCATCTCCCTAAAACCCTTAGTACCGCTTTTAGGTCTACATGTCATCTACAGGAGCTTCCTATCACCCCTTGATCCTCATTCATTCCCCATCCAAAATTGCTCATATTTCTAAAATCCCATGTCATTGCCTTTATGTTGAGCAACACTGTGTTAATCCGCGAAATGTCTCTGAGCTAAACGTTACACATTTAGCATGCCCTAACATTTCCCACTTCTATTTATATTTTGACAAAGAACTTATGAAATAAGATGTTAATACAAATATAGTAAAAGTAATAATCTTTTAAGCAGAAGAATCTGGTGAATTTTCCTTAAAAGACATTAAGGCTTCAGTAGGTTTCACCTAACTGTTGAATCTGTCCAGTGGACAAGAAAGCTAATAGATAGGAATGAAGCTTAACTACCTCTCACTCTTATCATCTAAAAAAGGCATATGTGTATATGTGTATCACATGTGTGTGTGTCCCTTTAAGAGTATTACTTTCCAGGTCCCTGCTTCCACTCTTTAACCTTCATTAATATACATAGGTCCTGTGTTTTTTCCTTAACTTTAGATTTTAGATATTAGTTTGCATTTCAGATATGTTATCTATTATTTTGTGTCGGGGATGCCTGAAACTGTACTTCTATCTTTGAGAAAATGAACTAATCCACAACAGTTCTGGAATGATTAACAGCATCAGAAATATTATTATATCCTTACTGTAACCATTTAGGAGTATTTAGCTTCCAGAGAGAAGAACTATCCGTTGCCATTTATTGGTGTGTGACTTCCTGTCTAAAAGAGCACTGCTGCTGCTAAGCCACTTCAGTTGTGTCCGACTCTGTGCGACCCCATAGGTGGCAGCCCATCAGGCTCCCCTGTCCCTGTGATTCTCCAGGCAAAGACACTGGAGTGGGTTGCCATTTCCCTTCTCCAATGCACGAAAGTAAAAAGTGAAAGTGAAGTCACTCAGTCGTGTCCGACCCTCGGCGACCCCATGGACTGCAGCCTTCCAGGCTTTTCCATCCACAGGATTTTCCAGGCAAGGGTACTGGAATGGGGTACCATTGCCTTCTCTGCTAAAAGAGTACTAATTCTTATTAAATCTTTTTCATACTTACTGAGATTTTTCCTTAATGGTACAAGTCAATTTTACTCAGCTGGCCAGACAATATGGCATGTAATAGGCAGAGCCTGGCTCCCACTGTATTGAGAACACTTATTCCATCTAAAACATTACTTAAACTACAGTTGTCCCTCAGTATCCAAGGGGGATTGGTTCTAGGAACCCCCTTACCAAACTCCAGGTATATACAAAGCCTTTATATAAAATGACACAGCATTTACATATAACCTGTGCATATCCTCCATATACTTTAAATTATGTCTAGAATACTTATAATACCTAATGCCATGTAAATACGATGCAAATAGTTGTTAAGTACAATATAAAGACTATCTATACTGTTGCCAGCGCACAGCAAGTTCCAATTTTGCTTTTTGGAACTTTTCTAAAATTTTTTCAAATATTTTTGATCTGTGGTTGGTTGATTCTGCAGATGCAGAAGTTGAGGATATGGAGGGCTGATTATGTCTTTCAGAAATTACATTAGCAACTAACATTTTACCTTAATCACTCAGCTAACACTTACATAATGACAACTCTGTTGACATGGCAAACTTTCTATGCAATTTTCATACAAAGATACCAGCTAATCCAAGAGGATTTCTTCAAAGACAGTTTGAGAGAAAACAAGAAAGTGAAGTCACTCAGTCGTGTCCATCTATTTGCGACCCCATGGACTGTAACTTCCCACACACCTCTGTCCTTGGGATTTTCCAAGCAACAGTACTGGAGTGGGTTGCCATTTCCTTCTCCAGAGGATCTTCCCAACCCAGGGATGGAACCCAGGTCTCCTGCATTGTAGGCAGACTCTTTACCATCTGAGCCACCAGGGAAGTCCTGGTGAAAAAATATATACCTAAGATTAATCTAAGAAAAAAAGTCAAGTCCCCACAAAGAGCAGATTTCTGGGAGGAATAAAATGTAGGATGAAAAACAGCTTCTCAATAGCTTGTCTATTGTTCAATATTGTACCTCTAACATTTTATCAAAGATGAAATTCTAAATTGGCTTCCATGTTTTTATTTGGATGAGTAAAAATGTCTCCAGTGCCCAGCATAGTGCCTGACACACAAAGATGCTTGGCAAAGATTTTGGGGGGAAAAATGGGTATAAAAACACTCGAGTGTCAAATATTATTCATATTTGGACTGTCCTCCATTTTATATTACCCAAACCTCAGCTTTTTTCCATTAGAGGAACATCAGCAGTTGGCAATAGTTTAATTATATTTTAGGATATATACAAAAACATAAAATCTATGTTCATAGAACATGAGCCAAAAAACATCAAACTACATAAATATGGCCATTCTCAACTGCCCTCCCATTTCCTTCTTAAGCACCACTTAAATGTTCCCCTATTGCCAGTTCCAGTTATGTGTCTTAAATAAGTAATACGATANTTGGTTGATTCTGCAGATGCAGAAGTTGAGGATATGGAGGGCTGATTATGTCTTTCAGAAATTACATTAGCAACTAACATTTTACCTTAATCACTCAGCTAACACTTACATAATGACAACTCTGTTGACATGGCAAACTTTCTATGCAATTTTCATACAAAGATACCAGCTAATCCAAGAGGATTTCTTCAAAGACAGTTTGAGAGAAAACAAGAAAGTGAAGTCACTCAGTCGTGTCCATCTCTTTGCGACCCCATGGACTGTAACTTCCCACACTCCTCTGTCCTTGGGATTTTCCAAGCAACAGTACTGGAGTGGGTTGCCATTTCCTTCTCCAGAGGATCTTCCCAACCCAGGGATGGAACCCAGGTCTCCTGCATTGTAGGCAGACTCTTTACCATCTGAGCCACCAGGGAAGTCCTGGTGAAAAAATATATACCTAAGATTAATCTAAGAAAAAAAGTCAAGTCCCCACAAAGAGCAGATTTCTGGGAGGAATAAAATGTAGGATGAAAAACAGCTTCTCAATAGCTTGTCTATTGTTCAATATTGTACCTCTAACATTTTATCAAAGATGAAATTCTAAATTGGCTTCCATGTTTTTATTTGGATGAGTAAAAATGTCTCCAGTGCCCAGCATAGTGCCTGACACACAAAGATGCTTGGCAAAGATTTTGGGGGGAAAAATGGGTATAAAAACACTCGAGTGTCAAATATTATTCATATTTGGACTGTCCTCCATTTTATATTACCCAAACCTCAGCTTTTTTCCATTAGAGGAACATCAGCAGTTGGCAATAGTTTAATTATATTTTAGGATATATACAAAAACATAAAATCTATGTTCATAGAACATGAGCCAAAAAACATCAAACTACATAAATATGGCCATTCTCAACTGCCCTCCCATTTCCTTCTTAAGCACCACTTAAATGTTCCCCTATTGCCAGTTCCAGTTATGTGTCTTAAATAAGTAATACGATAATTAGCCCTGAAGTACATACACTCAACAGGTCAAATATTAAATTAAAATGAGACCTTAGGGGAAAAAAAAGTGCATTATAAAAAGAAATCATGAAAATCCAGTAGAGAGAGAAATAAAGTGACTTTAGGGCAAGACTGAAACAGACAAGTGTATGCTGTGGTCTACATGATTCTACTTCAGCACGAAAACTTCTGGACAGAGCAGGGACCATCAGAGAGATCTGGAGACCTGAGACCTAGCTGAAATGTAAAGCTAAGGAGCCATGTGAGCCTGAGCATGTGATAGACTCCAGACTGAGTTTTTATTTTGCTTTGTTGCACACTGTAGACACTAAGTAAATATTTAACCCAACTTCCCTCATCTGTAAAAATGATCATCTCAAAAGTCCTTTCAAGAACTAACAGTATGCATGGATTCTGAGATTTTTAGGTTTCCTACATGAATCTAGAGACTAACTACAATTAGAAAGAAGAAAATTATTAGGAAACTTCCGTTTTCTGAAATTTATCAATCATCTCAGAACACTAGGTCCATTCAAGAATTACAGCAAAAGTCTCCCACTTTCCCTGTCTCCACAATATGTCATTGTGAAAGTCGCTCAGTCATGTCCACCTCTTTGCAATCCCTGGCCTATACAGCCTGCCAAGCTCCTCCATCCATGGGATTTTCCAGGCAAGACCACTGGAGTGGGTTGCCATTTCCTTCTCCAGGGGCTCTTTCTGACCCAGGGATTGAACCCAGGTCTCCCACAATGCAGGTAAACTCTTTTTTACCATCTGAGCATAATATGTCACGTGCACTGAAGATTATTTTGAATTTTAAGATAGCACATTGGCTTGGTTTCATATTTTGACTTGAGGTTGATCCTCTCATGAGAACCAGTGTTGGAAGCCCTGCCATAGCCTAGCAATCAATAGGTTAGGCTAGACACTAACCTCAGTTCTCATACATCTTAGAGACATATGACTTCAAGTGACTCAGCTGAACAAGAGACTAGGACCAAAGTGAAACTGTTAGTCACTCAGTCGTGTGTGACACTTTGAGACCCCATAGACTGTAGCCTACCAGGCGCCTCTGTCCATGGAATTTTCCAGGCAAAAATACTGGAGTGGGTAACCATTCCCTCCCCCAGGGGATCTTCCTGACCTAGGGATGGAACCTGGGTCTCCTGCACTACAGGTGGCTTCTTTACCATCTGCTCCACCAGGAACAGCCTAGAATCATTTAAACCTAACTATTACAAAACTATTTCTTGTCCTCCTCCTTCCTGCCTGATACACCACTTTAGAAGTGAATGTGACATTAAGTCTCCCATGAGAGTTCCTAGTCTTAACAGTTCATCTGAAGAAGTAAACAGAGAAAAGCAGTGAGCTGTGTGCTAGGTAGGAGTAAGAACAGGTTGTACAATAGCAAGTACCAGAGGCATCTCACAGTCTACTGAAGCAAGGAGAGGCAACATCGGAGATGAGGTCTGAAGGACAACTGGAGTAGAGTAAAGTTGCAAGAGCTTGGGGAAAAGTGTGACCCAAACCTGGTAGAATAGGACGTCCAATGTTGGTCATCACCGGTGCAGCAACAGAAAGTGGAGCAGTGTTTCTCTGCCTGGGTGTGGTGTTCTTCCCACCTGCAGAACCCCACCTGCGGAAATATGCACATTTTTAGACTCTTCCTTAGCCTGGCTAAATCAAAATTTCTCGTAGGTGTTTCCCAGAGTTCCGAATTACAAAAGTGCATCAAATGATTTGTGATGAAAGCTGAGGTTTCAGAAGCACTGCACTAGCAAGCAGTCCCTTCATGCAAATGGCTGACAACATTCAGGAGCTAAAGATGGTGCAGGAAGACAGTCAGCAACAGAGGACCTTGAATGATTTCTCAGTCATCAGGTTGGAGTTTTGGAACAAATTCAAGGTGTGCAGAAAAAGAAACTGCAGTCCTGGAAAAATTATCAAGCCAGGATTTCACCACAGAAGGAAACGTCAGCATTTGGAGACCAGAGCAGACAGAGGAGGACTAAGGCATAAGAATAAGGAAAGACTTTAAACAGTAACTAGAAATCTTAAGGTTAGAGAAAAACTGTTAGGTATAGGTGACCTCATGCTGAGTTCCAGAATGCTGGGCCTGGTCTGTATTGAGGAATCAATTGGACTGTGCACCCACGATGAAAGAGTTTCTGAAACTGATAAATCAGGCAGGCCCATGTATCCTGGAAATAGATGATACAGTGTGGTGTGCTAGGTATATTATAACAATATTCTAATAACAGTCATTGAATCCCTTTGCCCCATTATCATTCTCAGTGCTTATGTTTATATGACTCTCAATATTTCAACATTCTTCTTCATAGTTAGACGGAATCCATTCATATTCCAAACCAGACATAAATCTTACATTGAGGTGTCCTCTGGCAGGATTAGAGAACCATTTTTTTGATATCTGAGATCAACACAAGTCTGTGACTGTAACTTGGAATCACTGATCAACGCTGGCCTTTCTAGTGTAACACAATCAAAATCCATTTATTCAAAGCACTTTTGACTTAATCTGCATTTAGAGGGTAATTAATTTCACTTGTTCCTAAATGATTAGCAGTTTCTGCAAGTCATGGGATCAGTTAAAGTATAACTATGAAAAGTGAAAGTCGCTCAGTCATGTCCGACTCTTTGTGACCCATAGTACATGGAATTTTCCAGGCCAGAATACTGGAGTGGGTAGCCTTTCCTTTCTCCAGGGGAGCTTTCCAACCCAGGGATCAAACCCAGGTCTCCTGCATTGCAGGCGGAATCATTACCAGCTGAGACACTAGAGAAGCCCATATTGGTAGCTCATAAGTATGAGCGCTAACAAAAAGCACCAGCTATGCTCCATTATGTTCACATTCCAAGACTAGTGTTCCTGTTCTTAGCATACCAGGCTGGCTGACTTTCAACCACTTTCAATATTCATGGTGGCTCTAATCAAAAAATGTATCATACCCTCTTAAACTAGATTTTTTAAGAAATAAACAGTCTATGATATGGGCTTTGGAATCAAAAACATCTGATTAAATCTCACCTGCATTGATTAATTTGTGTAAACTTGGGGAAATTATCTGTCTCCAAGATCTTTATCAGTACAATGAGGATATTAGTAATACCTAGCTGTCTAGATCTAAGTGCTTTAGAGATTAAGATAACTGTCAAAGTCTCAAAAAATCGGACACAACTTCAGTTCAGTTCAGTTGCTCAGTTGTGTCCGACTCTTTGCAATCCCATGAATTGCAGTATGCCAGGCCTCCCTGTCCCTCACCAACTCCCAACTCCCGGAGTTCACTCAGACCCACGTCCATCGAGTCAGTGATGCCATCCAGCCATCTCACCCTCTGTCATCCCCTTCTCCTCCTGCCCCCAATCCCTCTCAACATCAGAGTCTTTTCCAATGAGTCAACTCTTTGCATGAGGTGGCCAAATAAAAAACAATAACAAAGAACTTATAAGAGCATTTGGTAAATTTATCATTATCATTCTTGCTGCTATTGTTATTCAGGCACTCCAGCCTATGAGAACTGTGAGGTCACGTTAATAGGAAACACCTATGTTTTACTGGAATCTGTCTCCCTTTGAGAATGCAAAATGCCTCACAGGTTTCCCCTTGAACTTCCAAGGAAATGTTTCCTATTCTGATGATCAAGTGCAATCAGCCATAACCTTCTTCCTAGCCCTGAGTTACATACATCTCAAACCTATCGCTTGAGGAGACCACCATCACTGTTGATATTGAGAGGGTTTGTGTCTGAGCCTAAAATGTTGCCCTCTGATACTCTTAAAGTTCCAGTGCACTGAAGCCCCAGCGATGTCACACTCTGTCACTGGAAGCAGGATGACTAAATAGTAGCCATCCACAGTAAACGTGTGAGAATGAGTTTACCCGTATGGAGTGTGCAGCCCCGCCCTCCAAAGAGTTCACCTGTAGCTCCACTCACTAAGCCAAGGAAACTAACTGTGAAAGAGATCCCAGGCTACCCTTTGTCCCCACTTGCTTCCGAGATCCTTTCACCACCTCTCTCCAAATCAACCTGCTAATAAACCGTGATTACTGGAAGATAGTGTAACAGTGATTACTGAAAGTACAGTTCAGTCATTAAAACAAAGGGATCTGAGGCAGATGACTTTGGTTTAAGGGGAAAGTGACAGCCTCTGTGTCCCTCGGTTTTGCTTTTCAGCAATAAAATTGATATAATAATAGAACCTAATTTACTCAGATTTGGGGGCCTAAACGAGATGAAGTATGTGAAAGACATCATAGTGCCCAGCACACAGCATTGGCTTGGTAAATGGTAGCAATGACATCAGCTGTCACTCCATTTCAGGGAGCCACACGTTATGGACTGAACGTTTGCAACCCTCCAGGATCAACATTTTGAAACCTGATTCCCAATGTCATCGTATTTGGAGGTGTGGTCTTTTCGAGACAGGTCATGAAAGCAGAACCTTCCTAAATGGTATTAGTGCCTTTATAAGAAGAGGCCAGAGCACTAATCTGCCCTCTCTCAACTGCATGAGGATACAAGTCAACAGTCTGCAATCCGGAAGAGGGCTCTTGCTAGAACCCAACAATGCTGACATCCGATCGAGAACACCCCAGTCTCCAGAACTACGAGAAATGAATGTTTATAGTTTGCGCCACCCCACCTATGGTAATTAGTGACAGCAGCCCACATGGACTGAGATGCTACAGTTTAAGACAAAACTAAGAATCCTTCTCTAACAGAATCACAATTGTTTCTATTCTTATATGGTTGTTTGTTTCCCTTTTAATGGTTACCATGGGCTCATTAGCTGTTGGGATTAAAAAACCCTTTAAGTATGAGAAAAATGATATGGAACTTTTTTCACAACCAATAACCAATTATATCCTATGTAAGGTTAATATATCAGATTTACAAATGATGCATTCTTCATTTTATATAAGCTTGCCACCCAAGCAGATTAGTTGAAGACTATGACACATTGATTTAATTAGTTTTTATAACCATTGTTCCCCAGAATTATTCCCTTGTTGAAAAATTGAACCACAAAATGTTTCACATTAATACATATTAAAGTAGTTTAGCCCATAGTAATAACGTTTGTATAACATCTAAAAATACAAAATGTTATTTCGCTTTTGTAACATAACTTAATCATCATAACAACCATGTAAGCAAAGTATAGCAGATGTTGTTTCTATGTTATAGCTAAGGAAATGAAAGCTCAAAGAGGGTAGGCAAATCGGATATGTCACACAGCTGGTAATGATAAAATCAGTACCTAAAACTTCCCAAATCCTATACCAATGCTTATTTACTGTAATACCATTGGATAAAACTGTTTTCTTTGATTGATTTTATTATATATGCATTTTGGCATGTCAATCCATCACTATCCATTCTGCCCAATTCATTTAAAGAATCCATTCTACCATGTGTCCCACATGTGTCATATTGACCTCTCTTTTAAGTTTTCCAAGTAGGAAAGATTCTGGGCAAAGAGAACCCAGAAAACAATTTTTTTTAAATTTTATTTTGCTTTACAATACTGTATTGGTTTTGCCATACATTGACATGAATCCGCTATGGGTGTACATGAGTTCCCAATCCTGAAGNAAGCATCAATTCTTCGGCGCTCAGCCTTCTTCACAGTCCAACTCTCACATCCATACATGACCACAGGAGTGGTCGGTGTTAACTACAGAGATTTTAACCTGTTGCACCTGTTACTTCCAAAGTGGTTCTCTCTGTTTATTTGGCTTCTTCTGTTTGCTGGTCTCTTCAGTGTCTAATTTCCGCCCTGACACAAGGGGGTGGGGGTGGTCTCTCGTTTAGGCTCACTTGCTCAGTTGTGCTGTGGGGAGGGAGGAACACTGCAAACAAATATCACTGGCGTGTGGGGGGAGTCAGACACGACTGAAGCGACTTAGCAGCAGCAGCAGCAGCAGCAGTAGGGGGAATGCTCGCAGTGTCTCGGCCACACCAGGTTTGCCCCCACTTATGGCATGTGCGCTTTCCCAGTCTACTCTGCTCAGGCTTCAGGTTGCTCTGCAGGGAGCGGGCCCTGGGTTGCATGCACTTTCCAGGTCTAAGCCATTCAGGTTCAGGTTCTCCAGTTCTCCACAAAGGTGCAGACTCAGTTGGGCCTGTATTTGGTGCCCTTCCCTGGTCCGAGAAGCTCAGGTGACCAGGTGCTGGCGAGCTCACTCTCCCGAGGTGGGCGGTGCCCCTTATCACCTGCCCATTCCCAGCCGCTGGGTTTCTGGGGCATGCCCGTCCCCAGTGTGCTCTTTGTCTCTTCTGCAGAACTGATCTCTGCCAGCGACCCTCCCGGAGGATGTCAACTGTCAAGAATTTCAGGAAGTCTTTGGTTAGAAACTGGAAGCCTGTTTGCAGTGTGGTAGGGGATGCCCTCTCTGGGGCCCAGTTTGCCCCTAGCCTTCCAGCTCTGGCTGGCATCCGCCTGCTCCCTGCATCTGGCAGAGGATGGGCCAGTCTGCCAGTGCACAGCTGGCTAACTCTCCTCTGGTATTTGCTCAGTCCTTTGTTCTGTGAATGGCCTGGCAGTGTCTTAGGTTAGGACTTTTCATGGGATAGTTTTCTCTCTCTCTCTCTTTTTTTTTCCTCACTCTCTCTCTGGCTATCCCACAATTTAGGTTGCTACCCCACGTTAGCTCCCTCAGATTGCCCTCCAGGCATTCAGGCCTGGTCTTTACCCTAAGCAATGCATCCCACACCTCCCTGTTCAGCCCCTGCTTGCTGGTGGTGGATGCAAGCATCTGGGGTACTTCTCTGCTGGGAGTTGCCTTTAGGCACATAATCTGTGGGGTTTATTTATTTATTTTCCCTCCTGGTTATGTTGCCCTCTGAACTTTGAAAAATTCCCCCAGACCAGCCAGTGAGAGGATTTCCTGGTGTTTGGAAACTTTTCCTCTATTAAGACTCCCTTCCCAGGATGGATGTCCATCCCTAACTCTTTTGTCTCTCTTTTTATCTTTTATATTTTGTCCTGTCTCCTTTTGAAGACAATGGGCTGCTTTTCTGGGCACCTGATGTCCTCTGCCAGAGTTCAGAAGTTGTTTTGTGGAGTTCGCTCAGCGTTCAAATGTTCTTTCAGTGAATTTGTGGGGGAGAAAGTGGTCTCCTCATTCTATTCCTCTGCCATCTTAGGACCTGTCTCAATTCACTGATTTTAAAAGCTTGAAATATAGGTCAAGATTTTTATTTTGCTTATAAGCAAATATTTCTTGGGATTTTCTATGTAGACAACTATGGCCTTTGTAAATAGAGGCTGTTTCATTTCTTCCCTTCGAGTCTTTATGTCTTGTATTTATTTCTTCAATGTGTTAAACAATCTTGGATCTCCTCTACCCTATTAAGGAACAGAGACGAGAATAGATATTTTGCTTTGCTCCCACCATAAGCGGGAAAGCACTAACTCTTTCACCACTGAATTAAATTTTAGCTTTGTATTTTTGCATGTTTGTTTTGGTAGATATCCTTCATCAAGATAAGGGGAATTCAAGGTTTCTGAGAATTTTTATTATGAATAAATGTTCATTTTGCCTGAAATGTTTTCTTCTATCAAAAGTATCATGCATTTTCCCATATGAAACATTTGATTGACTTTTCAAATGTTGAATCAACTTTCCATCCCTCAGTATAAATTCCAGTTGGTGGTGCTGGAATTTCTTCTCTTTATATATTAACTATTTGATTTGTTAATATATTGTTGAGAATTTTGGTGTCTAAATTTATTTTTAAATTTTTGTCTATTAGCTTTTCTCATGCAATGTTTTTCTGTGACTGTGCAATCAAGACAATATTAGCTCACAAAATGAGTTGCAAGTTGCTCCTGTTTTTTGGAAGAGATTATGTAGAATTTCTGTTATTTTTTCCATTTGTGTTGGGTAGCGTTTACTGGTAAAAGCAGTTTGTCCTGGATTAATCTCTTTTGGAAGATTTCTCAATACAAATTTAATTTGTTTGATAGATACAGCAGTACTTTAGTTATCTGTTTCTTGTTGAGTGAACTTTATAGTACTTATGACTATTTGGTCCTTTTTAATGTAAGTTGTCAAATTTTGTGTAAAGTTATTTGCACTATTCACTTATTAACCTTTTAATAGCTATGAGTCCTATGATTATATTTCCTTTTTAATTTTAGGAATTGGTAATTCTACCAAATAGAATTTTACTCTATTATTATTAGAATTTTATCAATTTTATTAATTTTTTCAAATACAGAGCTTTTGATTCATTGATTTTCTGTTTTTTTTTTAATTTCAATGATTTGTATTCTAACATTTATTTTATTAATTTATTTACTTTATTTTGTTCTCTCTTTTTCAGGTTTCTCAAGGTGGGAAGTAAGATTATGAATCTGAGACTTCTTTTAGTTAAGGATTTAATATTACAAATTTCCCTCTAAACTTTGCTTTAGTTTTATCTCTCAAATGTTAATGTTTTATTTTCACTTTGATTCACTTTTGAAATGTTCTCTAATCTCCAAACACTGACTCTCTTACCATTGCTAAACAATAAATTAATAAACCACTTGGCCCATGATTTATTAATTTATTGTTTAACATCCAAATATTTGGAAAATATTCTAGTTGTTATTGTGTTACTGATATCTGGTTAATTTTCATTATGTCAAAGAATATATATTTTCATAATTCAATTATTTTATTTTAATACTTTATTATTATAGTTGCTTTATTTCAATTATTTTAAATTTAAGTTTTTTTCTTTTTAAACTGAGAATATGTTTAAGTAAATATTCATATGAACTTGAAACAGTGTGTCTTCTGCTGTTGCTGGGTAGAGTGTGCTACACCTCTCAGCTTGGTTTAGTTGGTTCATGTTGTTGTTTATGTCTTCTATATCCTTGCTGATTTCATGTCATTTCATAACTTAACCAGATTTTTACCATTTCTTCTTTCAGCTCTACCAGTTTCTGCTGTATGTCTCGTATACTGTTAGAATCTCTGTCATGAGGCGCATATTTATGCAGGATTGGTTTCTTCTTAGTGCACTGACTCTCTTACCATGATTAACATCCCTTGTTATCACTAATGCTTTTTGTTCTTCTGAATCTGCTTTGTCTAATTAATATACCTAACACAGCTTTCTGTTGATCACTCTTTCCATGTTAGATCTTTTTTCCCTCTCCCTTTACTTTTATTATAACTTTGATTTCAGTTAGAATCCAGCTGCAAGTTTAACTCACCTTCTATAGTTACAATGTGAGTTCAGTGTTTAAAGCCTAAGCAGAGATATTCAAATCTGCTCTATATGAGCTCCCTCCAAAATCCATTTCAGTCAGCTTCCCAGCTGCTGGTTGATATCATAGTTTATTTCTCAATTTAACTTAGTTTACTGTTTTAGGTCATTTCCATGCATCACTTCATGGCAAACAGATGGGGAAACAATGAAAACAGTGATGGATTTTTATTTTCTTGGGCTCCAAAATCACTGTGGGTGGTGACTGCAGCCATGAAATTAAAAGATGCTTGCTTCTTGGAAGAAAATCTATGACAAACCTAGACAGCATATAAAAAAGCAGAGACATTACTCTGTCGACAAAGGCCTGTATAGTCAAAACTATGGTTTTTCCAGTAGTCATATGAGGCTCAGCTGGTCAAGAATCCGCCTGCAATGTGGGAGACCTGGGTTTGACCACTGGATTAGGAAGATCCCCTGGAGAAGGAAAGGCTACCCATTCCAGTATTCTGGCCTGGAGAATTCCATGGACTGTATAGTCAATGGGGTTGCAAAGAGTCAGACACGACTTAGTGACTTTCGCTTTCACTTTATATGGATGTGAGAGTTGGATCATAAAGAAGGCTGAGCGCCAAAGAATTGATGCTTTCAAACTGTGATGTTGGAGAAGACCCTTGAGACTCCCTTGGACTACAAGAAGATCAAACCAGTCAATCCTAAAGGAAATCAACCCTGAGTATTCATTGGAAGGACTGATGTTGAAGCTGAAGCTCCAATACCTTGGCTACCTGATGCAAAGAGCCAACTCAAGGGAAAAGACCCTGANGACCCTTGAGACTCCCTTGGACTACAAGAAGATCAAACCAGTCAATCCTAAAGGAAATCAACCCTGAGTGTTCATTGGAAGGACTGATGTTGAAGCTGAAGCTCCAATACCTTGGCTACCTGATGCAAAGAGCCAACTCAAGGGAAAAGACCCTGATGCTAGGAAAGACTGAAGGCAGGAGGAGAAGGGTCAACAGTGGAAGAGATAGTTGGATGGCATCACTGATTCAAGGTACATGAGTATGAGCAAGCTCCAGGAGATGGTGAAGAAAAGGGAAGTATGGCATGTTGCAGTCCATAGGGTCGCAGAGAGTCAGACACAACTGAGTGACTGAACAATAGCAACATGTCTCTGTACCCCAGAATTTCATACAAGTTCAAAGAAATCTTTCCTTGAGCTCCCTCCCATCTATGATTTCCTCAGTTCTTCAGTATTCAATAGCTTCTTTTTTCTTGTCTCCTCACTATAAACTATGGATTTGTTCACCTCCTTACCCTCATCTTGGCGTCCCAGATGGCTCAATGGTAAAGAATCCACCTGCCAATCCAGGAAATGTGGAGACGTGGGCTCAATCTCCAGGTCAGGAAGGTCCCCTTGAGAAGGAAATGACCACCCACTCCAGTATTTTTGCCTGGAAAATTCCATGGACAGAGGAGACTGGTGAGTTACACTTCATGGAATCGCAAAAGAGTCAGACATGACTTAGCAACTAAACAACACTAACAACACCCCCCGTCTTATAACACAATTCCTGAACCTGGGTCTACCTCTGGCAGGAGGTTAAAAAGACGTAAAATGTAGCACAGATCCTCCCNCTTCATGGAATCGCAAAAGAGTCAGACATGACTTAGCAACTAAACAACACTAACAACACCCCCCGTCTTATAACACAATTCCTGAACCTGGGTCTACCTCTGGCAGGAGGTTAAAAAGACGTAAAATGTAGCACAGATCCTCCCTCACTGATTAGACAACAGAGGATGCTGTTCCCAGTAGATGTGATCAGGAAGGAGGATTTTCCTCCCAGAGCTTTAGGTGTATTAGCAACAGATGCTGAGGTTCACTCCATAAAAAGGTATTTTGAGGACTGAGACTTACTTAGGGGCTAGGTTGGGGAAAATTAAAACAGAACACAATAAGCAAAAAAACAAAACAGAGGCTTTCCTTCTTTCTCCATTCATTAGGGAACCTGGTCCTTGAAACAAAATGGGTTTATCTTAAAACGTTCCTATTTGTGAGTATTGAACAGTCAGGGATTTAAGCTGTCCCAAGTATAAGCCAAGTGATTTGAGAGGGAAAATACACAAACATCATGAATACACACCCATACCCACCACATACATACACACACACACACATCACACAATAACATGAAACATGCTGCTTTCAAATATAAACAAGATGAAGAGACAGAGGAATACCCAGCAGGTAGAAGAACAGGATAAGTGCCCACCAAAACAAACCAAAGAGGAAGAGATAGGGAATCTACCTGATAAAGAATTCTGAATAATGACAGTGAAAAAGATTCCAAAATCTTGAAATAAAAATGGAATCACAGATAAATAGCCTGGAGGCAAAGACTGAGAAAATGCAAGAAAGGTTTAACAAGG
>SJYV01029740.1:20098-31014 GCA_006410875.1 Neotragus pygmaeus
ATGAATATAGTAAAGTTGCAGGATATAAAATCAACACACAGAAGTCCCTTGCATTCCTATACACTAATAATGAGAAAGTAGAAAGAGAAATTAAGGAAACGATTCTACTCACCATTGCAACGAAAAGAATAAAATACTTAGGAATATACCTACCCAAAGAAACTAGAGACCTATATATAGAAAACTACAAAACACTGGTGAAAGAAACCAAAGAGGACCCTAATAGATGGAGAAACATACCATGTTCATGGATTGGAAGGATCAATATAGTGAAAATGAGTATACTACCCAAGGAATCTATAGATTCAATGTGATCCTTATCAAGCTACCAACAGTATTTTTCACAGAGCTAGAACAAATCATTTCACAGTTTGTATGGAAATACAAAAAACCTTGAATAGCCAAAGCAAACTTGAGAAAGAAGAATGGAACTGGAGGAATCAACCTGCCTGACCTCAGGCTCTACTACAAAGCCACAGTCATCAAGACAGTATGGTACTGGCACAAAGACAGAAATATAGGTCAATGGAACAAAATAAAAAGCCCAGAGATAAATCCATACACCTACGGACACCTTATCCTTGACAAAGGAGACAAGAATATACAACGGAGAAAAGACAATCTCTTTAACAAGTGGTGCTTGGAAAACTGGTCAACCAGGAATGAATGGAATGAAACTAGATCACTTTCTAACACCACACAAAAATAAACTCAAAATGGATTAAAAATCTAAAGGTAAGGACAGAAACTATAAAATTCCTAGAGGAGAACATAGGCAAAACACTCTCCGACATAAATCACGGCAAGATCCTCTATGACCCGCCTCCTAGAGTAATGGAAATAAAAGCAGAAATAAATAGATGGGACCTAATTAAAATTAAAGCTTCTGCACAGCAAAGGAAATGATAAGTAAGGTGAAAAGACAGCCTTCTGAATGGGAGAAAATAATAGCAAATGAAGCAACTGACCAAGAACTAGTTTCAAAAATATAAGTAAGGTGAAAAGACAGCCTTCTGAATGGGAGAAAACAATAGCAAATGAAGCAACTGACAAACAACTAATCTCAAAAATATACAAGCAACTTATACAGCTCAACTCCAGAAAAATAAACGACCCGATCAAAAAATGGGCCAAAGAACTCAATAGACATTTCTCCAAAGAAGACATACGGATGGCTAACAAACACATGAAAAGATGCTCAACATCACTCATCATCAGAGAAATGCAAATCAAAACCACAATGAGGTACCATTTCACACCAGTCAGAATGGCTGCGATCCAAAAGTCTACAAGCAATAAATGCTGGAGAGGGTGTGGAGAAAAGGGAACCCTCTTACACTGTTGGTGGGAATGTAAACTAGTACAGCCACTATGGAAAACAGTGTGGAGATTCCTTAAAAAATTGCAAATAGAACTGCCTTATGACCCAGCAATCCCACTGCTGGGCATACACACCGAGGAAACCAGAATTGAAAGAGACACATGTACCCCAATGTTCATCGCAGCACTGTTTATAATAGCCAGGACATGGAAGCAACCTAGATGTCCATCAGCAGATGAATGGATAAGAAAGCTGTGGTACATATACACAATGGAGTATTAATCAGCCACTAAAAAGAATACATTTGAATCAGTTCTAATGAGGTGGATGAAACTGGAGCCTATTATACAGAGTAAAGTAGGCCAGAAAGAAAAACACCAATACAGTATACTGACACATATATATGGAATTTAGAAAGATGGTAATGATAACCATGTATACAAGACAGCAAAAGAGACACAGGTGTATAGAACAGTCTTTTGGACTCTGTGGGAGAGGGAGAGAGTGGGATGATTTGGGGGAATGGCATTGAAACATGTATAACATCATATAAGAAATGAATCACCATTCCAGGTTCGATACAGGGTGCTTGGGGCTGGTGCACTGGGATGACCCAGAGGGATGGTATGGGGAGGGAGGTGGGAGGGAGATTCAGGATGAGGAACATGTGTACACCTGTAGAGGATTCATATCGATGTGTGGCAGAACCAATACAATATTGTAAAGTAATTAGCTTCCAATTAAAATAAATAAATTTAAATTTAAAAAATAAATTAAGTAAAAAAAAAACAAAAGTTTAAAGAAGAAGAAGAAAAAAAAAAGAAACATACTGCTTTCAGATCATTGTCTTATGGTTTCCAACCTAGATTTCTGATTAAAATTAGTGGAAAAGATAATGTAAAATATCCCTACTCTATCTTTAGAAAAACCAAACTACTCTGTGTCCTTACCCTTGCTGCCTTTAAGACTATGTGAATGATGCCCTTTGGAGTTGGTGATGGACAGGGAGGCCTGGCGTGCTGGCAATTCATGAGGTCGCAAAGAGTCGGACACGACTGAGCGACTGATCTGAACTGAACTGAACTGTACTGATAGTTGATCTGACACTTCCTCCTGAAATCTTTAGTTGTGGGGAAATATTACCATCACCATAACCACCATCATCCCTACTTTCAACTTCATTGTTTCCCACTGGAATTAGCAGATAGCCATGCAGCAAAGAGCATGGACATTTTAACAAGCCCCAGTCCAAAGTTTTAAACCAACTCCAAAGGCCTCATCCAGTGGAATATCAGCCCATATATGCCCCCCTTTCAATGCAATGGGAGCAGCCTAGGAGGGGAGGGATCCCTTGGTATGGCAGGTATGTTAGGTCAGGAGACTGATGACATCACCCAGACAGTTTGGCATGAATAGCTATCCCTCATGAATCTAGGCTTCGTGGATGTGATTTCTCTTTGGCTTTGTCTCTTGAATCTAACCGGGCAACTGAAGCTTCTGTGTGATCCTTCCTTGAGCACTAGGGTTTTTTTTCAATTATTATTTGTTTACTTATTTATTTATTTGGCTGTGTCAGGTCTTAGTTGCAACACATAGGGTCTGTGTTGCATCATGTGAGATCTTTTGTTTGGGGGCATGGAGTCTCTAGTCGTGGCACCTGGGCTCAGTAACATGTGAGGCATGCTACTGTGACATGTGAGATCTTAGTTCCCTGACCAGCGGTCACACTGGTGTCTCCTGCNAGGTCTTAGTTGCAACACATAGGGTCTGTGTTGCATCATGTGAGATCTTTTGTTTGGGGGCATGGAGTCTCTAGTCGTGGCACCTGGGCTCAGTAACATGTGAGGCATGCTACTGTGACATGTGAGATCTTAGTTCCCTGACCAGCGGTCACACTGGTGTCTCCTGCATTGTCAGGAGGATTTTTAACCACTGGACCCCTAGGGAAGTCCCTAAGGTTTTATGAAGGGCTTCTGTTTATATCCCTGCTTCTCCCCAGGCTAACAGAACCTTAGTCTTGTTAGAACCTCTGCCTTGTTCCTCAGCCAGGTAGAAACCTCTTCTTCCTGACAAGCAGCTGAAGCATCTCTATCCCACCAGGGGTATCAGCAGCAGATCTGGACCCAAGTCACAGCCCCACNGTGAGATCTTTTGTTTGGGGGCATGGAGTCTCTAGTCGTGGCACCTGGGCTCAGTAACATGTGAGGCATGCTACTGTGACATGTGAGATCTTAGTTCCCTGACCAGCGGTCACACTGGTGTCTCCTGCATTGTCAGGAGGATTTTTAACCACTGGACTGCTAGGGAAGTCCCTAAGGTTTTATGAAGGGCTTCTGTTTATATCCCTGCTTCTCCCCAGGCTAACAGAACCTTAGTCTTGTTAGAACCTCTGCCTTGTTCCTCAGCCAGGTAGAAACCTCTTCTTCCTGACAAGCAGCTGAAGCATCTCTATCCCACCAGGGGTATCAGCAGCAGATCTGGACCCAAGTCACAGCCCCATTGAACATGACTTTGCCACATAAGCTCTTTGGGCTTTCGTGCTCACATCTGTATAAGACAAGCAATATTCTCTGTATCACTGAGTTGGGTGGGTTCAACGAGGCATGCACGTGTGCTCAGTTGTGTCTGACTCTCTGACCTTTTGTACAGTAGCCTGCCAGGTTCCTTTGTCCATGGGATTTTTCAGGCAAAACTGCTGGAGTGGATTGTCACATGCTCCTCCAACGGATCTTCCCAACCCATGGATTGAACCAGCATCACCTGTGTCTCCTGCATCGCAGGCAGATTCTTTACTCTTTATCCACTGGGCCATCAGGGAAGCTCTGGGTTTAATGAGGAAAAGTATATAAATCACCTAACACCCATAGTTGGTACCAGAATAATCCTCAATGAAAGATAATTCTCTTCCTTCAGAATTTACTGCTAGGTCAGGATTTTCCAGCATACTCTAAAGAACACCCATCCTGTGAAATGGTGGTTTTGGGGACTGAGATAAAGGAGGAGACAAGAATTCTAGGATCAAAATATCTGGGCACCAATAAATTCCTACATTTAAAGTTGAAGACTTGGGACTCACACTGACATGTTGAGGGTTCTGAAGAGTCCTGGGATAATAAGATCACAATCATTTTACTTATTCCTGAGAATCGCAAGCCAATTTGGAGTAGAAACCTTCTTTCTCATTTGATTTCCCTTTTTTTGAGGAAAGTATGTGGCAAGTTTACATTGTTGAGAACCCCCTGCCCCCTGCAGGAATGAGATTTGGGCCTATAACCCCTCCAGAAACTAACTCCCAGGAGACAGGGCTCACCAAAGCCTTCCTGAGCAACTCACTAGAAGATTTTTTGTTTCTCCTCCACCAGCCTGCATGCAGTAGTCCTCTGGGGGCCCTATAAACACAGCCTTTGAGCCAGCCTGCCTCCTCACTCCTCCAGCCCACCATTAATCTCCACTAATCTGCAAGGTGTTGGTGATTAGCACAGTAATTATCATAGCGACAGGATGACAGCCTGAGAGCATCTGAGCTTCCAAGCTGTTTTACGAAAAATTTGCCCAGAAAGGTGATGAGAGAGATGAACAAGAAAAGCGTTACTGGGCCAACAGTTTAACACACGCTTTCCCAAATGCTAACTGGCTCTGTTGAGTCATTATGCAATTCTGGATGATTCTCTCTGGTTAACAAGGCCACTCCTTCCTCTCCACTCTGGGTATTTTTACCCTACTTCTCAAATTAAGCTACTATTCACTGAGTTCTGTATAAGGGACCACAGAAGATAGAGAAAGAGTAGAATTCTTTTGTCCTTCCAGACTCAAATTTTAGCAGACATCACAGATCGTAAATAGGTATAGTCAAAAGATGCCTTTGGTAAAGGTCATATTAGGGATACAAGGAAACAGTTAGGAGGGTGAGGGACAGGTAGACATTACTACTTCCTTGAGGCTTATGGGGCAATCAGTACATTCTAAAGGAGATCAGTCCTGGGTGTTCTTTGGAAGGAATGATGCTAAAGCTGAAGCTCCAGCACTTTGGCCACCTCATGCAAAGAGTTGACTCATTGGAAAAGACTCTGATGCTGGGAGGGATTGGGGGCAGGAGGAGAAGGGAACAATAGAGGATGAGATACCTGGATGGCATCACTGACTCAATGGACATGAGTTTGAGTGAATTCAAACCCAAAGATGATGGACAGGGAGGCCTGGTGTGCTGCAATTCATGGGGTCACAAAGAGTCAGACATGACTGAGCTACTGAACTGACTGATTGACTGGAGGCTTATGAAGAAACTTCTTAGGAGTGAGTTGTGACCAAGATTGAAGGCAATTCTCTATTATATTAATCACAGAAAGTGAATTTCCTGCTGGAGTTTCTCCAGCATATAGTATAATTCCTGGGTCCATTTGTAGATTCCTAAAAAATTTTGGGTTCAGTTATGAAATGTGCAGAATCTTGAAGATTAAGTTTGCTAACGGAGGGAAGGGATTTTGAGCAAAGAGAAATTCCTAGTTAAAAGTACAGAGATAGCAATATTCCAATAAGACTTTTAAGGTCAAGACCAATCCCTGGAGAAAAGCTGTAGATATGGGTTTGGAAGCCCTACTTTGCACATTCAAACTCTATAAACATGGCTGAGACCTAAATATCCTCAATTAGAAGGTAGAGGCAATAATATCAAGTCATATGTGTGTATGTGTGCTGAGTCGCTTCAATCATATCCAACTCTTTCCAACCCTATAGTCCCCCTCTGTCCATGGGATTCTCCAGGCAAGGATACAGGAGTGGGTTGCCGTGCCCGCCTCCAGATCTTCCCAACTCAGGGATCAAACCCACATCCCTTATGTCTCCTGCATAGGCAGGCAGGTTCTTTACTCCTAGTGCTATCTGGGAAACCCACCAACTCATATAGATCCTTGTAACCACAGTTTCCTGGATCTCAAACTCTGAACTACTTCCCAAGTGTGAAGGGGGCTTTCAAGCTGAGCATTCAACACAGTTGATCCCAGCTTTAGTCATTTGAGATATAGCTGAATTTTGGGGGGTTGTTATTATAGTTTTTTTTTCCCCTCATCTGTAGAAATGAAGATAATAGTATTTGATTCAAGGGGGATTATTTTCTCATTAAATCTGATGGTAAATGTCAGATACTAGTAAAGTATGGAGTATTAGACCGACCCTTATCAAAGCTGATGCCTTTCTGGCAAGACTTCTCTTCCACAGCTCTGAGTCAAAGTAGCTGTTTCTTGTTTTGCAATGTTGCTTCCAGGGAAGGGTTGATGGATGGCTTAATTTTGGATGCAAATGGATGGAGAGAAAAGGCTTCGTCCAAAGCAAACATCTGTTCCAATCCTTGTTCCCCCAAATACTAATTTTTACCAGTTGCAAAATCTGCGTCAGGTTAACCCATTTTCTGAGATTCTGTCTCCTCACCCTAGGATGAAATATGTAGAGAACTGTTAAAATTAGCAGAAGACTGTTAAGCAAAGCACCATGGCATCTTCTAGCACCCACAGCAGGGGGAAAGATTCACGTTCCTGTTCTGATCCACAGGTTCCTGGAGGAACACTTTCCATCAGGGCATTGTCTGCCACTGAGCTTCAGTAAACTGAACTATATAGGCACATATATAGTTTCGCCCCAAATGTTTAAATGCGACAAAACGACTATCTCCTAATTAGTGCAAATAAGTACACTGGAACATTCAAATGGGGCACCTGGGGCTGAGCGTTAGGATGACCATCCTGAGTGCCTACCAGGCATTATCTCACCAGCGAGGAGAAATCACATCCTGTCATTTTGTCCGATTCTCTGGAACAATTTCAAAATTGCATTCTCACTTCACAGATGAGAATAATCTAAGACTATTTTTTAACATGAAAAATATTATATTAATAAAAAAGAAAGAGACAGTATTCTGGTATTTGTGTGTGTGTGTACTGACTCACTTCAGTCATGTCTGACTCTCCGTGACCCCATAGACTGTAGTGCACCAGGCTCCTCTGTCCATAGGATTCTCCAAGCAAGAATACTGGAGTGGGTTGCCATGCCCTCCTCCAGGGGATCTTCCTGACCCAGGGATCGAATGCATGTATCTTATGCCTCCTGCACTAGCAAGTGGGTTCTTTACCACTAAGCCATTTGGGAAGCCCACTCTGGAATATACACTACTGGTCAATTCATTCACGCAAAGTAGATGTGAACAAAGCTTTTCTGAGACGTCAAAGAAAATTTTCCTCATGAGAATGCATTTAGGAGAATTTAAAATTGAAAACTAGGCCATGAGCTCCAAATTAAGGGATGTTAAGTAAGAGTTCCAGAAGATAGGTCCAACCTCTCCGAATTCTGCATTTAGGGGAATAAAATTGAGCACGGTCAGGACTGTGGACAGCAGTGACACAGCGGGCGGCCACCAGAGGAAGAGGGAGACCAGCTGCTTTAACCCCAGCTTCTGTGCCAGCTTAGACACCGGTTAACTAAAGAGACTTCTAGACCCTCACAGCAGCCAGAGGCTCTCTAGAAATAAGGTTAGATATAAAATATGCCCAAATTGATTTTTTTTTAATTTACAAGAAATATCAAAGGAATTCCATTTTTCAACAGTGCAAATTTTATTAAAAATTGGCTAAGTTTTTGCTTGCTCATCCCAAGTTCACAGCTGAGAGGAAACCCCCAAAGGACGCCCTTGCATTTCTCAACTTTGAGGAGAGAACTGGATCTGTTCAGTGCTTCTCCATCCCTTCTACTAGTAGCTCAACTCCTGCCGTTCCGACTCCCCCTTGTGTGGCCAGGGTCTCATCTAGAGCCTTCCGGCCACTTCCGGTTATGCTCCAGGCTCTCCCGGGGGAAATACTGTGTTACAAGCACACGTCTCATTCCACCTCTACTCAAATTCTGCCTCCGTCGGCCTCTTCCGATGAGTACAGGATGCTCAGCCAAAACTCTGCTCCTTCAACTCTTCAAGAAATACTCCAAACTCACATTCAACTCGTTCTCTTGAGACATTCTTAAATTAACACATTACCACCAAAAAATAATTATTTCTAAATATCCCTTTTCAGGTCCTTGTGTCACTCGTTTGCTTGGAACGTTTTATCCAGGTGTGCCGCCTGGAAAATTTCTGCCCATCTGAGGTGCAGGAGGACTCCTTCAGGTGCTGGTCATGGCTCAGCAAACTGGACAGGAAGATCCCTGACCACTTTCTAGAATCTTCCACAAAGCCACAGGCTATTTCCTGTCACGTGGTAGATATGCTGCTGGTGATTAAGGAAGGAAGGAAGAATGACTCTACACTTCAACATTAGTAAGGGAAGGGCTATAATACAGAGGACGATGCTAATTTTGGAGTAGCATTTTTTCTCATATTGGAAGAACCTGGTTGTATTGCACCACTAGGCTCTCTTCCACTGCAAGATTTTCTAGAGATGCAGCATTTTCAAGTTGGGTCATTTCATGCCAAAAATAAAACATGAGTAGGTCACTGGTCTGAATCCTTTACACTTAACTTCCAAAATATCTCAGGAAAAGGGAAGAGCTAGGAGTCTGGAGTTCTCTTAAAGTGTGCGTGTGTTTCATAACAAATATGCTAAAGACTTTTTATTGACACAGGCAAACAGTTCCCCTAAGATTTATTAACAAGCCCTTGTGGAATTGGAAAATGCTTAGAATAAGTAAACAAACTGTGAGGAAATATGAAGTCAGTAACAACCTAATTTGTAGAACATATGCTTTATTCTAAATTCTGGTGAAATCTCATTTTTTGTCAGAAAAAAGTATGCTACTGTAATCTCCCCTCCCCACCCCCACAGTTTTCCTTTTAGGATACTTCCGTTAGAAAATGTAATTGCAAATCCTTTCTCTGTCCCTTGGAGTTGCATGTATACCTTTTTTTTTTTTTTTTTTTTGACTTTACANTTTTTCAGAAAAAAGTATGCTACTGTAAGAGTAAATACAAGTCTTAAACTTTAAAAATTTCCCTGGTGGAAAGAGGATAAAAATCTCCCCTCCTCACCCCCACAGTTTTCCTTTTAGAATACTTCCGTTAGAAAATGTAATTGCAAATCCTTTCTCTGTCCCTTGGAGTTGCATGTATACCTTTTTAAAAGCTAGATAAGTTTCTCTCCAGTTGAGGCCCTTGTAGTCATTTCTTTGAAATGTGAACATCAAGGAAATGCGTACCCTGCCAAATCTCTCCTTCTCTTCTCCTGGTGGTGGGGGGTGAGGAGGAGAGTTTAAGGTATGTTTAACTTGGTGCCTGGCTCCAAGTTGTAAAACTACCCGATTGTCATAGAGAGAAAAGAAGTCCTATTTTTGCTCTGAATAAAGGCAATTATTGAACACATATGGTCATCTTAAGTACCGTGTGAATTTAAGATAAAGTAAGTGTGACTGTTAGTGCACATATTTTCCTACTTAAGGACTATTTATTGTTTATCCTGAGAAAATGCATTCATTGCATTGAATCTCTGGATTGCTCTCTGGTTTTGCAGATTTTGTTCTGCTTTCGTAATCACTCTAGGAACTTGCCTGTGATATACAGCAGTCAGTTGGCTACCTACCCAGTAATAAAATTATTCTGGTCTACATTTGTGGAGCAGTATCCTGGGTAGACAGGAAATTTTGCTTTTAATAATTTCCCAATGCTAGCAGCAAACTCGTATCTTCCTGAATTTCAATAAGCCCGATGTTTACGAAAATAATTATCTCTAATTTCATTAGGAAGAATAGCAACAACTAGAATAATGATGTTAAATCTTCCCTTGTCCTGAAATTGAGTAAAGGATGGAGTCTGGGATTCCACAGTGCTATAGGCATTTGCATGTTTCTAAATAAAAAGGGATGAACTGCATTTCTATTTATCAATCATCTATCTACCTATTTTAACAAATCAGTCGATACCTGGGATATGAAATGTAGCCATATACAACATCTATGAGGCAGATAACTATAAAGTAATCTTTATTCATCCAAAAAATATTCAGGGCATTTATTTTGTGGCAAAGACACAGCTGATAAACACGTGGCTTTTTTTTCTGGCAGCAAATGTAAATATTTTAGAAGTAAAAAAATATTCAGACTATCTAGATTTTGAATTTTCATTGAAATATTCAGGATGGTCAAAAATCATAATGCTTGTTCCTTTTCTTCCCACTAACAATCTTGCTGGTAAATTAAAACCTGATTTTCACAAGTATGCCAACGATTTCCTTCNGAAGTAAAAAAATATTCAGACAATCTAGATTTTGAATTTTCATTGAAATATTCAGGATGGTCAAAAATCATAATGCTTGTTCCTTTTCTTCCCACTAACAATCTTGCTGGTAAATTAAAACCTGATTTTCACAAGTATGCCAACGATTTCCTTCCTTCAAGAAGCTTTGGAAACTACAGTGAGGTTTCAGAGTCCATAACATTATTTGTTGTTGTTATTGTTTTGCAGTCACTAAGTTCGATGTGATTCTTTGTGACCTCATGGACTGTAGCCCACCAAGGACCTCTCACCATGGGATTTCCCAGACAAGAATACTGGAATGGGTTGCCATTTCCTTCTCCAGGGGATCTTCCCTACATAGGGATCGAACCCATGTCTTCTGCACTGCAGGTA
>SJYV01029742.1:0-64594 GCA_006410875.1 Neotragus pygmaeus
CTTCCCCTGACCTGGTCCCAAAGACAGAAGCCAACGTGATCCTGCACATTCAGCAGGTTAGTTTTCAGAGGACACCAAAAGCCTGCTCCCAGTCGCTCATCTTCCCCAGGAAATTCAAGTCACACAGCAGCAACGAAGTTCAATGTCCGATATCTGAAAGAGCTTTGCCAGTGTCAAGGGCAGGAAACACATTAAGGTGCATCTGGCGGAGATCACGTGGTTATTTAATAAATGTTTATTGAGCATCTACTCTGTGCCTGGCACTGGGCTCGGTCCCAGGGACGATGACAGCAGCAGCAGGAGGAGCTAACTCTTGTGCATGCTAACCACATGCCTGGTACTCATTAATCCTTCCATCCTCACCACAGCCCTTGAAGCAGAGACTGTTCTTTCCTGATTTTTATACATAAAAAAAACAAAGGCATAGAGAAGTAAAATCACTCACCCAAATTCACCCATCGAATAAGTGGCAGAGCCAGGAAGGGGCCCCCGTAGTCTGACTCCAAAGCTGGTGCACGTGACCACTGCCCTCTACCATCTCTCAGTGTGACTGAGACAGACTGTGCTCCTAAACGGCCCACAGCCCTAGTAGAGACAATCAAGTGAACAGGCTAACAGAGGGGGATGAATGCTGCTTGGAAGGTGCTGTGGGAGTTCACAGGAGGGTGCCATCTAGTTGTTGTTCATTCTCTAAACCATCTCTGACTCTTTGCAACCCCATTAACTGTAGCACTCCAAGAGTCCCTGCGCTTCACTATCTCCTGGAGTTTGCTCAGATTCATCTCCACTGAGTTGGTAATGCTATCTAACCATCTCCTCCTCTGCCGTCCCCTTCCCCTTTTGCCTTCTTGGATCCCCTTCATGGATCACAACCTTGTCGTTGTCAAAGGGACTTGCATAACTCAATGAAGCTATGAGATGAGCCTTGCTGTGCAGGGCCACCCGAGACAGACAGGTCGCGGTGGAGAGTTCTGACAGAACATGGTCCACTGGAGGAAGGAATGGCAAACCACTCCAGTATTCTTGCCGCGAGAACCTCACGAACTCCATGAACTCTCATATTGCATGCCAGAAACTAGTGTGTCCAATCCTTCCCTCTGAGTTTGTCCAGTTCAGTGCTGAGCAAGAGTTAAGGTCTGCTCCAGCACCCAGGGATCTTGCTAAAATGCAGATTTTGATTTTGTAAGTCTGGAGTGGAGCCTGAGAACCCGCATTTCTAAAAGCTCCCCATTTCTAATTGCCACTTATATAAGGCTCTAGATAAGGGCAGTAAACTTTTTTGCTTTTGTTTTTGCCTCTAAAACATTATGATGAGGACATCTGACCTCTCTCTTCCTGAAGCCAAGCCTGGATAATAGCATCTGAGACAATGATTCATGACTGGTGTTACACCTGCCATCTATCCCGCTGCACCAGGCATGTTGGGAGATGACTAACTTGGCTGAACTCACAGTTTGCTAGGCACCAGCCTCTATGCTAAGTGCTTCGCAGACATTTAACCCTACAAGGACCCTAGGAGAGAGGTACAGCTCTTTTCAACCCCATTTTACAGATGAGCAAACTGAGATCTTAGAGAGTAAGTGACATGATGACTTTCCCAAGGTCACACCACTGATAAATGGCAGGAGTGGGGGGAACTCTACCAGTTTTTGAAGCACCAATACACCAGGCCCTTCTGGCAACTTGCCTCCTTAGCCTCATTTTATCTCCCATTTTTCTAATAAAGAACCTCAGGGTCAGAAAGTTTACGTTGTTTGGGCAAGGCCATTCAGCTAGTGAGGGGGAGAGCCAGGATTCAGGCCAAGTGGGCCTGACCCCAAGCTCATCCTTTTAACTGCTCTATAGCAAAATAAGAATTCGAATGTCCACTCACACCCCAGTTCTCAGCTGCAACAAGTTAAGGATCCTTTTATAACCACAAAATAAAGTTCACAGACCTATGGAGGATTTAGGTCACAATATGAACCCCAAGCTCCCGAAGCAGGGTATGTCCTTTTCGACCTCTTTCTTGTCCATTTCAAATACCTGAACGAAATTTCATTATCTCTGATCAAAATGTGTCTGTTTTCCTTCATCTATTCTAGCAAAGAGAATAGGAGTCATTTTAGAATCATCATCCAGTGAAGAAGATTGGGGAACTGAGTCCCCACTGAGGCCATGATGGCCTGATTCTCAGGGACCTAGGAAGCAAGTAAATGCTGTGCCTGTCCTTCAGACCCCACCCCACTCCCCAGGCCCATGGCCAGCTTCCCAACCTAGCAGCTCTGCAGGCCTCGGCTCTCTTTAGCCTCCTGAGATGAAAAGATGCTGCTTATCCACTCCCCTTCCTCCTCCTCACCTCTGCCCCCTTGCTCTCTGAGAGCCAGCCCCTCCAAACTCACCTCCAGGCTTCTTGCCATCAGCACTCCTATCGCAGTACTGATTGCTAATAAAAGCAGTACAATTGTTGGTTAGGAATTAAAAAAATAAAAAAATAAAAAAAAACACTCAAGCTGACCAGCCAGTGTGTCAGGCCATGATTCAAGAATGTCATCTGGAAGCCAAGGAAATAGGAAAAATTGCTGTCAGCTCAGACCCACTCCCAACCGCCCGCCCCACCTCCACAAACCAGTGTCTATCACTTCTTTTCAAAGCCCTTTCTCCCTCCAATGCAGCCCCCTGTGCCTGCCTCGGCACCTGGACCCCACACCCACCTCAGCATCCTAGGCAGGTTATGCCTGTCGCCATCATCAGCACCACGAGGAAGAATGTGTATTCATCCACAGTGAGATCCTAGAGGGCCTGAGGTCGGGGTGTGGTGGGGTCAGGAGGAGGAGTCTGGAACCACGGGCGTTGGGGGTGTGCGGAGATGGGGAAGGGAGAAAACACAACATCTGAGGGCACAGCAATGTCTAGCCATGGTTCACTGTGTCCAGGAGCATCGGGCACCCCCGTCAGGGGGCTCAGTCCCTGTGTAGCAATCATATGGGAGAGTTAAGGTTCAGGTTCTCAGGTCAGGCCCAGCCCCTGTCCTCTCAGAGATGGGGAACTGGGAAACCCCTGGAAACTTATTTCATGGGGGCACCAAACTGAAGCCTGCTTAGACATGATAGTGATAGAGGACCATGTTAACTATGGCCGAGAGCGTGGGGTCTCCAGAGCAAGTGACCTGTGACTCTGGACCATTTCAAGGACTCTGGATGAACACTGTGAGTCAAATTAGAAAGTGACTTAAGAGCAATAAAAGTGATCCCTATCCCCCTACCCTAGCCCCTCACCCAGGGCGTGAGGAGGAGCTGCTGCTGCTGCTGCTAAGTCGCTCAGTCATGTCCGACTCTGTGCGACCCCACAGACGGCAGCCCACCAGCNAAGAGCAATAAAAGTGATCCCTATCCCCCTACCCTAGCCCCTCACCCAGGGCGTGAGGAGGAGCTGCTGCTGCTGCTGCTGCTGCTAAGTCGCTCAGTCATGTCCGACTCTGTGTGACCCCACAGACGGCAGCCCACCAGCTCCCCCGTCCCTGGGATTCTCCAGGCAAGAACACTGGAGTGGGCTGCCATTTCTTTCTCCAATGCGTGAAAGTGAGAAGCGAAGTCGCTCAGTCATGTCCAACTCTTAGCGACTCCATAGACGCCAGCCTACCAGACTCCTCTGCCCTGGGATTTTCCAGGCAAGAGTACTGGAGTGGGGTGCCAGAGGAGGAGCTGAGTCTTCTTAAATATTTTGTGCTTCAGTTTGGACTGGCCTGGACCCTTTGGGAGAGGTGGGGATCATACCCTCAGGTGAGGGGACCAGTGGGCTTGGCTGTTGGTGGCGAGGACAGAGGCAGAGGCAGACACACAGAGGAGAAGGAAAAAGACCTCCCCCCTTTGAAATCGATCTTTCCTACTTGGTTTACAAGACGCGTATTATTTCTTCGTGGATTCATTGCCATCCATTTGAGTAAAATGTTGCCGTCAGTGTTTTCCAGATCATTCCTTCAGAGATTTTGTGATGTACCTGGTGATAAATAATATTCACTACTATTAAAAATATGAGGTTTTCTCAGATTAAACCAATTTGGGTCACATATTCATTTTTTAATGACTATCTTCAAGAATGGGATGTGCAGATGTAAATGAGATCATGGTATTAGTTTCAGCCAACCAGATCCCACTCCTCCAGCCGGGAGTTTGTCCACCCCAAATGGACAAATGGGAGAGGTGGGGTCCTTTTAAGAAGAAGGGAGGAAGAAATAGATGCTGGGGAGGCAGCCACAAAGGGCAGATACTAAGGGCCTACCATGTGCCAAGAATTGTGTGCTTTATGTGACCTCTCATTGGATTATTAGCTTTAAAATGGCCTGTAGAGATGCTTTGGCCCAGAGATTCTCATGAAGTCAGCACTCCACTTTAGGAAGATATGCAAGAAACCCTCCGGGCGGTGAGTGACTTGCATATCTAGCAAAACGGGGCAGTGGGTTCTTAAAGACTGAGAATCGCGGCCCTCCTTCATCATGGTGGTGGTGTTTAGTCTCTAAGTCTTGTCTAACTCTGCAGCCCCATGGACTGCAGCACGCCAGGCTTCCCTGTCCTTCACTATCTCCAAGAGTGTGCTCAAACTCACGTCCATTGAGTTGGTGATGCTATCCAACCATCTCATTCTCTATCGCCCCCTTCTCCTCCTGCCCTCAGTCTTTTCCAGCATCAGGGTCTTTTCTAATGAGTTGGCTCTTTGCATCAGGTGGCCAAAATATCTGGAGCGTCAGATTCAGCATCAGTCCTTCTAATGAATATTCAGGGTTGATATTGACTGGTTTTATCTCCTTACAATCCGAGGGACTCCCAAGAGTCTTCTCCAGCACCACAATTTGAAAGCATCAATTCTTTGGCCCTCAGCCTTCTTTGTTTTATGGAATTCTCTGTGTCTCAGATGGTAAAGAATCTGCCTGTAATGTAGGAGACCCAGGTTTGATCCCTGGGTCAGGATGATCCCTTGGAGAAGGAAAAGGCTACCCACTCCAGTATTCTTGCCCTGAGAATTCCATGGGCAGAAGAGCCTGGCAGGCTACAGTCTACAGGGCCTCAAAGAGTTGGACATGACTGAGTGATTAGCACTTTCATTTTCATCCTTCTTTATGGTCCAAGAAATAACGTCCCAAAGATTTGACCCATCAATCTGGCATAGTGTCAAAGCATTTGTGCCTCTGAGAACAAACTTGAGATTGAAGAATTCTATTTGTTACTTACCCCCATCTGACTGCTATGAACTGAAGGTTTGAATCTCCCCAAATGTGTATGTTGAAGCCTAATCCCCAGTGTGATAGTATTCATAAATGGGCCTTTGGGAAGTGATTAGGTCATGAGGTGGAGCCCTCATGAATGGGAGAGATACCCGAGAGAGATGGTCCCTCTCCACCACATGAGAATAAATGAGAAGACAGGCAGCCTGAACACCAGGAAGTGAGTCCCCATCAGACACTGAATCTGCTGATGCCTTCATCTTGGACTTCTAACCTCCAGAACTGAGAGAAATAAATGCATATTATTTAAGCCACCCTGGCTATAGTTATAGCAGCCTGAACTGACTTAGACACTGATCTTGGGCTATTTAATTTGCTGAAGTCTCAGGATTCTCATGTTAAAGTGGAGATGATGACGGATTCTCTCTCTGAAGGTTGCTGTGTTATTAAATGAGTAATGCTCTGTTATTAATGTCACCTTGAACAAAGGAAGCACTCAACAAAGGGTAGACCTCTGACTATTGTTACATGAGTATTGAAGATTAGTGTCACATGGGCCACTGGGAAGAAAGAATAGAAAGCCATCAACACAGCCCAATGCCCTCATTTTATTGATGAGAAAACTCCAGCCCAAGTTGGAGAACAGTCCGTCTAAGTCCCCACAATGAATGGGTGGTTGAGCCAGAACAAGAGTGTATACCAGCTCAAGACATGCTTTTGATGTTCAGTCAAGGGCTCACCCCTCCCATCAGGTTGTGTCTGATCACCTTTATCCATATTCTCCCCACCACGAGCCCAGCATTGTATCTGACATATAACAGGGGTCTACTGCCCTCGCCGAGTACCTGTACATTAGAGGTAGGGAGACAGATTTTATGACTCACCAAGACCCTTCCAGGAAACGCATTTCCAAGAATTCAGGATCAACATCTGACCCCCTCGTGTCCACTCTCTTCAGCCAGGTTCTCTTTTCAACTATCATTAATTGCTTTGGGCAGGAGTAAAACTGCTAAACAACAGCAGACAAGAACTGGTTCTCTGTGCTGGTTAAATGATTTCAACTGGGTGATTCTATGACTAAGAGATGAGACTCTCAAAATGATCACCCCTCTGTAGGTATCTTTCTAGTTGGGCACATGGCAAATGTGCCTTAAAAGATGTCTGCAACTGCCCTAACCTCTCAGCTACATATGCGTGTGCTCACACACACATATAAACACACACACACACACATACACACTACAGATTTCCTGCATGTTTCTGTTTGCTTCCAAGATGATTCTCACTGCCTGATAGACCACCCTTCTAGCCTGATGCACCACCATCAGTCCTACTTGATGCTTAGTTACATGAGTCTCTGCCAAACTGGTTATAGTAGACACCTCCATGCACCACTTTAGATCTTCCTGGCCTTGCTTGTCTCTGATTCCAGCTCCTGCTCCTGCAATCAGGTGGTACAGGCTTTGGCCAGCTTTATGCAGATACCTAATGACAGATCAGTGGAGAAGGAAATGGCAACACCCTCCAATGTTCTTGTCTGGAGAGTCCCAGGGACGGAGGAGCCTGGTGGGCTGCCGTCTATGGGGTCGCACAGAGTAGAACAGGACTGAAGCGCCTTAGCAGCAGCAGCAGCAGCAATGACAAATCAGACCACACCGTGCACCTCTCACCTGCCTCCCTTGAGCTTCTTTAGGACACGTTGGCCTGGGATACAGTGGGGAATATGCTCAGCACCATTCACATGCACAAGCTTGAGATACAGAGAAGTTAATACCCCTTGAGGCAAACTTTTGACCAATGAGTGTCAGAAATCATAAATAAATGTCTCCCTCCCACCCCTCAGAACACTGTCTGGCCACATTTCAGAGGGCTTTGCGTATGGTTTTCTGGGATAAGCAGCCAGTTGCTCATGGCAGTAGCCAAGATAATGCCTCCTCTACTACCCTGCTCCGCTCCCTTAGACTTCATTGTCCTTCACTTCTGCTCTCTGGAATCATATTCCCCGTCAAGTACTTGTACATAAGTCTTTGTCTTGGGTTCTGACTTCAAGGATCCCAGGCTAAGGTGGTTGTCTCCCACAGAGGCCTGGAAGATGGACCCTCAGGTCGGGATGTTAGGGCTGGATCACTCATCAGTCACATGGTAGTAAGGACCCTCATGGTGGTGGTAAGTGGAATACTCATATGGAGTATCCCTTAGCCATAAAAAAGGAACAAAATACTTCCATTTGCACAGACGTGGATAGACCTAGAGACTGTCCTACAGAGTACAGGAAGTCAGGAAGAGAAAAACATATGTCATATACTAATGCATATATATGGAATCTAGAAGAATGGTACAGCTGAACCTATTTGCAAAGCAGAAATAAAGACAGACATAGAGAACAAACCTATGGAAACCAGTGGGAGGGTGGGATGAATTGGGAGATCGAGACTGACATATAAACACTATGTATAAAATAGATAACTAATAGGAACCTGCTGCATAGCCCAGGGATCTCTACCCAGTGCTCTGTGATGACCCAAGTGGGAAGGAAATCTGAAAGAGAAGGGATATATGTATACATAGAATTGATTCACTTTTCTGTATAGTAGAAACTAACACAACCTTGTAAAGCAACCCTAATAAAATTTTTAAAAGAAAAATAATAGAATAAACATATAGAAGCAAGAAAGGAATAATACAAATAGGAAAATTAATCAAGAAAGAAATCAATAGAGATAATTAATGATCAAAACTTCATTTCTTTGAAGAGATAAAGCACACATATATGATAAAGTTGATCAACCAAATAAGATACTATAAATTAAATTTTAACCTGCCCAAAGAGAATTAACTATAACTCACTGCAGATGGTGACTGCAGCCATGAAATTAAAAGATGCTTACTCCTTGGAAGGAAAGTTACGACCAACCTAGATAGCATATTCAAAAGCAGAGACATTACTTTGCCAACAAAGGTCCATCTAGTCAAGGCTATGGTTTTTCCAGGGGGTCATGTATGGATGTGAGAGTTGGACTGTGAAGAAAGCTGAGCACCGAAGAATTGATGCTTCTGAACTGTGGTGTTGGAGAAGACCCTTGAGAGTCCCTTGGAATGCAAGGAGATCCAACCAGTCCATTCTGAAGGAGATCAGCCCTGGGATTTCTTTGGAAGGAATGATGCTGAAGCTGAAACTCCAGTACTTTGGCTACCTCATGCAAAGAGTTGACTCATTGGAAAAGACTCTGATGCTGGGAGGGATTAGGGGCAGGAGGAGAAGGGGACGACAGAGGATGAGATGGCTGGATGGCATCACAGACTCGATGGACGTGAGTCTGAGTGAACGCCGGAAGTTGGTGATGGACAGGGAGGCCTGGCGTGCTGCGATTCATGGGGTCACAAACAGTCAGACATGACTGAGCTACTGAACTGAACTGAACTGATAGAGATAATAGAGATTTTAAAATAACAAAAGCAATAAATTATACAACAATAGCAAAAATTCTAAATGAAAAAATATTTTCAGGAAAAAATTGGGCTGAAAAGAAATAGAATGCTTGGATAATCCATTAACCATGACAGAGATTTCTAATCATTCACCAGGACTCCAGTCTAAGTAAAAGTTATGGTCAGGTTCTTAATTTTAATTAAACAAACACACTCTAGCTGTTATGCTCTGAAAATGGTTTATTGCTGTTGTTCAGTCACTCAGTCATGTCCAACTCTTTGCGACAGGCTCCTCTGTCCATGGGGTTTCCCAGGCAATAATACTGGAGTGGAGTGCCACCTCCTTCTCCAAAATGATTTATTAAGAAGTCACAAAATTGTTGGAAAGACTGAAGTAACAGACTGTGACTGAGCTTTTGCAAATGATCTCTAACACTCAGCAGAACTGAGCAACGAAAAGAGCTGTGGCCACTATTATGATCAGGAGTTTGCTACCAGCATTGTAGGCTTTAGTCTAACACCACCACTGCCAAAATCTATACCATAAAAACAAATGTACAAAATTACAATTCTAAGATAAAATAAGGACTGGGGATGCAATGTACAAAATGAGAAACATAATTAACACAGCTGTATGTTGTATATGAAAATTGTTAACAGAATAAATCTGAAGACTTCTCATCACAAGGAAACGAATTTTTTCAATTTCTTTAATTTTGTATCTATGTGATATGATGGGTGTTCACTAAACATATGTGGTAATCATTTCACGATGTATTTAAGCTGAATCATTATGCTGTAAAACTTAAACTTACATAAATTGTATGTCAGTGACACCTCCAACGAAGCTGAAAGGAAGGAAGGAAGGAAGAAAGAAAATACTGATATACATAAATCCATATACTAAGTTCTAACTCTGGAAAAGCCAGACAGGGTCACTGACTTCTCTGGGTTAGAGAATGATGAAAGAGAACTTTTTTCCTCTTCTGCGACCTTGTTTCTTTGATTTGGGGAGAGAAACAAAGGAATCCTGGACTTGGGAGATCCAATACCACTAGAAGATTCAAAGAGTAACCAGCTCGCTCTAACGGAGAGAAAGAAGTTAGATAAAGGCAACTCTTTTTAAGAAGGAGGAAGCAACTTTTCCTTTGGAGGTTCCATGAGAGGTGGAGATAGTTACGAACAACAAGGAGTACACATCCGCAGGCTTGTTTGATCCGCAGGCAATCATCTCTACAGAGCGATTTTAGGGACCAGAAATTTCCCTTTTCTACTGGTGTCTGAAGGGCTTCTCTTGTGGCTCAGATGGTAAAGAATTCACCTGCAATGCGGGAGATGTGGTTTCGATCCCCGGGTAAGGAAGATCCTCTGGAGAAGGGAGTGGCAACCCACTCCAGTATTCTTGCCTGAGAAATTCCATGGACAGAGGGGCCTGGCAGGCTATGGTCCTTGGGGTCACAGAGTCAGACACGACTTGGCAGCTAAGCATGCACAGACCACTGGTGCCTGAAATGCCCCATATAGTAGTTCTCTTTCTTAGATTAAGCACTGCCCCTTTTAAAATGCACACCTCTATAAAGCAGACATCACCAACTCAAATACCTGAATTGGGTTCAGGCAAGTAACTCAAGAGTACTTGGTTGACCTGGAGCCTTCATGTCCCAGCTACAGGAAGCAACAGCTGATGCTGCCCTAGACGAATATGGATCTAGTTACCCGCTTTTCTGATTTTTCAAAAGAAATGGAAAATCCAGACATTCCCACAGAACTCCAAATGTTTGAAGTTAGCAGCTAATTAAAAATTTTGGAAACATTATGAAAGCACAGAAGAAGCATGCGTGGGCCCAGGGTAAATCTCGCTGTTCTGAAGGATTTGATCTCAGGTATTTCCAAACTCTCCTTCCAATCAACTCTGTCAAATCCTACACAGTTTATTCAAAAGTATTGATAAAGTACTTTCTACAAGTCAGAAACAAAAGTCAAACGCCAGTTCTCTGCCTTCTATGGTAGAGTAGCACACAGACAAGTAAAGAACAATTGCAAACCAGTGTGATTAGAGCTTAACTGTAGAAAGACAAGTACTGTGGCAGCACCTGCCACCCGGTGCAAGAAATGCGAGAGACGCGGGTTCGATTCCTGGGTTGGGAAAATGCCCTGGAGAAGGAAATGGCAACACACTCCAGGATTCTTGCCTGGAAAATCCCTTGGACAGAAAAGCCTGGTGGGCTACAGTTCATGCAGTTGCAGATTTGGACACAACTGAAGTGACTTAGCACACCAAGAAGAGAGGTACCCAAGCCAGTTTGGTGAAATCAGGGACGGTTTCTTGGAGTAGTTAATAGGAACTGAGATTTGATTAATGGAATATGTTTGACTTAGGCCGGTAAAGCTGATCATCCTTCACCATGCTGCCAAAGGCAACTGTCTAAAATATAAACATGTTCACATCACCCTCATATGTTATTCTCCTTAAGATGTCCCATTCCTATAGAAGTCTCCAAATTTCATGATCAACACCCCATCAATAAAAAGTTATTGAGGATGCAGTTGCACTATAAATATATTTATTCATTTATATACAAGTATTTTAATGTATTATGGAAATTTTGCACAAGAAGAACATTTTCAAGGATGAAATATGTGAAGTGGAAAACTATAAAATATATTTTACATGTAAAAATCTTGGACCACAAAATAGAACAATTAGAGCAATGTAATTGTTCATTGTAAATGCTTTGTTGCTTTTTAAAATCTTGTTTAGCACTCTTTAATATACTCATTTAAGCTGAAAATATGTTTATTTTGTACATGGTTTTAGTGACTTGACAAACTGAAAGACAAGCACCCTATAGACCTGGCAATCAAAACGGAAGAAGTACATTATTGGCTGCACTTTCTACATATCCGCTTGATTTTCCAGTCTCACCTACCAATTATACAGAGGCTCTCTTAGGTATTTGGCTGGCAGATTTCCATATTCCACATAGAAATCAGTTGCTTCTGCAAAAAAAATCAGAAGGTGTGGCATTTTTACATTTTGAACAAGTGTGTTCATAACCCTCTAGAATTCTTTATCTGGAAGTTTTTTTTAACATTTTAGAAAATTCTAAGTTTTAATAAAATGCAGATATGACAGTTTTTTGTAAGTGACACACTGTCAATATTTTAGGCAATAAGATCACATAATGGTGGAAACACTTCAGACATCCACTTTTACATGTTCTTTTGTGGAAACCTTTTTCAAAAAACAGTTCTTTTCTCACTCATTGTTAAAAATGTTGCTTTTGTCTTAAAAGGGCAGATTACAGATGTTTACTTTTTGAACATATCTAATAGCAATCTCTACCTGTCATCACTGAAAAGGTCAGCAAATTTGGAAAACTTGTTTTTTCATAAAAGAAAATAATATCTCTCATCGTTAAATTCAGTGAGCCAGCAGGAGACTCTCTAGGTGGCACAAGATTGCGCTCTTTCTCCTTACAGAATACTGAAAGATTCTACCACTTAAGATATTACACTCTGCCAGCCCATGTCAAGTGCTCTATGGTTCATCAAGCTGAAAGTGATAAGGGGGCTGCCTTCTCAGCCTTCAGCATGGAGAAACTCCTACTCCTTCCTCAGGAGACCTCATGCACCCCAGGAGCCAAACAATTATTTGATGAGCGGATAAGGGAGAAAAATGATGTCACTCCATTTATTAAACTCTAGCGAAGCTTAGTTTCTTTGTCATTTTCAAAATGAGACATAAAACAAAGCACAGCATGGTTCTGCTGTTTTCTTCACACTCTCCAGGGAACATCCGGTGCTTTGGAGACGACTAGCCTACAAGGGGAGAAGGCAATGGCACCCCACTCCAGTCCCCTTGCCTGGAAAATCCCGTGGCCGGAGGAGGCTAGTGGGCTGCAGTCCATGGGGTCGACTGAGTGATTTCACTTTCACTTTTCACTTTCCACTTTCATGCATTGGAGAAGGAAATGGCAACCCACTCCAGTACTCTTGCCTGGAAAATCCCATGGCCGGAGGAGCCTGCAGTCCATGGGGTCGACTGAGCGACTTCACTTTCACTTTTCATTTTCATGCATTGGAGAAGGAAATGGCAACCCATTCCAGTGTTCTTGCCTGAAGACTCCCGGGGACAGGGGAGCCTGTTGGGCTGCCGTTTATGGGGTTACACAGAGTCGGACACAACTGAAGTGACTTAGCAGCAGCAGCAGCAGCAGCAGCCTACGAGGATGTGGTCCTAACTGTTAGCGACCTTCCTCACTTCCCTACTCAATGCTCCATCCATGATAATAATAACTAACACAATGGATACTGGCTATGGGCCAGGCACTAATTCATATCCTTGACGTGGATTAATTCATTCCCTCTCCACCACCATTCTATGGGATAAATCCTATCAATGTTGAGGCATAAAGGGTTGAACAAGAACCCCAGGTTCCCAAGTTAGTAAGCAGCTGAGACAGGATCCAAACCCAGGCAGTTAAGGTTAGGGTGTAGAGTTTATACAACACTGGGTTATGGTAGCTCCTGTAACATAGAGGTATGCAGAACTCTACACATCTGCCATGATCTATGATTCTTCCAGGCTTTTGCTCGTACTGTTTGTTTTGCCTGGACCAGTCTTGCAGAGTTTAATGCTAATGGCAGAGTCTCCAACAGCCTTCTCTGATCCTGCAGAGAGCAGTAGTTTCTGCCTCTCTTCGCTTGTGACGGCTGCCTTACCACGATGGCTCTTCCCCTGGGAACTGCTCCAGGATAAAGGGGACAAACCCTGAGTCAAACTACATCAATCCGATTTCTTCTCCTGGGATTTGAAATTTTAATGGAGTGATGTGGGGATTGGAGGAGGGAGGAGTTATGGGAAGAGAATACAGACATTGTAGCTCTCTAAAAAGGATTTTTTTTTTTTTTTTTTTTTTTTGGACGTGGACTATTTTAAGTCTTTATTGACTGTGTTATAAAAATTGCTTCTGTTTTATGTTTGGGCTTTTCGGTTGCAAGGCATGTGGGATCTAAGCTCCCAACCAGGGATCGATCCTGCACCCCCTGCATTGGAAGGCAAAGTCTTAACCCCTGGACCACCAGGGAAATCCCTAAAAAGGAGGTCTTAAACTCCCTTTGTTGAGTTCCTCAGAGCCATTCTGCCCTATGAGCTCGATGATCAAGTTTCTCCTTGATTTCCGAAAGATACCCCAATGTCTTTCACTGACTCCATCCAGCATCTGTTTCATTTCTTTCAATGAATAAAGCCACCTTAGTGAAGCCACTGAGCTCTCATAGTGTTTTCCCACCCTTCCATCAGCGCACGCATTTATCTATACCATGGTCTTTGTTTACATGCAGGTCTGACTGTCCTGGGCAGCCTGCAGCTGTCTTGAGGGTACAGGCAGCTCCCATGTCTCTGGACTTCTGGTGGCCAGCACTGCATGTGACCCAAAGCAATGTCAGCAAACTCTTGCCCAGTGAATACACATATGAGTGTGTTTCCCCAGGATGAGGTGGGCACCTTCAGGGGCCACCCCAGTTGTGATCCATCCTCTGTCTGCTGGTATTCACAGCCAGAGTCTTGAAAATACTATCTCTGGAAAGAAAATCCAAGTTGGAATCATTAGAAGTATTAAAAAATGACCTTTACTGGCTAAAAGCATAATCCATTAATAATGTACTTTGTACCAGAGAGATAATGGGAGTCTCCCACTGGGGAATTCAAGAAGGACAGGAATTTAGGATCGATACTCCTTCTTTGCAATTGCTTTATTCCCTGAGCTGCAAACAGCAGGGTACACATTGCCCTCCCACGGCTGAGGCTGGGAGGAGGAGCTCCAGAATGAGAGAAGGACTCAAGTCAGCAAGGAAGCCCTGTCCGGGCATCTGACTCACCATTTTCTTTAGGACAGGCCTGCAGGGGCTCAGGCTCACCGCACTTTGCTCTGGCCAGGAGTCAGGAATTGTCTGCCTCTGCCCATGGGTAGTGCAGCCAGTTACTGACAGCAGCGAAGGTCGTGAGTGGAAGTGGGCGTGGAGTGACTCTAGAATTTGGGATTGTGTCTCTTTGAACGAGCTCAGCTGGAACCCATGCCTCAGCCACAGCTAAGGCCCCAACACACCCAAGGACGGAAGGAGGCTGTGTCATTCTGATTCATGGAGTCACTGAGTCCCCAGGTTGGAAAGACCTTAAAGGTCATCTTATGCTTGAGCACCTTTCGTGACAGGAGATTTACTGCCTCCTGAGGCAGCCCACTCCATCTTGGAGAGCTCTGACAGTTGGAACGTGCTTCCTTACCCTGAGCCCTGAGTGAGCTCTGCTTTCCATTGGGGGCCCCACTCTAATCAGAGTATCTCAGGGGTAGTGTTGGGGGGCAGTTTGCCCCAGGACAGACAGTAGAGGGAACATTGCCTGTAGGAAGAAACAGTCAAACAAACAAACAAACAAAAAACAATAAAAGCAACAAAATCCAGTAATAAACAGTAAAAATAATAATAATAAAATTGACTAAAAGTTGGCCTGCATTTTATTATCACCACTCACTAGCAAGTCTAAACAATGTAAGTGGTAAAACACGCCCCTTTGACAAACTCTATTGGTCAGGTTCTAAACAATTGTTATGCTATAGTTGAGCTTTAATAATAATGATATATATGCAATAAGCTTCCATTTAGCACATTTTTATTACACATACTTTAATAAACATTGTGTTCTACATGGCACTAATTTGGAGAAGCTCTGATTATACAAATGGCCCCCAATGCAAACAAGTTTGGCTCCATGTGTTCATTTCAGGAGTAAATTCTTAGGATTTGAACTCATCCCAGCTTTCTTCAAGCACATTTCCTGTCTCCAAGCCCTGAGGTACCTCCTATCCCTGTATTTAAATGGTAAATTTTTAGAAATAAGCACGGAAATGGAAAAGAAAAAAAATGGCATTACTTCAATTCTAACATTCTATATGACCAAGTGAAGTTTTATTTGCATTTAAAATTTAAAACAGTGAAAAAGAGTGAAAATTGCAAGGTGCAATAATTTTTGTTTGGTGAGTATAATTTTTACATCATCTGTATTGCGTTTGAATAACATCTTTAAATTGAGATTCATCTTTTTCTTTTCATTGTTAATTGTCTTTGAACTAAAGAATTAATCAGGAAGATAAAACCATAATGTTATTATTTGTTACTGCAACATGCTGTAGATATTTGTTTTCCCTTTCTCAAACGCTATGCCAACATCATAAAAATATTCATCTATTACTTTTCTCCTTTTTTATTCTGTTATATTTGTTGTAAATATTTCTTACTGGTATGGTTATATACATGAAGTTTATATTGAGCCAAGGCAGAAAATTAGGTACATGTTCCAGCAAAGCCTCTCGTCATGGAGGTTCAGCATGGAGAGAAGTACCTCCTTCATTCCAGAAGCTGGACTAATGCTTCTTCTCAACACAGTAGTTTCATAGGCAGCCTCAGCAGACAGAATGGTCCCAGGAGGACGCTGACCTGACACGTGGGATCCAGCCTGTGATATCTAGAACCCATCAGGTCTGCAAAGGGAGGAGAAAGCCAACACTGAAATGAAAGAAGGGTTCTTCTGTGCTGTCCCAGTGAAGGGACCAAAACCCCAAGCCCCAAGAAAAGGGCCATGCACAAATCTTCAACTGTAGTTGAACAAGTTCAATGTCAAAGAGCATGGAGGCAGAGGAGCAGAACCTGGGGCGAGTCAGAGGTGACCAGAGGCAAGAAGCAGACCCCTGCCTCTACAGCAAATCTGCATGAGTTAAGGGAGGTCTGGGGAAAAGTTGGGAAACCCTGGAAGAACAGATCAACCCTGATGAGTCTGGAACAGAACAACAGTTTGGCTTCCACCCTGGGGTCAGAGGACTAGGCTGATGGACTCCAGATGCTCATGCCAGCCTCCTCAACCCAGTCCCTTTGGGAAGGCTCAGGGAGATGTAGTCAGATGCCCCCGCAAGTCCTTAGGCCCTTGACTCCATTATAACTGCATTTCTACACCAAAATAGCTGAAAGCATCTTCTCAAGGCCACTTAGGCTAGAGAACAGAGAGCTTTGGGCAATCTGCTAGGTGGATCCTTCTTCCATTTTCCTTGATGTGAGGTAGGTAGAGTCTGGAGCTGGTGGATCCATTCCAAGCAGCTGGACAGACTCAAGTCTGAATCAGCTTGTTCTCTCATCCTGGCCTTGGGTTGACTTCCAATCCTATCTTTGTCTTTTGACTCTGAATCTTTTTATCTTGAGCATGAGCATTTGACCTCAGTGCAAGAACTGACATGAACTTTTGTTCAAAGCCACTTCATTCAGCCTAGCCATGGATCCAGGCTGTGGAGGCATTTAAGATCCCAAATAAGTCATGTTCCTGCAGTCAGTGGGGCACTGAGAAACAGCTGGATTCACCGGCTTCAGGTAATACCAAAATGTGGGCAGATGCTGTCTTTTCAGGGCAGACCTGCATCCCGTGGCCAGGAACAGAGGACAAGTTCTATCCTCCAGGGAAAGAAAGAGAGCCAAACAGAGCCAGATAGGGCCCCTGAACCCACTCTGGAAATCAGAAGCTGATAGGAGCCCCAGCCTTCAGCAGGCTTAGGGCACTAGCCAAGTCTCCAGATGGAAGCCAGGGATGAGGAGGGGCAGTTCATGGGCAGGCAGTAACTTGGCGGTTCAGAGATAACCAACCCCCCTACCTCCAATCCTAGACCCAAGGTCTAGGGCCATGAGACTAGGCTTTCAATGTGCAGACTTGGGCAGGGTGTTAGGGAACTGAGGCTGGGGGAGAGCACTTCCTGGGGATTCTGAACAAGCAAGGAGAGGAAGAGATTGAGAGGTGCATGAACACTCCCAAGCACCACTCCGTTCAGGACACCAACATCCCCTCTACGGAGTCTGGCATAATGCACCAGCTGAACTTGGACTTCCTAGCCCTGACATTGCATCTTTCTGGCAATGTCCCTGCCATTTCCTTTGATTAAATGTGGAGAAATGAGAGCACAATGATAAACACTGATTAACTGTAGCTCTAGCAGGGGAGATATGTTTCTCTTTCCTTTCTCACTCTTCCTCCCTCCCTTCCTCTCTTCTCTCTCTCTCTCCAAGAAGCACTGCTCTTCATCCTAACCTATGGAACAGTGGGTTAATTGGCTTATAGAGCTACTGAATATGGAACAGAGCCTTAATGGAGATTTAATCAAAGGAGACAGTTGTGTCGAGTGAGGTGTAAAAGCCACTGAAGATGAATGGAGACGGATACAATTTTACCCCCAGAGTTATTCAGAGCAATTTTAATAAAGTGCAAGTTTAACTATGGAATAGATTGTGTGACTAAGTGTCATTTTGCTGTAGGGCATAGCGGGGCAGGTGAGAGAAGGACTTAGAAAGTCACTTAAAGAAGGTGGAACTTCCCTCTGCCTCAGACAATAGGCCTTAGGCCAAAGTTCAGTGCTCCCATCCAAGCCTACCTGTTGTCCAATGGCCCATCTATGGGCCTCATTTCAATGATGTTTTCTGCATCCACTGTGGCTGGTGGCCTGTGACCCGGTGCTTAGAGCAGAAGATCTAGGTCGTGGCTATGTTTCGAGGCCCATGTGTGAAAGTGTTAGTCACTCTCAGTCGTCTCTGACTCTTCGCAATCCCATGTGCTGTAGCCCGCCAGGTTCCTCTGCCCATGCGATTCTCCAGGCAAGGATATTGGAGTAGGTGGCCATTTACTTCTCCAGGGAGTCTTCCTGACCCAGGAATTGAACCCAGGTCTTCTGCCTTGTAGGTGAATTCCTTACCATCTGCCAAGGAAGCCCAAGGATCCAACCATTTATTAGACACCTCTAGTTGGGTTTCTGCATCTTCCTCTGCATCCTTCAGTTCCCAGCTTAACTGTCACTGTTTAGGAAGGCTTCCCTGGGCCCCTTAGATGCTCTTTCCTACATTTCTCTAATGACTTATAGACCATGAAATTCCATATTGGGGCTGGGGGGTATTTCTATCTACCATCCCCCCTAGACTGGGAGCTTCCTGAATACGTGTATATATATCTGAAGTCCATTACTGGGATTATCTTAGACGAGCTATGGTGTAAATTGCTTCTTTACTCAGCAATATGATGTGGACATCTTTCTCTATCAATTCATGTTGCTTTGTAACAAGCTGTTTAATGGTTGCCATGCATTCCTTTGTATAGATGTCACATAAATTATTTAACAAATCCCATATCTTTTTCTGCTATCAGTAACATCATTGAAAGGAGCATTCTCTTACATGTATGTGTTTGAAAACTTGCCCAATGAAGTCCCTGATAAATTCCTAGAAAGAATATTGTTGAGGTCAAAGTTCCAATACATATTTTCAAGCTGCCCTCCAAAAATGGTAGCGTTGTGTTAATATTCCCTTCCACAAATGCTGTCTAAAAGTATCTGTTTCCCTACACCCTTTCTGAGCATTGTCAATCATGTTCATTTTTGCCAATCTGATGAGTAAAACTTGATGTCCTTGTTAAATCTGACAATTTAATAGTCCAAGAAAGGCTCTATCTGAGGAGATGAGATGACTATTCATCTTGGTGGGGCCATGAGGAGTTCTAAAAACCTGTGCAGGTGTGGGGGTTGTCGGGGAGGGGGCGGGGAGCTGAGACTTTTCTTGGAGAAACCACCCAAGACAAGACAGTTGGTTCCCTTAAGGAATAGGCTATCAGCCCAAATCCAGGAGACATAGCCAGATGTCGTCTGGTTCATGTAATATCACCCAAGGGGTCTGGGTTGATTTCCCAGGTGGCAACATTTTCGGACATATGACCAGAATCTAAGTTATCGATCTGAAAGGGCCATCTGAGTAAGTGTGAAGGCTCACAGAAGTATCACACAGATCAGAGAGATGGGGGATATAGAATGTGTAAGACACAGCCATAAGGGCTTGAACAGCCAGATCCAAGGTAAAATCAGGAACCAGGGAGCTGGACAGAGGACAGTTAGATTCAAGGTACAGGCTAGTGAAGCTGTAGTCTGATGCTATGCTGGGCACCCAGAGAGCTAAATACCCCTGTGCAATGTGTACACAGTTGTAAGGGCAGCATGATTTAAAGTCCTACTGACTACTGAGTAAAGGTGGCCTGAATGCCTTCTAGGCTGAATCTTCACTGACTGAAAAGTTAAGGAAGTGGGGGAGGAAAAACAGGTCTGGACTCTACTCTTAGGAACTGGATTTACTAAGCGAAGAGGAAGGACATAACTTCCCCCCAAATATGCAGATCACTCCTCCTAGTCAAGCCCTTCTCTAGTCTGGAGGTGGGAATTGGCAGTGCTCTGGAGGTGGGTACAACAGTGCTCTCTGCACAAATCAAAGATAAGGAATCCAGATTCTGAAGGGAATGAAGTTGAGCTAATGTTATTCCCACATGGATTGTCATGAGGTCCAGGCTGTGTTTCGCAGATTATCAACGATCAGAGGAAGCCTCAATGAAAACCAACAAGGGTACCAGAGTGGAGCAGTATTTGGCCTGCCGCAACCAGGTCAGCCCCGGGGGCTCAAACCAAGCTTGTTGATGCTTCATGTTGAATCCAGAAGGTGATTCCAAAACCACATCCATGAATCAAATCAAATTAAGTCCAAGCATTTCTTACATATAAGAAGTGAATGTGGGGTTTGGGAATTGAAACCAAAAGGTCAGGAGCTGAGTAAACAAAGACGCAGAACAAGAAGCAAGGAATAATTGGTGGGTTGACAACAGTGGGTTAGGAATGCTTGCTTTCAACAAGACCGGGATGACCAGGGCACCCTGTGAAAGGTCCCATGGGGCATGAGAGTGTGGGCTGGCCTGACTTAAAGACCCAGGCTCAGTGAGAAGTCTCTGTTGTTATCGTTGTTCAGTCACTAAGTCTGTGTGACTCTTTGTGATCTTGTGAACTACAGCACACCAGGTTCCTGTGTCCTCCATTATCTCCCAGAATTTGCTCAAATTCATGTTCATTGAGTCAATGATGCTATTTAACCATCTCATCCTCTCCTGCTCCCTTCTCCTTTTGATTTCAATCTTTCCCAGCATCCGAGTCTTTTCCAATGAGTAAGCTCATCACATCAGCTGGCCAAAGTATTGGAGCTTCAGCATCAGTCCTTCCAATGAATATTTAGGGTTGATTTCCTTTAGGATTGACTGGTCAGAAGTTTGCTGTCATGCTTATCGTCAGTTGCTGCGGCTCCAAGTGGATGGTCAACTCTTGGTATAACAGAAGGTGATGAAGAGCTTCACTGGCTGAAGTACCTCCGGCAGTGTGACCAGCTCTCCCCTTTTGCTGCAGATGTCAAAGCCAACTTGGGCCTGCTGGGATGACAATGTTGTCACCTGTCCTGAGATACTTCCCAGAAAATTTTTCATCTTACTACCTTGTGTGCAGACGTGAACAAAATAACCACAATCTTTCCCAGCAAAGAGTGGAATCTAAAGACCTGCCTTCCAAAAGGCAGCTGATCTATCTGGAAAGCAAAGGCTGGGGCTTCTGAATGGAAGAGAAACAAAGAGACACCCTCCATTCCAGGAAATCTACCTTACTTCCCACCTGGGTTCACACTCCACTTAGAATGACTAGAGGCTGAATCCCACAGATTCTGCATCTTACTCTTGCCCAACCCCCTCCCCCACAATTTCTTTATTTTATATCTAAATTGATAATGAATCCAGATCATTCCCCAAATTTTCTTTCAGTCTAATAAACTAGGCATGGCTTAACATCCATAGGCACATAGCTTTCAACCCCACCACTACTCTGGCCAATCATTGGCTACCAACTAAGCTTACAGACACAATAGTACAATGGTTAAGAGCACAGATATTTTCAACTGAGCTGCCTGGGTTCAAATCCTAGCTCTGCCACATATGTGGCTACAGACAAGACACATGTCTAGCTTCCTTTCCTGTGTTTCCATTTGCTTAAATTCTATCATCTTTTAAACAGTACCTTACATGCAGTAAGTGTCACACAACTGTTGGCATTAGCTATTACTATAGTTCCCTAACATCCCCTGGCCAAGGACTAAGACCCAGACTGGGTAACTAGGAAAAAGCAGGAGACATTTGGGTACATCTAAGTTATCTATTATGATGAAAAATAATTTATTCACTTTTCTGTACTGATAATGTAGTACCTGTGATCTGCTGAATGCCTACCATCTGCCAAGGGCTGTGTAATCCCATTTAACCCCCACAACAACTTTTCAAAATCCACGTTATTATCCTCATTTGACAGATGTAGAAACTGGGGCTCCGAGAAGGTAACCAGCTGGCCTGAGGTCACACAGCAGTAAGGCAAGGAGTTCAGGCATCAGTCCATGTCTGGCTGACTCTAAACTGGCACCTACTTTTGTTCTTTCAGGTAATAGTTCAATAAAATAAGAGGAGGGTACAAGCAAAAAGCTAACTCAAGTCTGAGATTGTTTCAACATTGTAGTAGCTTCTATTCTTTATTTTTTTTTTAAGATTTTTTGATGTAGACCATTTTTAAAGTCGTTATTGAATTTGTTACAATATTGCTTCTGTTCTGTGTTTTGGTTTTTTGGCCCCAAGGCATGTGGTATCTAAGCTCCCCCACCAGGAACTGAACCCACCCCCTCTGTTTTGAAAGGTGGGGTTTTAACCACTGGACCACCAGGAAGTCTCTAGTCTGTTTATAATTGTCTGTTTCCTCTCTGTCCTTGTCGAGCTTCCCTGTAGGCAGGCCTACTTCTTCTTTGACGTTAGACTGAGTCACATGACTTGCTTTGCCCACTAATGTACCAGCAGATCTGACTTATCCCACATTGGAGCAGAACCTTTCCATGGGCTTGTTGGTTCACCTCTTCCTCCTTTGAGCTTCTGCCCTGGACCGTGAGAGCATCATGCTGCAGGTGCAGGCTACCCCTTCAGGCAAGGTCCCAGAGGAAGAGAAGACCCATGGAACTGAGAGTCTCACAGGCAGTGCTGTGGTAAGTAAAGAACTGGCCTGCCAGAGCAGGAGACACAAGACACATGGGTTCAGTCCCTGGGTCGAGATCCCCTGGAGTAGGAAAAGGCCACCAGCTCCAATATTCTTGCCTGGAAAATTCCATGGACAGAAGAGCCTGGTGGGCTACAGTCCATGGGGTCACAAAGAGCCGGACATGACTGAGCATCTGTGCATACTGCATTCTGGTGACCAGCAGCACTCCCATAATGTGAGCGGGAAATGAACGTTTGCTCATATAAGCCACTGAAATTTGGCAAGATTAAGTTAAGGCTGTTGCCACAGCAAGAACTGGTTAATTCAGACAGTCCCCAGGGCAGGAAGATAGACCAAGCAAGCTCCATTCTGATGGAACAGGCAAAGGAGAGGAAATTCCAAGCTCCCTGCTTTACAAAATATTAACCCACTTGGTTATAAAGAGGGGCTCTATACAAGCCAGTTGCATTTTCGCCCATAACTGGTGATTTAAATATGTTCTCCAAATTAAGAACAAAATAAGGAAGTCATAGAGGACTCAGGACATGAGGGAGGAAGGAGAAAGTGACCAAGGTCTTTTGAATTTCTCATGGGAAAAGAGAGTGGTGGCTCCAACAGATGCAGAGAACAAGCCCTAGAGGAAAGTGGGTCCACAGAAAGGGCTTTCCTGCAGGGAGGTTGGAGGAGGAGCCAGAAGAGCCTGCACAGCCCTTGGCTTCCACGGTGTCCCAGAAGCTTATGGGGGAAACAGGACTCTCCATGTGACATGTACGGAGTGAAGCTCCTGGTTACCCAGCAAGACTGGGAACAAGCATTGATCTCCTAAACTCTGGCTGGGACCTCTTTCAGCGAGACGAAGTGTTCAGCAAAGAAAGCTTTTGATCACAACTTGGGCCTTAGCTGGGGGCTAGCCGAAGTCAGGTTTATGGAAATTTCTGTGCACAGTTGGGTGCTGGGGGTAATGTTTTGTTTTTTGGTTGTTTTTTTGTTTTTCTGTATTGTACCTGAATTTGTTCAGTAGACTGGAGGGTGGGGTTGTGGTGGTAGTGAAGGTGACCACTGCCCAGTCCCACTCTCAAGCCTGCCCTTGAGCTCTTGATAACCCTTTGCTTTCCTGCCCTCAGCCTTTCTAGCAACAGCTGATTGGGGCCTTTGAGGATGCAAGTGGGTCCCGGGGACTCTGTGAGGAGGAGACAAAGGAAATCCTGGAGCCACCCCATCATCCTCTCTTGCTGGTCCTAGGCCAGCCGAGAGCCAGGAAAAGGCTGCAGCAAGGCTGAGGGGTTCCCATGGCAACAGCAGGCAGCTCTGCTCTTTAGGCTTCAAGTTGGTGGAGGAGGAGGTGGAGAAGGAGTAGGAGATAAAAGAGGTGATGAAAGAATAGGAAGGGGGGTAGGGAGAGATCATGGGGGGACAAAGAGGGGAGAGGGGATAGAGAGAAGAGGAAAGGACAAGTCAGAGGAGGAGGGGTAAGGAAAAGGAATAGGGGAGGAAGAGGAGGAGGCATCTGGAGAGGAAGAGAAGGAAGGAAGGGGCGGGGGACAAGGAGGGATGAGGAGGCAGAATGAATGAAAGAAAGACCAAGCCTGCTGGCATGGCATTCGCTGCTTTATGCCCTGGAGGCATGGCTGCCCGCCACCTCGTACACCAGGAACCCCCCACCCACCCACCACACACACACACACACACACACACACACACACNCTACCAACTAAGCTTACAGACACAATAGTACAATGGTTAAGAGCACAGATATTTTCAACTGAGCTGCCTGGGTTCAAATCCTAGCTCTGCCACATATGTGGCTACAGACAAGACACATGTCTAGCTTCCTTTCCTGTGTTTCCATTTGCTTAAATTCTATCATCTTTTAAACAGTACCTTACATGCAGTAAGTGTCACACAACTGTTGGCATTAGCTATTACTATAGTTCCCTAACATCCCCTGGCCAAGGACTAAGACCCAGACTGGGTAACTAGGAAAAAGCAGGAGACATTTGGGTACATCTAAGTTATCTATTATGATGAAAAATAATTTATTCACTTTTCTGTACTGATAATGTAGTACCTGTGATCTGCTGAATGCCTACCATCTGCCAAGGGCTGTGTAATCCCATTTAACCCCCACAACAACTTTTCAAAATCCACGTTATTATCCTCATTTGACAGATGTAGAAACTGGGGCTCCGAGAAGGTAACCAGCTGGCCTGAGGTCACACAGCAGTAAGGCAAGGAGTTCAGGCATCAGTCCATGTCTGGCTGACTCTAAACTGGCACCTACTTTTGTTCTTTCAGGTAATAGTTCAATAAAATAAGAGGAGGGTACAAGCAAAAAGCTAACTCAAGTCTGAGATTGTTTCAACATTGTAGTAGCTTCTATTCTTTATTTTTTTTTTAAGATTTTTTGATGTAGACCATTTTTAAAGTCGTTATTGAATTTGTTACAATATTGCTTCTGTTCTGTGTTTTGGTTTTTTGGCCCCAAGGCATGTGGTATCTAAGCTCCCCCACCAGGAACTGAACCCACCCCCTCTGTTTTGAAAGGTGGGGTTTTAACCACTGGACCACCAGGAAGTCTCTAGTCTGTTTATAATTGTCTGTTTCCTCTCTGTCCTTGTCGAGCTTCCCTGTAGGCAGGCCTACTTCTTCTTTGACGTTAGACTGAGTCACATGACTTGCTTTGCCCACTAATGTACCAGCAGATCTGACTTATCCCACATTGGAGCAGAACCTTTCCATGGGCTTGTTGGTTCACCTCTTCCTCCTTTGAGCTTCTGCCCTGGACCGTGAGAGCATCATGCTGCAGGTGCAGGCTACCCCTTCAGGCAAGGTCCCAGAGGAAGAGAAGACCCATGGAACTGAGAGTCTCACAGGCAGTGCTGTGGTAAGTAAAGAACTGGCCTGCCAGAGCAGGAGACACAAGACACATGGGTTCAGTCCCTGGGTCGAGATCCCCTGGAGTAGGAAAAGGCCACCAGCTCCAATATTCTTGCCTGGAAAATTCCATGGACAGAAGAGCCTGGTGGGCTACAGTCCATGGGGTCACAAAGAGCCGGACATGACTGAGCATCTGTGCATACTGCATTCTGGTGACCAGCAGCACTCCCATAATGTGAGCGGGAAATGAACGTTTGCTCATATAAGCCACTGAAATTTGGCAAGATTAAGTTAAGGCTGTTGCCACAGCAAGAACTGGTTAATTCAGACAGTCCCCAGGGCAGGAAGATAGACCAAGCAAGCTCCATTCTGATGGAACAGGCAAAGGAGAGGAAATTCCAAGCTCCCTGCTTTACAAAATATTAACCCACTTGGTTATAAAGAGGGGCTCTATACAAGCCAGTTGCATTTTCGCCCATAACTGGTGATTTAAATATGTTCTCCAAATTAAGAACAAAATAAGGAAGTCATAGAGGACTCAGGACATGAGGGAGGAAGGAGAAAGTGACCAAGGTCTTTTGAATTTCTCATGGGAAAAGAGAGTGGTGGCTCCAACAGATGCAGAGAACAAGCCCTAGAGGAAAGTGGGTCCACAGAAAGGGCTTTCCTGCAGGGAGGTTGGAGGAGGAGCCAGAAGAGCCTGCACAGCCCTTGGCTTCCACGGTGTCCCAGAAGCTTATGGGGGAAACAGGACTCTCCATGTGACATGTACGGAGTGAAGCTCCTGGTTACCCAGCAAGACTGGGAACAAGCATTGATCTCCTAAACTCTGGCTGGGACCTCTTTCAGCGAGACGAAGTGTTCAGCAAAGAAAGCTTTTGATCACAACTTGGGCCTTAGCTGGGGGCTAGCCGAAGTCAGGTTTATGGAAATTTCTGTGCACAGTTGGGTGCTGGGGGTAATGTTTTGTTTTTTGGTTGTTTTTTTGTTTTTCTGTATTGTACCTGAATTTGTTCAGTAGACTGGAGGGTGGGGTTGTGGTGGTAGTGAAGGTGACCACTGCCCAGTCCCACTCTCAAGCCTGCCCTTGAGCTCTTGATAACCCTTTGCTTTCCTGCCCTCAGCCTTTCTAGCAACAGCTGATTGGGGCCTTTGAGGATGCAAGTGGGTCCCGGGGACTCTGTGAGGAGGAGACAAAGGAAATCCTGGAGCCACCCCATCATCCTCTCTTGCTGGTCCTAGGCCAGCCGAGAGCCAGGAAAAGGCTGCAGCAAGGCTGAGGGGTTCCCATGGCAACAGCAGGCAGCTCTGCTCTTTAGGCTTCAAGTTGGTGGAGGAGGAGGTGGAGAAGGAGTAGGAGATAAAAGAGGTGATGAAAGAATAGGAAGGGGGGTAGGGAGAGATCATGGGGGGACAAAGAGGGGAGAGGGGATAGAGAGAAGAGGAAAGGACAAGTCAGAGGAGGAGGGGTAAGGAAAAGGAATAGGGGAGGAAGAGGAGGAGGCATCTGGAGAGGAAGAGAAGGAAGGAAGGGGCGGGGGACAAGGAGGGATGAGGAGGCAGAATGAATGAAAGAAAGACCAAGCCTGCTGGCATGGCATTCGCTGCTTTATGCCCTGGAGGCATGGCTGCCCGCCACCTCGTACACCAGGAACCCCCCACCCACCCACCACACACACACACACACACACACACACACACACCCTGCTCATCTCATAGGACATGGTGTCAATGGACAGAACACAGCTGCAAAGGCCTGGACTTGAGCCCAGTTTTTCCCTCCAAAAGCTGTGAGGTGGGACAGTGAGAGGTTTCCAGAACAAGTTTCAGCCTCTCAAAGGCCCTGTCTTTGGCCACTTGAGCTTGGGCAAATTATTTACTAATTTCTTTAAATTTCAGTCTTCGCATCTTAAAAAATAATTGGAAATAATGGCTGCCTTGCAAATTTGTGAAAACTAAGTAACAGCCTCAAGATGGTGCCTGGCACATGTAGACATTTAATAACTAAGTTTTTATTATTTCTGAGTGTGACTCGGTCATCATTCAACATCTCTGCACCTTCACTTCCTCATCCATAAACTAGAGATCATACCCACCTCAGAGGGCTTTTTTTTAATGTATTACTGTAAAGGCTCAATGAATGCTAGCTATTAATAACAAGAGTAAGCATTATGTAACCCCCAGTCCTTTTTTCATAGTACCATCTCCATTTTCACTTCGTCTAACAGTTGAAATGACTGTGTTCAGTAGACAGGGCAGTATTATGTCCCTTACTGTACCTGCTGTTTCTCTGTAAGCCCTGTGCAAGGTGCCTTACAGCTATCACTTCATCGAATTCTAAAAACAGCCCTTCAACGTATCATGCTCATTTTACAGTTGAGAAAACCAAGGCACCAAAGGGTAAAGGAACTCAGCTGCCACCTGCTAGTCATTGTCAGAACTTGGACTTAATGCAGAATGGCAGGTGGAGTAACACAACTAATTTGAAACAACCTATATAACTCAGCGTGTTTGCCGCAAACCAACTTCTAATTTGTGCTGTGATTGTACAGAACAGAGTAGAGGCAAGAAATGTTAGATCTGAGACTTAAGGCATCTCATCCACATGAGAAAATTCCTAGGACATACCTGGCAGGACCCGGTCACTGGGAGGCTCCTCTGGGAGCTCCGACAGCTTGGTCCAGAGCCTGGAGTAGAGTGAGATTCTCCAAAGAGCAGGCACCGAAGTTGCCAAAGAAGGCCAGACCAGAGGTCTCCTGGCCCTGGAAGGGCCTCACCCAGGACCACAGAAGGAAGAAGCGGGGATTCTTCCCCTCTTTTGATTTTTAAGAGGGGGCAGATTAAGGATATTTCACTTTCATTCTGATAAAATTTATAATATCTTTGTGTTTGTGTGTGTGATTAAGAGAGAGGAGAGAGGAGAGGAGAAAGGGAAAAGAAAGTAGAGGATAAACAGAATTAGAGACACAAATACACCACAGAATGAAACAGAAAGACAGGTGTCAAAAGACGTGACAAGAGAGAAACACAATGCCAGGAAAAGAGGCGCGGAAAAGGGGCGGCAGGCAGGTAAACAGCCTGTGACAAAAAGCACCCAAAAGAGACAAGCAGGGGCCAGACAAACAGGTAAGAAGGCAGACACTAAAGGAAAGCGAGCAAGTCAGAGGAGAAATCTGCCTTTCCTTCTCGTCAAAAGAGAAGTACACAAGCTCCATAACATACGTGTGACATGCAGTTATGAAAATACATTGCTTTTCAAAAGCTAGGAGAAAAGAAACCTCTCTCTCTTTCCCTCCCTCCTTTCCTCCTTCCTCCTCTTCTCTCTCTCCCCGTCTCTTTCTCCCTCTCTGTCTCTTGGTCTCGCTCTATGTGTATCTCTCTGCCTCTGTCTCTCTCCTTCTCTCTCACTTGTCTACTCCTCTTAGGGAGGGAGGGCTGAATCAGCTCTCCACGCTCCAAAAAGGCTACACTCAGCTAGAATTTGTGACAAAGGTGTTTTAAATCTGAGCTAAAATTTGGCAGCACACATGTTCTAGAACTCCTCATATCATTGTGAGAAATAAAGAAACCTTAATTTCATATTCTGGGAATTAGGATCATCCCATCTCATCTCTCAAAGAAATAGATTTTTTATTGTCACAAATCATCCCTATAGTCACTAACCCTTTAAAATATTGGTGTATTTTGACTCTGAGGGTCCTGTTCTGGTAGGGCCCCAGTGTTTGCCCAATAGGCATTTTTTATGTGCCTAATAGGGGCAGAACCAATGCCCTGGGTAAGTAGTAAGTCTTGCCTTGGCTATAAGCTATGTATTAATAATTGTATTGCACACAAGAGTTGGACCAATATCCCAGTGCTTCCAGACAATTCACACCAAGGTGATGTTGCTGTAGCCCTCTACTGTCCCCAGGGTCAGCCTGAGTGGTGAGCTTTCCCAGAGTACAGTTGAGCTTGCACTCAGGGCACCTTTATATCTGTCCATCTGTCTTGATGCCTTTGGTCAACAGTAAAAGCAGGCATACTCTGAAGCCTTGGCATAAGCTCTGAAACTGTGCCAAGTTCTGCCAGGGCTAATGAAACCATGGGAGGTGGAGAGGGGACAGAGTTTGTGGAAGTAGCTTTTCTCTGCGTTGACACCTCACAGAGAGCTTTCTCTCAGTAGCGGTCACTGAAGGAGTCCCATGCACCGTGATGCAGATAGTTCCTTTATGCATAACTTCCACTTCTGCCTAAGGATGTTTTCTGGAGACTAGAAAGTGAGTGCTTGAGAGGTGACGTTCCAGAAGTGACCTTCAAACAATGAGGCAGTTAGTGAATAAATAATCCAACTTCTTCAGCCCTCAGTTGGAAAATTCTGTTATGTTCTACTGAGCTTAAGCTATTTACAGCTGTAACCCACTCAAGGTAACTCACCTTTCACTGATTTCACTAGCTCCATTGTTCCACTCTCCCAACTTCTTCACTGTTTTATTAATAATTTGGATCAATGAACAAATACATTTATTGTGTCTAAATCCTTGTTTTGGAGAGTTTCAAACTAAGACACCCTTGTACTGGCTAATTTAGCTGTCACAACTGCCTAGAGGTAAGCATCATTGCTCACAGTGTTAGAATCCATTCCTCTTTGCCAAAGACTATGCTAGGCGCTAGGAGTACATGCTCCCTGCCCTCATGGAATGTGTATTCTAGACTGGAAGAAAATGCTAAACAAATAATTGCACAAATAAATATAAGGCTATGGCTGTGGCAAGTGCTACAAGTGAAAAGTACCTGGGTTCTAAAAATGTAAAATAGGCATATTTTACATAGTCAAGGAAGTCATCCTTGAAGAAGCAACATTTCATTTGAGATCAGAAAGAGGAGTAGAATCTAACTATGGAAGATGGAAAGGAAAAAATATTTAGAGCAATAAGAAATTGATGTAGGGCAAAACCAATACAGTATTGTAAAGTAAAATAAAATAAAATAACAACTTGAATAAATGATGAAACTGAGGCAAACAGAAATTGAGGTCACACACATATGAACTGGTTGGCAGAGGTTTGATTACAGACCTATCTGACTCCAGCATTAGAGTCAACAGTTGGAATGGATTTGGGTGTAGGAGCCAGGGGTGACTTGTTACTCTCATTATTCATATTATGAAAGGATTAACTACAAGTTTCCTTTAAATAGAAAACTCCCACAGGGCATTTAACAATTAACTCAATCACAAAACAGAATTATAAATTTATGTAAATGTATCTGTTGGGTATAAAGGGGAATTGTCTGAAAGGGTAAAAAGTGGATGTTCTGAAATCAATGAGAGATTAGGGATCTTCTCAAGCTAATTTCATAGCACCTAACACCACAGTAGCAGCAGCCTTTGCAGGAAGACCTGGAGAGGGGAGTAGGGTTTTCCTGAGTGACTGACAGATGGGAAGGAAATGATCTCTAGATGTTCAGGGTCATAGGCCTCCTTTCCGTTTAAAAGCAGAAACCCAAAGAGTGTCGTACCAAGGAAAAACAGCACTCTAGAATGAGGGAGGTCATTCTTATCTCTGGTTAGTATGTAAATGTATGTAAAAGATCTATAGCTCCATGGTAACAAGGAAAAAAATGAACAAAAAATAAACTATGAAACTATCAAAGAGCAGTAAATGCAAAGAAATCTTGATGCACTGAATTCCAGAAAGGAATGAGCCTTTCACAGGTAAGCAGAAAGTAATGGTGGTTTCCATACCTGAAGGCATGGACCTTGTCTTAATGTAAGTGGATAGAGAATCAAGTCTTCCAGAGACAGAGAGAATTTTCAGGGGTGACCAAAAGTCAGCCAAGGGTGATAAAGCAGAAAATATTGGAATCTAGGAAGAGACCCATAAACATAAAGAAAAATTACTTGGTCCCACTTGGGAATTTTGCTGAGTAACCAGCACAAGAAACACAGCTGGAAAGTAGAGAAGCCTTTGTAGCTTTGTGGTTCTTAAACTTTGAAGACTTGGAGTTTAATCAAAAAGTGATTCAAATTTATGTGAACTTGAATCCCAGCTACCTCTCCAGTGAAATTCTGAAATATCAAATAGATCAGCCCCTTGGGAGGTCACAGAGACAAATGAAAGGCATATATACATGGTCGAAATTTGAAACAATCTATGGCTGACTCATGTTGAGGTTTGACAGAAAACAACAAAATTCTATAAAGCAATTATCCTTCAATTAAAAAAATAAACAAATTTTTTAAAAAGTGAACTTAATCTAATTAAAGTTGTATCCCAGCCCAAGCTCAATTCCATTCTTGGTGAAATCAGAATTTTATTGACAGAGGAGAAAAACTTGCACACTCAACGATACATACATATATACACTTGCATACATGCATATAAAAAGTGTATTTCAATAGCTCTGTTTTTGTGTGTGATATTTGGCATAAAACTTTTAAAATTATAAGACATTAAAAAAAGAGGAAAATATGATAAATAATCAAGAGAAAAACTGTCAATAGAAGCAGACTCATAGAAGACCAATATGTTGGAATTGGTAATCATGGAGTTTAAATAACTGTTATAAATATGTGAAAGAATTTTCAGGGAGTGAAATAAACACAGTGCATAAAGAGAAGCAGAAAATCAAAAAGAAATTGAAATTCTAGAATTTACTCAATAGAAAGTATAGACCTGAAATTTTATTTATTTGAAACTAAAAGTTAATCTTATGGGTTTAACAGCAGATGGGGTACAAAGGAAGAAAGAAATAGTAAATTTTGCATCAAGTCAGTATTAAAAAAATATGACAAATAGTGAACATAACAAAAAAGAAGCAAAGTCATAGTTATAGAGAACAAACTAATGGTTGCCAGTGGGAAGAGGGAAAGCAGGTATAGGCAACATAGGGGGAGGGGATAAAAAAGGTACAAACTGCTGTGTATAAAATAAGCTATAAGAATAGATACTACACTTGATCTTAGCCAAAATGCCAAAAAGTAATTAGCCTCCAATTAAAATAAATTAATTTCAAGTATATATAGCTAATATTTTATAATAACTATAAATAGATATAACCTTTAAAATTGTGAATCTCTATATTGTAATCTATAACACAGAGTATTATACATCAACTATATTCCAATCTTTTCCAAAAAATTTTAGAGATATAAAATCAAGTTCATAGAAATTACCCAAATGGAAATACAGAGAGAAAAAGAATGAATTGAACATCATTCACCCATGGACTAATATAAAATGATCCAACATACATATAAACGGAGCCCCAGAAGCAGAAGTGAGAAGACATAAAATAAATATGTAAGTACACAATAACTACATTTTCTTTCGGATTTGATTTAAAGAAGTCAGCCAAAAAGATCCAAAAATCTCAACAAACTCCAAATAGAATAACTATTTTAAAAAGCGCATATGTATACCTAAATATACCACAAACCAAAAAGAAAAGAAAAATCACTAGAGCAGCCAGGGAAAAGACGCACAAACACACACACATTTATGCATGCACTCACAGGACTTCCACACAGCCAGACTGAAATACTTGAAATTGCTCATCCATACCTGCCTCCCCAAGCTCACCAGGCCTTTGAATATGCTACCTTCTGTGTTTACCATATCAAAACCTTAAAAGTCTGACACACTTCTAAACTTCCTGCAAAACTCAGTCACAGGGTCGTACTACAATAGAGGTGTGTCATTATTTGGGCTGACTAGGTCACTGTCACTCCAGTACTCTTGCCTGGAAAATCCCACGGGTGGAGGAGCCTGGTAGGCTGCAGGCCGTGGGGTCGCACAGAGTCGGACACGACTGAAGCGACGCAGCAGCAGCAGCAGGTCACTGAACATTTTTTTCTTATGTTGGAGAGTTATTCATCTTCCAAATCCCCTAATAGAAGCCATATTTTTCTCAGCCTTCCTTGCGGCTAGGACACAAGTATATGACATTGGTTTCACCTATCAGACTTACCTTCACTAAGCGTTGAGTAAGAAACTTGTGACTTGTGGAACAGGGTAATGTGGAATCTAGCGTCAGCAGTTAACATCTGGTTTCCAAAGAGGTCAACAGCAAGGAGTCTCATGGTCGCATCTAATGCCTTGCATCAGCAGAGTTGGTCATGGGCTGCCCGGTCCATGCCCAGACAGGCCACCATGATATCACTACTGAACTAGCTCTGCAGTATGATTGTGAGTGTTGCTCTTGAATGCAGGCACCCCCTGGAAGTTCTCCAAGCTTTCTAACATCCTCTCTTGGATTTCTTTTATGTTTAACTGGCCAGGATTGGTTTTTGTTGTTTGCAATGAAGAGCTCTGACTGACACACCTGGCCTACCCTGAAATCTCCAAAACTTCTTCTTTTTGTTATCTCCCACCAGCCACGCCATCTGTACTCACACAAGCAGAAAAGCTGCTCCCAGCTCTTAGCTCCCACAACACCCTGTGCTATACCACCTCTAGTGACCTCATCCACTCTTTACTCCCTGGCTCTGATTCATTAGAAAAGGTTTTTCTCAGCCTGTACTAAAGAAAGGAGACCAGAGGCTCTAAATAGTTGAGATTTGTCCAAGGTCATCCTGCTAACTTCTGACAGTGCTGAAACAAATAAAACGAAAGGTTAAAATTGGGGCATGCCTACCACATGTCAGGCACGGTGATCAGTGTTTTGCACAATACAGTGAATACTCTCCACAACTCTGTGAAATGGGTTTTTATATTACTTCCTTTCTTTCATTCATTTATTTGGATGCCCCAGGTCTTAGTGGTGGCACACAGGATCTTTTGTTGTGGCATGTGGGACCTAATTCCCTGACTGGGGAACAAACTCTATTTTTTCAGCTGATGACAATAATAATAATAACTCAAGAGGAGTTACATCATTTTCAAGGGCACACAACCAGGAGCACTGAAGTCAGGATGTAAACTGAGGGAGTCCTAACTCCAAGCTCATGCTCTTCACAATTGTCTCTGTGTGCCTCTGGCTCTCTGACTTAGCATCACACTATTGCCTCTGTCAGTTTTGCAAGAAAGACTAAAGTACCTACTTACTTTCATAATGTTAACTTTACTCTGTGCCTGTTGGATCATCCCATGCCTTTTGCTAAAAGCCTATTAGGATCATACTTTTTTAGTTTTCCAATGGACAGGAGATACTTGCTCCCAATTATCACAATCCATTAGCAATCAAAGACCTCCACTTTCAAAAAGATCAGAACTAGTACCCAGAATGGAACCCACAGCCATCAGACAAGCTGCTTGCTTCATGGAACTGGACTCTGTAACACATGATGTTTATTCATTATTTGATTTCCTTAATTTATTAATCCCTTCATTAAATATTCATGAAGAACCCATCATGTACCAGACATGGTGTGGCATTTCTAGGTCTGTATAATCTATTAGATGCTATCAGAGCAGTTTCCAAGACCCAGGAGCTTTTCAAGCATTCGTGGAAATATTTGAGAGCTGAAAATAATTAATATCATCTCAATAATACAAAGATTGCAAAATTAAATCAACAAGCATCTACTTGAAAGTCTACAAAGTATAGCCTTATGTCAACCTGTCAACTGCCTTTCAACACAACTCTTATATGGTTATAAAAAATTATATTTAATATGGCAGTGGCATAATATATTTGATTTTAAACAAAACAGATCTCTAAAACTAACAGTATCTTAAACCTATGAAGATCAGGAAAGAACTCCGAGGTGCTAGGAAACAAAGATGGGTAAGACTTAATTTCTGGCTTCAAGGGAGACTAACCTTATGTTTTGTTTGATTACTTGTCTATTTTTGTGTTCTAATCATGAGTTCCCTGAAGGCAAGGATTTTGTCCTCTGTTTTCTTGTTAAACTTTATATTTACTGAATCTACAGCAGGGCTACATTTAGAATAGTATCTAACATGTTGGCTAAACAAATACAATCAAGTTAGTGCTGTGATCTATACTCTAAATTTTAAACAACCCACAAAGACATAGACGTCATTTTCTTACCTTCTCTTGCAAGTCCACAGAAACACACACACACACACACACAAATGCCCACTAACTTCCATGGGTGGAAGGAAAGGACAAAACCAACATCAGTAAGTGGCTACAAAGCACCAGCTATCCAGCCACTGTGCTAGGTATTTTTATGCATCAAATATGCAGCATGTATCATTCCCCTGCAGTGGGCATTGCAGATTAACTGGGAATTTGCAAGCATTTTTTCTTGAACTGCCTATGCTTTTCCCAACTTCTGTTTGTGATCCCTTTTACATATCCTCTTGCATGCCAAGTACAAGATGCATGGTCATAAAGGAGAGTGGGACTTTCAGGCAGATTATAAAACAAGCAGGCAGTAGTCACCAGAAGAGGGGCTAAATTTCTTGAAATCCAATCTGCTGCTCACATAAATGAAATGTTTATCTCTTCCACACTTATCATCAGTTCATTCGGATTCCTGGACCAATCTTTCACTTCAGGGAGCTTGAAAGGCTTTCATTTATGCGAGCTCAAGCCTGCCCCTTCTCAACTGGCTGTCCACCACCAGGCGCCCTTAGCCTTCCTCATTCTTACGGAGCCGAAATATTCCCACGGTCCAGAGAAATCACACTGTAGGGAGCTGTATTCCTCTCCTGTCGGCATTCCACGGACTGAAAGTGATTATTTCAGAGGGATGGACTTAAAGCTGCTTAATGCCCAGGAGAAGATAAAGAGGAATGTGAAGGTCTTGGGGACATGGGAAAATGGTCTATAAGGATGGAGTCCATCTGCACCATTCCAGATTTGGCCCACATAACACCACAGAATTAGTTCAAGAAATATAGTTTTAAGAAACAGTTGCTTAGCATTACATAACTATGAATTTAAGTGTACTACTGAGGGCTTTTGCTTCCTTGACTTGAAGGTTAATTTTTTTTAATTTAGCACTCATTGGCACTAATTATGATGCCAGGCACTGTGTTAAAGAGATTTCTCTGCATTATCTCGATTGAGCCCATCAACATGCCTATGCAGGAGGTAGGAATATCCCCATTTACTAATTAGGAAACTAAGGCTCAGGAAAGTAAGGTGACTTGCCCAAAGTCACACATTTTGTAAATTAAACTGGATGGGAACCCAGTTTGTCTTTTTCCAGTGACTTGCTTTTAACACTTAAGAAATATTATTGAGCCCCCTTGTAGGGCCAGTGGGAACAACAGACACGTGAACTCGTATGTTCCAGAGAGTGTGTGTAATCCCTGTAGAGGAGATACACAGAGGGTTCTGAGGGAGAACGCGGGGAGATTGGAGGGAAGGGACAGAAGGGCTTCACAGGCGAGGGAGCAGCTGATCTGGACTTAATGCTGGGGTTTGAATTTTCCAGGAGCAGAAAAAGGAAACTGCATTAAAGGCAGAGGGGAGATAACACTCAGTCAATCTGAACATGGGGAAAGGAACTGGAATGTTTGGAGAAGGGATGAGGTTGGGCATGAATATGGCTTAGATCCAAGGTAAGTGAGGAAGTCTCATAGGCAGGAGGCAAGAGAGCCAAACAGAGCAGTAGTTTGNTTCACTTTTCACTTTGATGCATTGGAGAAGGAAATGGCAACCCACTCCAGTATTCTTGCCTGGAGAATCTCAGCGACGGGGGAGCCTGGTGGGCTGACGCCTATGGGGTCACATAGAGTCAGACTCGACTGAAGTGACTTAGCAGCAGCAGCTGCCCCTTTTCCCTTTCCAACCAGGGAGAAGACAAATACTGGCGCAGCTGCCTTGGGCCTAGAGAGAGAATCCAGGAATTAAGGATGGCAGAGCCGTCCTGTCATCCCTGGGTCACTTATCTCTCAGCTATGACCCGAGAAGGGAGTGTATTTTATTGACACCATTGCATACGTCAGCCTCTTTATTATAGCAGCTTAGTCTGCATTCTAATGAATATGCCAGCTCAGGTTCAGTATAGCTGGTTTCCGAGGCTCCACAATGCCAGAACTTGAGCTCTGTCTCCAGCCTGCCTCTGGTCTTCCCCACGCATTGGCTCTTTTCTCAGGATCCATCTGGAGGCAAACTGCTCACACAGCCCCAGATTCCCACTCCCTCATGGCTCACCAGTCATAAATCCAGTACCTCCTTCTGAGAGTTCCATCCGAGCCTCCTTACGTTTCCTTGGCTCTGCATGGGTCACATGACCATCCCTAGGCCAGCCTCTATGGCCAGTAAACACAGTACAATTAGCCAGGTGTGAGTCAAACCCTCTATCTAAAGTGTCGGGGGACAAAGCACCACAGAGAGTGCCATATGGAGAGGGACGACTGAGTGTTCAAGGAAATCTGGGGTGTAGAAATGAAGGAAAGGTAGCCGCTGGAGAGCCAAAGTAACAGATGGTCCTGTCAGAGAGTGAGTAAATGAACAAATGACTTACCCACTGTCACCCAGCAAGAAAGTGACAGGTGTCTGAGGCTTGCCTCCTGCAGCAGACCATAAACAAAGGCTACATTTTTGTTTCTTTTATATCACACCGCAATACCTGGCACAGAGCAGGCCCACAGCAGCCATTCCATCAATAACTCCTGGCTTGAGTTTTTGTCTTGATTTGTTTGCCCTGGTTGGAGTCAAAAGCACCATGGCTAAGGAGAGATTACCAAGGAAATCATATGATGGAAGGAAAGACCAGGACTTGACTGTGGATGTGTCTGTGGAGGAAGAACACTGCAGTGCCAGTTACTGATGACCTTTTACACACTACCTAAGGCTGAGATTGTCCTCCAAATTCACCTGCCTAATGCAAATTAGAGTCTTATTCTTCCAGACTGACATCCCGCTCCAGCAGTTCAAAGCTGTGTGAACTTGAACAAGTTGCTTAACCTCTCTGAGTCTCAGATTTGTCACCCATAAAATGTGAACAGGGACTTCCCTGCCAGTCCAGTTAAGACTCTGCACTCCCAATGCAGAGCCTACGGGTTTGATCCCTGGTCAGGGAACTAAGATCCCACATGCCATGCAACATAGCCAAAAAATAATTCAAAAAAAGAAAAAGAAAAAAGTGAACAATGCTGCTTCCAAGGATTGTTGTGAGACTAAAATTTGATGATGTGTATAAAATCACTTTATAAGCTACAACTACAGCTTGAGGAACAATTGCTGCCCAGCTGCTCCTGTGGGTGCATACCATGCATCTCATTTCATCATTTTCCTCCTCTCCAGACTTTCCGTCTGGGATTTCTCAAAGTCACCTCAGATCTGATCTCCGATGCTCTATCGGATCTATGGAATGGAGAAAATGCCCTTCTTTGGAAAACACTTGGTCTGTTTGCTGTGCCCAGCCTGTTTGCAACATACTAAAATGCTTTAATACATTGCAAAAAGTTGCAGAGCAAGAGAGTGGTGATGGAGGGACAGGCCCCCAGGCTCAGCCTCTGGTGACCAGATTCAGAAGGAATCTACATAGACCATGCTGCCTTGTTCGCTGAGAACACCAGCTGAGATGTGAGATGGGCATCCCTCCTAGATTGCTGTGCACAGTGGCTTCCTAGGATGAGAGCCCTGGCAGAGGGCTTCCAAGAGCACCCTGGTCAAGTTAAGGGCCAAAATTCAGTTGCACAACCATGGGGCTGGGATTTAAGAAACTTGTGGCCCATCTGTCAGGATCTTTTGCTGAAAGGCCTTGTTGTTTGCGCATCATTGAAATTGTGCCCGGGAGGCTTGGTCGTAAAACACCCGGCTCTGCAAACAGGAGCTGGAGAGACAACCTTGGGTCTGTTTAACCAGGAGCATTCACTGAGATACAGAAGCACGGAGATGCAGAGCACTCCCTGCTCACTCCCACCGTTGCACCACACATAAGCCCACACCTGGCATGCATGGTCCCATAAACCCTTTCACTGCACACACACGTGCTCTCACTCCCAGAAGCATGTATTTTCACTCTACCCCACTAGTCACACATGATATACACTCACCTGCACTCGTGAAAGCATCCTCATCACACACTCAGACACACCCATGCACACACTCACAAAACCATTTGCCTACTCAGAGGTTCACAGTAAGCCTCAGAGTTCACCCACCTCACAATACACAAATAGTCATACAATTCACCTGTGGTCACACAGACATATTCCAACACATACAGTCAAGTATGCGTAGCACACACTTAGACACACATGCACTAGAAATTCTACATTTGGAGACTGAGGGCTCTTCTGTGCCTATCCCAGTCCTTAGTTCTTTGCTGACTTGTGTTTTCAATCGAAATCTTGGTTCAGAGTGGGTCCCCACTGAGCATGTTATCTGAGGGTTCCCAGCCATATGCTAGCTACAAAAATTCTGCCCATGTGTCAGATTCTGGCGTGAATGAAATGCAACCCACACACGTGTATACATTGCAGCAAAAGCCAGAAGGTATTTCTCGCTGTGGGATGGATGGGAACCTCAGAGAGAGCCCTGGCCCCTGCCAGGAAGGGCATTCTGGTTAGGCATAGCTTCAGGAACCCCTCTGAGGCTGTCCTCTGTGCTTTGCCTGCTAGGAGGTCCAGCATCCAGGCAGAGTGGAGTTCCTTCTACTACAGGCAGGAAGGACTCAGCCGGGACCACTGGGACCTGAGCCCCACCTCTGGGAAAGGCCCCAAAGCTAAGTTTCCTCCAGGTCAGAGAGATGATTAGAATGGAGCACAGAAGGTGCAAGGCTTTGGCTTGGGCCATTTGGCCCCAGCAACAGGCAGAGCTTTACTGACAGAATAAAACAGGAACAAGGAAGCATAGAAGCTTTGCTGAGAATACAGAAGGGGCAGAGAGGTGAAATGTGCAAAGGCAATCCTCCTAGGATAAAGAGTGAGTCCAGCCATGTGAGATAAAGCTTAGAGCCAGACAGCAAACCAAGGCTCTGCCCCTCGCTCACTGTATGATCTTAGGCAAGTGACTTAACCTCTCTGTGCCTGCGTGTTCTCATTTGTAAAAAGGACTTAATAACAGTGCACTCAGAATAGGGTTGTTATAAGGATTAAATAAGCAATAAGAAATAATGGATAACTTTCTACAAGTAAGGCACTTTGAACAGAGCCTGGCATCTAGCAAGGGCTGGTATTTAGTTTCCCATCACTTCTGTAACAAATGGTCACACTTAGTGGTTTAAAACAACAGAAATTTATTCTCTTTCACTGTTCCGGAGGTCTGAAGTATGAAATGAGTCTTACAAGGCTAAGATTAAGGTGTTGCCTGTACTTCTTCACCCTAGAGGCCCCAGGGAAGAATCCATGCCTTCCTCACCAGTTTCTAGAAGCTGCTTGCATTTCTTGCCTCATCCCTCATCACTCCAGTTTCTATTTCTGTTGTTACATAACCCTTTCTCTCTTGGATGCTCCTGCCTGCTTCTTATAAAGATTTTCATGAGTAAATTGTGCCCACCCAAATAATCTCCCCACTCAAGATCCTTAAATTATTCACATCTACCAAATCCCTTTTGCTGTGATAAGGTAGCATATTCACAGATTCTGCGGATTGGCAACTGGACATCTTCGATGATGAAGGGGGCATTATTCAGTCCACCACAATACTCAGGAAATGTGAGCAATTAAGACAAAGTCCTTCCAGCTACCTTGCCCAAAGTCACCAGGGTGGTAGTCCGGATCTCTCTGATCTCAAGTCCACTAAGCTAGCGGGCTTCAAACTTGAGTATCATCAGAATTCCTCAGAAGGCATGGTTTTGGGGCCCACCCCCAAAGTCTCTGATGCTGGGGTGGTGCCTGAGAATTTACATGTCTAACAGGTGATGCTGAAGCTGCCATACAAAGTTGCACTTTCAATACTTTGAGAAGTATCATGGTACAGCATGCTGCCCGCTGTGGGGAGAGAGTTCCCCATCTTTGCAAACATTCAAGCAGATTCAACATAGGAGGCAGATGGGCAGAGTCCACCAAACTCTCTACAGAGTTTTCCCAACAATGGGCTCCCAGAGTCTGGGCGCTTGGTGGAAAGGTGCCCAGAATCTTACTGGGACAGGTGAGGTAGCTCACCTATTAATTGAAGGCCCATTTGAACTCAGGTCTCTCTACCCCTTTTGAAGGCAACCTAATATCATAAAAAGAACATGGGCTCTGGGTTCTGACCAGCCTGGATTCCAGACCCCTTGCTCCCTGACTCACAACAAAATCACTCAACCTTCCAGAACTCAAGTTCTCTTCTCTGTAAGATGAAAACCTCAATGCCTGCCTCCCAGGGTGGTTGTATGGATTAGAAAAAAAAAAATAATGATGTAATACAACTTACACAGTATCTGGCACATGGCACCAGCCTTAAAAAAAACTTTTAGGTCCTCTCACCTTGAAAGANTGTAAGATGAAAACCTCAATGCCTGCCTCCCAGGGTGGTTGTATGGATTAGAAAAAAAAAAAGTAATGATGTAATACAACTTATACAGTATCTGGCACATGGCACCAGCCTTAAAAAAAACTTTTAGGTCCTCTCACCTTGAAAGAAAGAAATGGCATGTCTGGTCATATCATAGGGAGTAAGACCCCACATATAGCAGGGCAGAGGATGTAGAACACAGGAGAAAGAATATAGCAAGGCGAACAAAAGGGACACTGACGGTGAAAACCCAAAATCTATTGGAGGAGAAGATGCTTGAAAGGAGGGACACCCCCACCCCACCGCCAGCCTCTGGTGGCACTTTCAAATTCTTTTCAGTTGGCATGTTCAAGTGGCTAGATCTAACCCAAGGGTTTCTCCTTAGATTTCTCCTTTCTCTTTTGAAAAAACATCACTGGTTCCATCTTCAGCCTTGGTATGGGTAGATGTGGAACTATTATTTATTAACAGTCTATATGTTTCAGGCTCCATATTAGATGCTTTACATGTGGTTTACACATAAACCACTCACCCGACTATGCTTCAGATGGCTCTGAAAACCTCATTTCCCTTCCCTCCCTGTTCCGGGGACTCCTGCTCATCCCAGCAGCCTTTAACCTTCCAGTTGCGAGAGCCCTGGGACAAAGTCCTCAGCTTCCTGCCTTTGTGCCCATCTCTCCAAGTGCTGCATTTTCTATTTAGATTCTTGCAGGGCTGCAAGAAGCCGGGTGTTGGCGATGGTGGTGAGTAGGGTGGAGAGGTGTTAGCGAGTCTATAGCCGTTCACCAACCACCTTCAAAGAGCTGTCTCCCTTTTTGCTGCTTATTATTATGATTATCCTCCAGGCTGCATTGCCCACAATGGTTATTGCCTCCAACTCCAGAGGGCCACATCAGCTGCCACTGACTTTTATTCTCACCAATAAAAATGTAAGCTCCACAACAAGAAAACTGCGGGCTAAAGAGACAAAGCCCATAAACTCAAATTTTAAATGCGGAAAGATGATGCTAATAATTCTCTTGATGCCATCTCCCACATCCCCTCTGCACCCATTGCAATGTGCACGATTCTCCTCCAAAGAGAGTCCCTCTGAGCTCAGAAGAGACCCTCAGTAGGTGAGTGGGAAGGGTAACAAATTGGAAAGAACTAGGATGAGCTTGCAGTGGTGTCCTCAGTCCCCTCCCCCAACCAATATACACAGACCTAGGTAAACCNCAATGTGCACGATTCTCCTCCAAAGAGAGTCCCTCTGAGCTCAGAAGAGACCCTCAGTAGGTGAGTGGGAAGGGTAACAAATTGGAAAGAACTAGGATGAGCTTGCAGTGGTGTCCTCAGTCCCCTCCCCCAACCAATATACACAGACCTAGGTAAACCGCCTTCTGGTACCAAAAAAAAAAAAAAAAGTCAAATAAAAACCATCTTGCTCTCTGGATATTATGTCTTTGTGCGTTTTCTGTGTATACAGACATTTTCAACTAATTTCCTATTTATTGTCCTCCAGCATTCTTGCCTGGAGAATCCCAGGGACGGGGGAGCCTGGTGGGCTGCCGTCTCTGGGGTCGCACAGAGTCGGACAGGACTGAAGCGACTTAGCAGCAGCAGCAGCAGCAGCATGGGGAGTCTGGTCCCTTCCTAAAGCAGGATGAGTTCTTCCAGCTGCTGGAGGTGAGAAGAGCAGCTGTCAGTCTGGGAGTGGAGGCTGAAGAGGCAGAGACCACCTCCAGGCAGGGGGTGACTTCCCTGGAGACAGTTCCTAATGACTCGCCCTCTGTGTCCTCTAACCCCCAATCTAGCTCTTCCCATTACCCAATATTATTCTCATCATAGCCTTTCTCCTCATAACAATATCTTGACTTGCTGCTGCCTGTCTCTTCTGCTAGAGTTTAAGCTCCATAAGGGTGGAGACCTTGTTTGATTTGTTTAGACTTGATGTTCTTGGCATGTCATAGGCACTATTAAGCGTTGTTGTTGGATGTCCCAAATGACTCAGACTATAAAGAACCTTCCTGCAATGCAGGAGACCTGGGTTTGATCCTGGGTTGGGAAGATCCCCTGGAGAAGGGAATGGCTATCCACTCCAGTGTTCCTGCCTGGAGAATCCCATGGACAGAGGAGCCTGGTGGGCTACAGTCCATGGGGTCGCAAAGAATCAGACATGACTGGGCCACTGATACTTTAGTTGCCAATAGTAGTCATAGTAATACATCCACCTGTCTCTACACCTAGAACACTGCCTGCCCTATAGCAGGTCCTGAAGAAGTACTACTTGAAAACTGGAATAAACAGAGGAGGAAGGCCCCCTGAGGTTTGCTGGAGGAAGGGATTAAGCACTTGCCTCTCTCCAGTGCCATAGAATGAACCCAGGTGAACTAGAGGAGGAAGAAGGACTCACTGACTTTCCCCTTTGGCATGAGAGGACCCAAGCTGCTTTCAAAATCTCATTTCTTTTCTTTTTGTTTTTTTAATCCCCCTCCCACCTCCCACCCTAAAAATCTCATTTCTGAGCCCAAGAGCCACAGTGATTTAGAAATTGGAAGGAACTCCCCCACTCCCCCACTCCAGCCTAACACCCCATCAGTGTATCCCAATTCACAGCTGCCCAATCTCTTCTCTCATGTCTGCAGGATGGGGAGATCCCCCTCACACCGAACCTCCCACTCATCTACTTAAGGTCCTAAGAAAGAATGAAAGTGAAGTCACTCAGTCGTGTCCAATTCTTTGCGATCCCATGGACTGCAGCCTACCAAGTTCCTCCATCCATGGGATTTTCCAGGCAAGAATACTGGAGTGGGTTGCCATTTCCTTCTCCAGGAGATCTTACCAACCCAGGGATTGAACCCAGATCTCCCACACTGTAGGCAGATGCTTTATCGTCTGAGCCACCAGGGAAGTCCTAAGCCCAGTGTTAAAACCTGGGCTAGCCCTGGGTGCTCAGAGACGAAATCAGTCAACCTGTCCCTTNACCAACCCAGGGATTGAACCCAGATCTCCCACACTGTAGGCAGATGCTTTATCGTCTGAGCCACCAGGGAAGTCCTAAGCCCAGTGTTAAAACCTGGGCTAGCCCTGGGTGCTCAGAGACGAAATCAGTCAACCTGTCCCTTCTGGGCTTGCTCTGGTTTGCTCTCCCATCCAATGATGGAATGGACAGCTCTCTTGAGGAGCCCTCTTGAGTCCTAATGTGTTTCTTCTGTACAGGTTAAATATTTCTGTCCACGCATGCTCAGTCACTCAGTCGTGTCCGACTCTTTGTGACCCTGTGGACTGTAGCCCGCCAGGCTCCTCCACTCAGGATTCTTCAGGCAAGAACGCTGGAGGGGGTTGCCGCGCCCTCCTCCAGGGGTCTACAGGAATATCACCTTCCTTTCTCTTTTTGCTAGGCTTGTTTTAATGTTCCTCTGAGACTAATTGAAATTATCAAAGGAGATTGATGAGTTGAAGAAAATAAAAGAGCAGTTCTTGGAGAAAACTCCTCATTATGGGATTGGCTTACGAAGAAGGCTTGGAGAAAGAACCGAAAGGGAGCAGTCAGAAGGTGGGTGGAGAGTATACTTTCTCAGATACAAGATATGAGAATGTCCTAAAGCTGCAGNCAGAGCCTGGTGGGCTGTCGTCTATGGGGTCGCACAGAGTCGGACACGACTGAAGCGACTTAGCAGCAGAATGTAATAGGTATGCAATAGCTTCCAATTCCCTTTCCATCCCTCCACTTCCTGGACTTGACTGCTCTTCCCACCTCAAGAATGAGGTATGTGGAATGAAAATATCTCCTCTGCAGGACTGTTGCAAAACATACTGGATGTGTTTCAGGAGGTGAAACTTACATGTAGCTATGAGAGCGGCTAGTAGCAGGAACCCCTCTGGCCAAGTTCTTTGAGCAATTAGCTGGCTCTACACAAAGTCCAAAGCAGAGTCTTTTATAATATGGAAGGGGATATGGTTTAGGCTCCCCTAGAAGCAGACCCTGAGACAGGGTTCAAGTGCTAATAACTTATCTGGGGGCACCAGGAATGCTTGAGAGAGGAAAGCAGCCAAAATGCCTGCATTAATAAGCCAGCTCCCGCAGTGGGGGACCACAGCTTAATCCCACGAGGAAACTCCAGGGAATGCTGTAAAACACATGCCTCGGATTTATCCTCACACCCCCAGCAAAGTAACTGGGGGATTTTTACAGAGGAATCCACATTCATCATGGGTGGAAGGCTGCTCCCAGGGTTGTTGCTTCCCCAGCACATGCAGTGTGGCCTCCTATTTCTAAAGAAAGCCCCAGGACCAGCGCTGCAGATACTGTACATGCGTCTTAGCTCTGTGCGCCAAACCCCAGTGGCCATGCTAGGCCCAAAGTCAGTCCGCTTGTCTCCATTTCCTCAATTCCTCCAGCTCTCCTGAGCTTCCTTGAGAGAACCATGTAAAGGGGAAGAGAATTATGACCTCTCCCGAGGTTTTGGCTCAGAATGAAAAAATTTGTCAAGGAAGAGCCAGTTTCATCTAACCAAATATTCAATAAACTGTGACAAGGTAGCCAGGCCTACAAATTTCCTCAAAGTGATATAAAAATGTATTTATATAGAGAGCTAAGTGGCATTTCTCTATATATGAATATGTAAATTCCTAGGTTCGTAAGTTTCTGTGGTTGAGAATGAGAATGAGACAGTGAGTACAGAGCCATGAATTCATAAAAATATTTTAAAGGAGCTCTTTCCAACCTTTTGGTGTGTTATGTTATTAAGGTACAGTAGACTTGCAAAGTATCTTGTAAATTTAAAAGTTTAATGCATCATTTGCAAAAGTTTTCCACTGAGTTTGCTGTAAAAAAAAAAAGAGGGGGGGGCAGTGATGAGAAAACGACGTCATCTCAACCTTTCCCCTTGAGAAGAGCTGTCTGCTTGGCTTCCGCAGCCAGAGCCTCCATCCTTCCCTGCATCCTGAGGACCCANAGTTTTCCACTGAGTTTGCTGTAAAAAAAAAAAGAGGGGGGGGCAGTGATGAGAAAACGACGTCATCTCAACCTTTCCCCTTGAGAAGAGCTGTCTGCTTGGCTTCCGCAGCCAGAGCCTCCATCCTTCCCTGCATCCTGAGGACCCAGAGCTTCTTGCATGGACGGGCTCGCTGTGTGCAGACACGGGTTGTACCCAGTGCAAGCACACCTAGCCTAGGGTTGACAGAGCACTGAAATCTCACCCACACTCCCCTCACCACGCCAAGCACCCCCATGGAGGGCTGCATCTGGCAAGAAGAGGCATCTTTTATTAATCTGCACAAAAGCACCATGTGGTCAGCAGCATTCATCTGTGCAATATGTACTATGTGCAAGCACCAGTGACCCGGAGTTATCAATTTAAGCATCACAAGAACAGGACACAGAGAAGAAAGACTTGTCCAGAGTTTCCTGTGGTTGCCATAACAAAGTGTCACAGATAGGGTGGCTTCAACAGCATTCATTTATTTCCTCACAGTTCTGGAGGCTGCCAGTCCAGGATCATGGTGTCCACAGGGTTAGTTCCTTCCGGGGTTCTCTCACGAGCCTGTGTATGACCGTCTTCTCCTCGGGCTTTCATATGGTCTTGCTTCTGTACATGTCTGTATCTTCATCTCCTCTTCTTATAAGGACACCAGTCGTATGTATTTGGGCCCACCCTAATGACCTCATTTTAACTGATTCACTCCTTTAAAGACTATCTCCAAATATAGTCACATTCTCAGGTCCTGGGGAGTTGGGACTTCAACATATGGATTTCAAGAGGGGGAACACAATTCAGCCCATCACACAGGGCAACATAGAAAGGCATTGATGATGCCAGAAATAGAACTTGATATTTGCTGACTTCCTTTCTATGAAGCTCTGGGGCTTATTCCAAAGCCATCGTGTCCCTGTCAACCCTCGTTTTTGACAGAGGTGTAGATGGAATTGCAGACACTAAGAAGAAGAAGAAGAAGGAAAAAAAAAAAACAGCGGTTCTGCCTCACTGCTGTTTCTGCTTAGCAAGTCATGCTGCCACCCCTAAACGGAGCCAGGATCTCCTGTGACACCCACATAATACCCACCTCCGCTGGTTCCTTCAGCAGAAGGGAATGTCATTCTAGAGCCAAGAGCTCACAGATGCCTGTTAGACATCCACTCCCCTCCACTGAGCAGTCGCCTCCCACCTGATCTACACAAAGAATTTGTTTTTGTTATTCGGTCACCAAGTCACGTCCAACTCGTTGCAACCCCATGAAACTGCAGCACACCAGGCTTCCCTGTCCTTTGCTAGCTCCTGGAGTTTGCTCAGATTCGTGTCCATTGAGTCAGTGATGCTGTCTAGCCATCTCATCATCTGCTACCCCCTTCTCCTTTGTCTTCAGTCTTTCCCAGCATCAGGGTCTTTTTTCCAATGAGTCGGCTCTTCACATCACATGGACACAGTGTTGGAGCTTCAGTATAAATCCTTCCAATGAATATTCAGCATTGATTCCCTTTAGAATTGACTGGCTTGATCTCCTTGCTGTCCAAGGGGCTCTCAAGAGTCTTCTCCAGCACCACAATTCGAAAGCATCCATTCTTCGGCACTCAACCTTCTTTAGGGTCTAACTCTCACATCTGTACACGACTACTGGAAAAACCATATTTTTGACTATACAGACTTTTGTTGGCAAAGTGATGTCTCTGCTTTTTAACATGCTGTCTAGGTTTGTCATAGCTCTCCTTCCAACGAGCAAGCATCTTTTCACTTCATGGCTGCAGTCACTGTCCACAGTGGTTTGAGAGCTCAAGGAAATAAAATCTGTCACTGCTTCCACTTTTTCCCCTTTTATTTGCCATGAAGTGATGGGACTGTCACTTCATAGCTTCATTGAGTTATGCAAGCCCCTTTGCCATGACAAGGCTATGGCCCGTGAAGGGGACACACAGATGTGTTTCCACAAACCTAGCTTCCAGACACATTTCTGCACGATGAAGACATCATATAATGAAGCCCTTTCTGTGTCAAACGTCTGCAGGAAAAAGGCTATGCTCACCTCCATTCAGGGCTCTGGATGATCCATGTCAATAGAACCTCCTAAAATTGTGCAGTGCACAACCCGTGTAACTGTACTGGGCAGCCATGCCACAGCATTCATACCCCTGACTCCATAAGTTATTTCTATCTGTTCCCTCCTTTCCCCTCTTCTTAACCTCTTGTTCCTTCTTAGTCCTCTGTTATGTTAAAGCTGCTTTTCCCTCAAAATCAATCAGCCAAGGGACCGCACTGTAACCTGTTACCCAGATCTCCCCCAGTTACAACCCCATCCTGGTGTTCACACTCTTGCACAGCCACCTCCGACATTGCACCAGGGTGTTTGATAGAATGCTGCAGAAATGATGGCACGTCACTTCCAAGATCAGCTTGTAAAGAAACAGTGGCTTCAGCCTTGATCATTTTCTCTCTCTTGCTCTCTTGTATCTCTCGCTCTGGAGGAAGCCATGTCATAAGAAATCTTGCAGTAAGATCCACTAACAAGGAACTGAAGCTTCCTGCTAACACACATGAGTTAGCTCAGAAACAGACACCCTCCCCAGACCCAGGCGATCTTCAGATGACTGCAACCCTGGCTGACCCACAGCTAAGCTGCTCCTGGATTTCTGACCCACAGAAATCATGAGACAGTAAATGTTTGTTGTTTTCAAACTGATAAGTTTGGGGTCACTTGACACATAGCAACAGATACTGAAGGTAGGCAAAGCACATGCTGGGTCAGATCAAGTCAGCCCCTCACACTCACAGAATCACCTCCCCTGAGCTGGGTTTGGATGTTCTTTCCCAAATTTCATCAGAAGGGGTTATAAGATACAGCCATGGAGAAATCCCCACCAATTTTGCAGCACACCTGCCATTAAGCATATCAGTTCCTGCTTCACTAACTTTGCAGTGCTCTTTGTAAGGGGCATGTGAGAAATACTTTAAAACAGGATCTTGCTTCATTTAAGTATTCATTATTGGAACTCCTGCAGTTACGAGTTTACCTAGAGAAGCAAAAATCTCCACTTATAATATTAGTCCTCTCTCTTTAATATTCATCCCACATTCACACAAGGGTCCATCCCTTCCTTTTCTATCAACATTTTTGTTGTTCAACCTTTCCCTGGTTGACAGAGGATCAATATCCTAGGAGCACAATGGAAAGTGATTGCAAAGTATAATTGCAAATATTACAGAGAAAGGAGGCAGGATTTCATAAAGTCTATGAGGGTGAGGTTGAGGAAATGCTGGCTTCATGTACAAAGGGTTTGAGGAATGCATATTGGGGAGCGTTAGAGCAGTTAACAGCTGAAGAGAGGAAAACAGCCAGGACAATGATACCATGAAGACTTTGAAAAGATCAGTTTGAATATCAAAGGAATAAGAGAGGCTCTCTAGAAAATTGATAAAGTCCTCAAAGAGTTTTTGCAAAAAAAAATAACACTTTTATGATCATGCTGCAAAAGTCAAACATGAATTTGAGAATGTCATTTCATTCTACCATATACTTTTGTTGGGAAAATTCCACCAAAAAAGTCAGTCCTTGCTTTACTGTGTTCGTTCAATGAGCAGATTGATAGTTGCATGTGCAAATCCAATTTTGTTAAGTGTAAAATAAAATAAACTTGTTTTTTAATGATTTTTGCTTTCACTTTTTAAGGAGCAGTGCAACAAAGTTCTGTTATAAATATTAACTGTGAAATGTTTGTCCCATCTTTAAAGCCAATTTAAAGTAGCCCTTTTCCACTTCCAAGTGTACCAAGGTATCAAAGACTAAAGCTAGCAGAAGGGGAAAAAAAAAACATTCTTCTCCTAAGGAACTGGACTGTGGCCTCCTTCCTGATATCTGAGCTTTGTACCTTTCATATTTGACTTTTTGCCCAGACTTCTGGGAAGCTAAGTATGGTTCTGCTCCCAATCCAGGGTGTAGGTGTTTCCCACATTCTGGAATACAGGGGTCTGTTCCACTGAGTTTTGATACTATCTACCTAGTGGTAGCAGCAGATTCCCCAGGTTAAGGGCTCAGTCCTACAAAACTGCCCCCAACCCTGATGCCAATCACAAGTCCAGGTTGTTACCTCTGCTTCCAACTGATGAGTTATAGGCTGGAGGTTTCAACGCCCCCCTCGTTGCATGTGTGCTAAGTTCCTTCAATTGTGTCCAACTCTTTATGACCCTATGGACTGTAGCCTGCCAGGTTCTTCTGTCCATGGGATTCTCAGGACAAGAATACTGGAGTGGGTTTGCCATGCCCTCATCCAAGGGATCTTCCCAACCCAGGGACTGAACCTGAGTCTCTTGCATCTCCTGTATTGGCAGGCAGGTTCTTACCACCAGCACCACACAGGAAAGCCGACCTCCCTCCCGGGGTTCAATCAATTTGCTAGAGTGGCTCACAGAACTCAGAGAAACATTTTACTTACTAGGTTACTGATTTATTATAAAAGGCTGCTACTGGGGAGCAGCCAGATGGAAGAGATCCACAGGGCAAAGTACATGGGAAGGGGCACAGAGTTTCCATGCCCTCTCTGAGCACACCACTCTCAGAACATCAACACAATTCACCAACCCTGGAAGCTCTCCAAACCTGCCCTTTGCATTTTTACAGAGACTTCATTACAGAAGCATAATTGATTAAATCATTGGCCATTGGCGATTGATTCCACCTCCAGGCCTTCTCTCCTTCCAGAGGTCAGGTGAGTGGGGCTAAAACTTCCAACATTCTGATCACCTTGTTGATTATCTAATCAACCAGTGAATCCTATCCTTCGATGTCGTCCAATTCACCTCTTTAACATAACAAAAGAGCACTTTTGTCTCTCTCAGCACTTAGGAAATTCCAAAGGTTTTAGGAGCTCTGTGCCAGAAATGGGGACAAAGACCAAATAAATATTTCTTATTATAAATCACAATATGACACTGAGTCAAACTTTGTGGCTATCACGTTTTGCTGTTGTTCAGTCACTAAGTTGTGTCTGACTCTTTGCGACCCCGTGGACTGCTGCATGCCAGGCTTCTCTGTCGTTCACTATCTCCTGGAGTTTGCTCAGACTTTATGCTTGGTCCCAGATTTTCTTGGTATCCATCCGTCACTAAAAAACAGTTGAATATGTATGTTGTAGACAAGAGTCTCAGATCCTTTGTAGAGAGAGGCAGCACATTAATTATGAGCAAGTTCTGAAGCCGCCTCTTGGGAGATCAGCAGTCTCATCACCCTTCTCCAGCCTCTTTATTGTCATTGACAGGGCTAGTCCCATGCTGCTTCCCCCAGCCTCCTTTCTTATTTTTTCTAACACATGGTACTCTGGTTAATTTTCTTCCTACATTTCCGTCCTTTCCTTCTGGCTTCCCCTTTTCAATATAGAAACTTCCCTTTCTGGAACATTTGCTCTCATATGTGTCCAGACAGTGTCCAGAAGGCTGTGCAGCTAAGTCACTTTAGTCGTGTCCAACTCTGTGTGATCCTATGGAATGTAGCCCCCCAGGCTCCTCCATCCATGGCATTCTCCAGGCAAGAATACTGGAGTGGGTTACCATGCCCTCCTCCAGAGGATCTTCCCGATGCAGGGATCAAACCCATATCTCCTGCATTTCAAGAGGATCCTTTACTTCTAGGCCACCAGAGAAGTCCCGTCTAGAAAGCTGCAATGGTCCAAAAGCTATACTGTCCAAGTCAACAAAGTTTATCTTAAGACCACTCTAGAGTTACTTATTTTGATGTCCACTCTTTCAGCTCACCAGACACTCATTTTATTTTTTAGCCTATATTTAAGGTAGGCAAAAGGTATAAAGAACAATGCAATGAATACCTGTGTGCCCTATCCAGCTTAAGCAATAAAACATGGCTACAAAGATAATGTCTTCTACCTTCAGCTCATTTTCAATTATGAAAAGAAGCAGGCAGAAGGGTTGTATTTGAAGGCAGCCTGGGAATTGTTGCAATCACAAATAATGAACATAGGGACCATAATTTCTGGTTTACATGCACTCCCACAGGTATTTAATCATCCTTACATTCTGATGAGCTGTCTATTGTTCTTTCCATTTAGGGATGAATAAAAAGGTTAAGTTGATGAGTTGGTGATGGGCAAGGAAACCTGGTGTGCTGCTGTCTATAGGATCACAAAGAGTCAGACATGACTGAGCAACTGAATGGAAAAAGGTTAAGAGATGATCTGATGTAATAGATGCAACAGAAACACATGGACCACAGAGCAGATGCGTGGGTTTGAGTCCTGACCCCAATATGTGCTAAGAGTGTAACGCAGGCCCAATTACTTAAATGTTCTATGACTCTAGATTTCTCATCTCTAAAATGGGAGTAATAATATTACTTACTTCCTGAGGTTTTCCTAAAGATTAAACTTATGCTTCGAAGGAGAGCCTGGCACATTATAAGTGATTATGAGGTGCTGCTCCTGTCACTGCTACCACTATTTCTGGGATTATTATTATTATATGAATTGCCAAGAAAAGAGAGCTATATTCTCCTACATAATTCTCTATCTCCAAGAGTCTCAAATGCCTACAGCCAATAGACAGCTATAGCCAATCAGCTTCTACCACAGGTTTAGCTACACCTCAGGCTCAGAACCCAGCCATCTGGTACTTAGGAGAATTTAAGTAGCCCATAGCCTGCTGTTCAAGATTCATCTTGTCAGTCTTGGTGTTTGGCGCCATTCTGATCTTGTGCCCTATGGACACTGGGGATCTGTCCTATGCCTCAGCATCCATTTTCCCAAGAGTACAAGGAATGGAGGTGCACAGGGTGTCTTGCAACCAGATCTTCCTAAAGCAAAACACCTGCTGAGACTACTCTATCTGGCACGTCCTTGCCTGGCTGGGGTGACACCCTCAAGCTTCTGATCATACCACCATCAAGCGAATCCCCTTGCTCAGTGAACATGATGGGTCTCTGAAACTGAGACCTCCTTGGTCTTTATCAGCCCACCAATAACTAGGTCTTCTTCCAACTAGAGGCAGTCAGTTTGGGAATGTCACTTCTTCATGTCTACCAACTTCCACTTTCCCTTTTAACTACATAATTCGATTTTCTTTTTTTTAAATCAATGGCTTCTTGCTAATCAACCTCCTGCCTTGGCATTTGCCCATAAGCTTATAAAGCAATCCAAAGCACTGGGCTAGGTTAGGCCTTAGCACAAATGCAATTGCACTTTTATTGCTGCCATAATTTTGAGTTGCTGAGTAATGAGATTGATTTCTCAGAGAAGTGAAAGGCAAATATGTGGCCACTCAGCAGCCAACTTCTATTTCTTTATAATCTGGTGCTGCCAAGGACTGTGTCTTGTTTTTCTTCCTTTCTGGTCATGGCAACCTCAATAGTCGAGAACCGCTGGGTCGGGTTTCAACCCAAGCAAGCTATGTCTGGTCCTATTTATTATTTTAAAGATTTACGTGGAGGGGCAAGATTTCCTGAAATGTGCAGAAGGAGCTTGGCAGACTCTCTGTCCAGCAAAATAACTATTTAATTGGTGAAAATTATTTGTTAAAAAAGTATTTAAAGTCTCTAGAAATTGTCCTAATTGTGTACAGCAAGGGGAGAAACATTCATCCCAGGAAATCTACTGCACCTCAGCAGGAACAGTGGGAGCCTGGGGGCATTTGAGCCACACCTCACTCCATTGCTCCTTACCCCCAGCCGCACATTACAGAAGCTCTGCCCCAAGTCACTGTGGCCGAGAAGAAGCTTCTCTCTCCTTCCAGCTGCCAGGGGAACTTCTGCTTCACCTTCGCAGGGGCAGGCTATTAGTTTTTCTCATCCCTCTCCCCAGCCCCAGGTTGCAGAAATTCTATTCTGGTTGATCCTGCAGAGAGGACAGGTCACAAAAATAGAAGAAAACAGAAGACTTGGACAATGCATAAACCAACTAGGACTGAAAGACATCTATAAATCACTCGACCGAATGGCGGCAGAATACACATTCTACTTATAAACACATGGAACATTCTCTAGGATAGGCCTTATTCTATGAACAAAGCAAGCCTAAATATGGAATTAAATTAGAAATCAATACCAGAAGGAAACATGGGAACTTTACAAATATGTGGAGATTAAACAAAATGCCACTATTTAACCAATGGGGCAAAGAAGGAATTATAAGGAAAATTAGAAAACACTTTGAGATGAATGAAAACAAATACACAACACATCAAAACATATGGAATGTATGAAAATAGTGCTCTGAGGGAAATTTACAGCTGTAAACACCTATTTTTTTTTTTAATAAGAGAGAATGCAAATCAATAACCTAGCCTTTCAACTAGGAAAATAAGAGTAAGCTAAATCCCTTTTTAAAAGCAGAAGGAAAGAAATAATAAAGATCAGAGCAGGGGGTAAGATGAAATAAAGAATAGAAAAACAGTCTAGAAAATAAAAACCAAAATTTGGTTCTTTAAAAAGACGAACAAAACTGGCAAACCTTTAGCTAGAGTGACCAAGGAAAAAGGAGAGGATACTTAATACTAAAATGAGAACATCACCACTGACCTTATAGAAATAGAAAGAATTATAAAGGAACACTATGAATAACTAAAAAATCAGATAAAATAGATGAAGTAGGAACTTCTTAAAAAAACACAAATTACCAAAACTGATCCAAGAAGACATAGAAAATCTGAATATACTTGCAATAAGTAAAGAAATTGAATTAGTAATTTTAAAACTTCCCACAAACAAAAGCTCAGGCCCAAATAATGCACCAGTAAATTCTACCAAAACTCAAAGAATCAATACCAATCCTTCATTAAATCTTCCAAAACATCCAAGAACACTTTTCAATTTGTTCTATGAGGTCATTATTACTCTGATATCAAAACAAAACAAAAACTCCACTAGAAAACTATATACCAATATAATTTAAACAACATATTTGGACAAATAGGTAACAAAATACTAACAAATGGATTACAACAACATATGAAAGGCATTATATGCAATAAACAAATGAGATTTATCCTAGGAAAGCAAATTGGTTTAATATCTGAAAATCAACTCATAATGATTTGAATAATGTACCACATTAACAGAATAAATGAAAAATAAATATCATTTCAAAAGATGCAGAAAAATCATTTGACAGAATCCAGTACTTTTTCAATAAGGTATTGAAACTACTGTACAATTGCACTCGTATCACCATTAGCAAAGTAATGCTCAAAATTCTCCAAGCCAGGCTTCAATAGTATGTGAACCAGGAACTTCCAGATGCTCAAGCTGGTTTTAGAAAAGGCAGAGGAACCAGGGATCAAATTGCCAACATCCGTTGGATCATTGAAAAAGTAAGAGAGTTCCAGAAAAACATCTACTTCTGCTTTATTGACTGTGCCAAAGCCTTTGACTCTGTGGATCACAACAAACTTTGGAAAATTCTTCAAGAAATAAGAGTACCAGACCACCTGACCTGCTTCCTGAGAAATCTGTCTGCAGGTCAAGAAGCAACAGTTAGAACTGGACATGGAACAATAGACTGGTTCCAAATCAGGAAATGAGTACATTGGGGCTGTATATTGTCACCCTGCTTCTCTAACTTATATGCAGAGTATACCATGAGAAATGCTGGGTTGGATAAGCTGGAATCAAGATTGCAGGGAGAAATATCAATAACCTCAGATATGTGGATGACACCACCCTTATGGCCAAAAGTGAAAAAGAATTAAAGAGCCTCTTGATGAAAGTGAAAGAGGAAAGGGAAAAAGCTTGCTTAAAACTCAACATTCAGAAAACTAAGATCATGGCATCTGGTCCCATCACTTCATGGCAAATAGATGGGGAAACAATGGAAACAGTGACAGAGTTTAATTTTCTGGGCTCCAAAATCACTGCAGATGGTGATTGCAGCAATGAAATTAAAAGACACTTGCTCCTTGGAAGAAAAGTTATGACCCACCTAGACAGCATATTAAAAAGCAGAGACATTACTTTGCCAACAAAGGTCCGTCTAGTCAAAGCTATCATTTTTCCAGTAGTCAAGTATGAATATGAGAGTTGGACTCTAAAGAAAAGTTGAGCACCGAAGAATTGATGCTTTTGAATTGTGGTATTAGAGAAGACTCTTGAGAGTCCTTTGGACCACGAGGAGATCCAACCAGTCCATCCTGAAGGAAATCAGTCCTGAATGTTCATTGGAAGGACTGATACTAAAGCTGAAGCTCCAATACTTTGGCCACCTGATGCAAAGAACTGACTCATTTGAAAAGACCCTGATGCTGGGAAGGATTGAAGGCAGGAAGAGAAGGGATGACAGAGGATAAGGTTGGACGGAATCACAGACTCGCTGGACATGAGCTTGAGTAGGCTCATGGAGTTGGTGATGGACAAGGGAGCCTGGTGTGCTGCAGTCCCTGGGGTCACAAAGAGTCAGACACGACTGAGCAATTGAACTGAACTGAATACCTTTTCGTAATAAAATAATAAAAACTCAAGATACTCTATATAGAAGGAAAATTTTTCAACTTGCTAAAAGGATCTAACAGAATCCACAGCATCATACTTTTTTTTTCATCAGTGTACAAAAGCTTTAATAAAATATTTTTACATTCTGTTCTTCATACAAAAATCTTCAAAATGAGTGTATTTTATATTCACTCTATGTCACAATTCTAATGCCAAATTTTTATGAGAGATACTTAAATTTGTTGAGATTTTACAAAATTTATCATTGAAAAAATAGATTCACATATTGAAGTTATTATAAGCATACTTACACACTTTTCAAAAACTGAATCATCAGTTTTTATTTTTTTTTCAATTTAATTTTTTTAGTTTCATTTTTATTTTATTTTACTTTACGATACTGTATTGGTTTTGCCATACATTGACATGAATCTGCCACAGGTGTATACGAGCTCCCAATCACCTCCCACCTCATATCATATATCTGGATCATCCCCGTGCACCGGCCCCAAGCATCCTGTATCCTGTATCAAACACAGACTGGTGCTTCATTTCTTACATGATAGTATACATGTTTCAGTGCCATTCTCCCAAATCATCCCATCCTCACCCTCTCCCTCAGAGTCCAAAAGTCTATTCTATACATTTGTGTCTCTTTTGCTGTCTCGCATACAGGGTCATGATTACCATCTTTCTAAATTCCATATATATGTGTCAGTATGCTGTATTGGTGTTTTTCTTTCTGGCTTACTTCATTCTGTATAATCGGCTCGTTTCATCCATTTCATTAGAACTGATTCAAATGTATTCTTTTTAATGTCTGAGTAATACTCCATTGTGTATATGTACCACAGCTTNTTCCTGTGGTCATGTATGGATGTGAGAATCAGACTGTGAAGAAGGCTTAGAGCCGAAGAATTGATGCTTTTGAACTGTGGTGTTGGAGAAGACCCTTGAGAGTCCCTTGGACTGCAAGGAGATCCAACCAGTCCATTCTTAAGGAGATCAACCCTGGGATTTCTTTGGAAGGAATGATGTTAAAGCTGAAACTCCATTACTTTGGCCACCTCATGCGAAGAGTTGACTCACTGGAAAAGACTCTGATGCTGGGAGGGATTGGGGGCAGGAGGAGAAGGGGACGACCGAGGATGAGATGGCTGGATGGCATCACTGACTCGATGGACGCGAGTCTGAGTGAACTCTGGGAGATGGTGATGAACAGGGAGGCCTGGCGTGCTGCGATTCATGGGGTCGCAAAGAGTCAGACACGACTGAGTGACTGAACTGAACTGAACTGAACTGAAGCAGGAAATGGCAAGAGGAAACATTGACCTATTAGAAATTAGTGAACTAAAATGGACGGGGATGGGTGAATTTAATTCAAATGACCATTGTATCTACCACTGTGGGCAAGAATCCCAGAAGAAATGGAGTAGCCTTCATAATCAATCAAAGAGTCAGAAATGCAGTACTTGTGTGCAATCTCAAAAACAACAGAACGTCCGTTGGATCATAGAAAGAGCAAGAGAATTCCAGAAAACATCTACTTCTGCTTCATTAACTATGCTAAAGCCTTTGACTGTGTGGATCACAACAAACTGTGGAAAATTCTTAAAGAGATAGGAATACCAGACCATCCTACCTGTCTCCTGAGAAACTTGCATGAGGTTCAAGAAGCAAAGGTAGAACCTTACATGGAATAACTGACTGCTTCAAAACTGGGAAAGGAATATGACAAGGCTGTATATTGCCACCATCATGTGAAATGCCAGGCTGGATGACTCACAAGCTCAGATCAAGATTGCTGGGAGAAATATCAACAACCTCAGAAGACATGCAGATTATACCACTCTAACAGTAGAAAGCAATGAGGAATTGAAGAGCCTCTTGTTGAGGTTGAAAGAGGAGAGTGGAAAAGCTGGCTTAAAACTCTACATTCAGGGACTTCCCTGGTGGTCCAGTAGCTAAAGACTCTGTGCTCCCAATGCAAGAGTCAGGGAACTAGATCCTACATATCACAACTAAGATTGCTGCTGCTGCTGCTGCTGCTGCTGCTGCTANTGTATAATTAATCCCCAGAGATATAGGGGAAGGCACTGCACCCTTAAAACAAGAAAATATAAGAGGAAATACTAAAAGAGCTCTTGAAAATTAAAAAATATATAACAAGCGAGCAGCTCGTTAGAATGGTATTAAGAATAAGTTAAGGGAAACTCCAAAGAGAAGCCCAGAATGCCAAAGAAATGGAAAATAAGATAAAGTATAATAAGATTATAACACCAGTGAGAAGATATTTGACCAACAGAAGCTCTAGAAAGAGAGAAACAAAAGGGGGAAATTATTGAAGCAATTAACCAGGACATGAATTTCCAGATTGAAAGGGCCACCAAGTACCAGAACAAAGAATGGAAAACAGCACCCACCCACTGATTTTCAAAAATATTAGGAACAAGATAGCATCAAATTTCTCAATATCAGCGTTCACAGAAGCTAGAAACAATGGAGAAATACCTTGAAATTTTTGAGTCAAGGAGAGATGATTTCCATTCTATAACTTTATATTCTGCCAAAGTATTAATCATGTGTGAGTATACAACAGAAAATCACCTCCCACATACAAGATTTCAAAAATATTGCCTTCCTTAAAACCTTCCTAAGAAAACTACTGAAGGATATTCTCCACCAAGATGACGGAAAAAAATCAAAAAGAGAAAGACCAGGATCCAGGAAATAAGGAATTTAATACAAGAGAGAGTCAAGGGAATTCCCAATTTGATGATAAAGGGAAGGAAGCTCCAGGATGACAGATGAGTGAGAGACCAGGATGCAGCAGGAGGACCAAGAAAAGAATTAAACCAATATACAATTTTTAGTACATAATTTTTATGTGTCAACATATTTAAGAGAAAATTATAATTCTGCCAGGGACCTTGGGGATAAAACAGTGATGGGTACATAAAAACCAAGTAAATGACAAATCAAGGCAATTACAACCCAAGGAAAACAAAAAACTACGTCCAGGAGAAGAAACACAGTCGTGATACAGCATGTCATTCAAGCTGAGATTAATATAACCATAATAATATAAACATTGAATACTAATATTACCAAAAAGTGATAATATAATCATATTAGGAGGATAGAAAGAAATGTGTTCAGGAGGATAAGAAAGATAAATCCTCTTCTTACACAAAAAGAAGTTAATAAATGGTAAGTAGATTTATAAAACACAGAGTAAGAATGTTATTTAGAAATATGGAGTTAATACTAGAAGAAAACAGCTAAAAGATTTGGAAATGGCTGCCTTGAGGGAGAAAAAAGTCAGGAGAAAGGAAAAATGCTGCCTTCCCTTCAAAGACTTATACGGATATTTGTTCTTTTAAACCAAGTACATGAAATTTAAATATGGACTGCATATTAGATGATAGCACAGAATTAACATTAAATTTCTTAGTTATTATTATGGTATTATTTTATATAGGAGAATTCCTTTAATTCTTAGGAGATGCATGATGAAGTATGTAGGTATAAATGACACAACGCAACATGTAAAGTGAAGTGTTACTGTTGTATCCAGCTCTTCATGACCCCATGGTCTGAAACCCACCAGGCTCCTCTGTCCATGGGATTCTGCAGGCAAGAAGACTGGAGTGGGTTGCCATTCCCTTCTCCAGGGGATCTTCCCAACCCAGGGATCAAACCCAAGTCTCCTGCATCGCAGGCAGATTCTTTACTGTCTGACCCACCAGGGAAGGTATGACAGTGTAATATACTTTTAAATTTTTCAGCAAAGAATAAGATAGGTAGATGATAGACACCAAGTAGGTAGAGATGAAAGACAGATATAGACAGATAAATAAGAGATTATAGAGATGAGAAGATAAAGAAATGTGACAAAATGTAGTCGATGAGACTAGATAAAGTAGATGTAGATGTTCACTGTATTTTTCTTTCAACTTTTCAATCATTGTTTAAATTTTTCAAAATGTGTGGTGGAAAATCAGATATATTGTTATTCTGATGAAAATAAAACACTAGGCCCAATGCTTATGTATATTATATATAATATATAACATGCATACTAGCTATCATTAACATTTTTTATCATAATCATTATTTCTCACCAAGTGAGATGCCATTTAACAGAAATGATAGTGATAGATCACTGATTGTTACACTTGGATAATAAGAAAAAAAAATCTTAGCCAAAGACAATTTTTACTTCACCATTCACCCACCCACCCATCTACCCAGGGTCTAGGGCTAATGTGTAGCACTGGAAACAAGCAAATATGCTCTTTCCTCCTATGTAATGTTCATGGGCCGTACCTCAATGATATTGAGTGATAATTGTGGTCATTTCTGGTTTGTGATGGTCCAGAAAATGACCAGTGGCCTGGGTAAAGAGATATGAAGGAAGTAGAATCACAGATCTTGAAAGGACAGGTAGTGCTTCTCAGGTGTTCAACTTGGTGGATCTGGGTGAACAACAGTATGTTGCCTAGAATGAGGTCAGCCACCTGGACCTTTACAGTACCTTGCTCAGAGTTGTTTTACACTGACTCCCAACCCCAAGAGCCACCCCAAGACCTGGAGCCTGTTGTGTCATTGCTATCCATTTCTAAATGTATTACATTCACACCCACCCATATGCCCTGTTACCATTTTCTGTTCACTTGAGAAGAGTTGTAATGTCTTCCCAGAGTCTAGCCTAACAACTAAATGACTCATGTCCTAACAAGCTCAGCTGAACTGCAGATTTAGAAACTCCAGCATGCACCTCCCCACCCTGGTCACTTATAGCTGCTTAGAAATCCATTGTGATAATGAGACAACCTCAAAGGAACTCATCTTCACGTGTCTCTGTTCCGAAGCTTAAGTCATTTCCAGTTGGTATTTTCTGCATCTAGTTTGAGTCCCTAGCCTCTGAATAACATGGGGTGTGGGAGGGTGTGTATGTGTGTGTGATTTATAGACACACAAATATGTACAGTTGATTCTCTATTCATAGATTCATGTCCATGAATTTGCCTGCTTGGTAAAATTTATTTGTAACACCCAAATCAATACTTTCACAGTCATTTATGGACATGCTCAGAGAAGCTAAAAAACAAGTCAAGTGGCCTGGTGTGCACCTTCCCAGCTGAGGCTGAACAAGGCCACATTCTGGCTTCAGCTATCGGACTATAAACAAGTGTCTCATCGGAAGTCTATTTAATGCCTTGCCCCCCCTTTTTTTTTTTTTGGCATTCTCATGCTTTATCTGGTGGTTTTGTTATTTAAAATGGACCCCCAAGGATAGTGCTGGCTGGTGCTTTCAAGCCCAAGAAGGTTGTGACAGCCCTTCGGGAGAAAATACACGAGTTAGATGAGCTTCAATCAGGCGTGAGTTCAGTGCTGTCGGCCATCAGTTCAATGTTAGTGAATCAGCAATATATATTAGATAAGTTTCTTTAAAGAGAAACACATAAAACAAGGCTATGCATTGATTGGCTGACAGAAATGTTTCAACCTGAGGCTTTAAAAAACCTAACCCTACTAGGTTATTAAAAGATACTGAGTATAGCCTCCTGTGCTATACAGTAGGTCCTTGTTGGTTATCTATTTTATATATAGTAGTGTGTATATTTTAACTGCAAACTCCTAATTTATCCCTCTCTCTGCCTCCCCTTTGATAACCATAAGTTTGTTTTCTATATCTGTAAGTCTATTTCTGCTTTGTAAATAAGTTCATTTGTATCCTTTTTTTAGATTCCACATATAAGAAATATAATATGACATGTGTCTTTTCCTGGCTTACTTAGTGTGATAATAATAATCTCTACATTGCTTTGTAGACCACAGCTACCATAAATAATAAGAATCGACTATGCAATATGTGTTTGAGTATCCATAAGTTTGTGTACATATGAAAGTGAAGGTTGCTCAGTCATGTCTAACTCTTTGCGACCCCATGAACTATACTGTCCATGGAATTCTCCAGGCCAGAATACCAGAGTGGGTAGCCTTTCCCTTCTCCAGGGCATCTTCCCAACCCAGGAATCAAACCTAGATCTCCCACTTTGCAGGCAGATTCTTTACCAGCTGAGCCACCAGGGAAGCCCGAGAGTACTGGAGTGGGTANCCAGGCCAGAATACCAGAGTGGGTAGCCTTTCCCTTCTCCAGGGCATCTTCCCAACCCAGGAATCAAACCTAGATCTCCCACTTTGCAGGCAGATTCTTTACCAGCTGAGCCACCAGGGAAGCCCGAGAGTACTGGAGTGGGTAGCCTATCCCTTCTCCAGCAGATCTTCCTGACCCAGAAATTAAACCGGGGTCTCCTGCATTGCAGGCGGATTCTTTACCAACTGAGCTATCAGGGAAGCCCATGTACACATTTATGTATGTATATAAGTATGTGTCTTTCCAATGGCTCTATGAAAAGTAATATGAACAGGTCCTACTTTGTTGATTTTTTTCAAAACAATCACCAAATACTTCCCCCAGGGTCACATGGTAAAATCCTAAGATGTAGTTGAAAGGCAGCAGGAATGCAAAGCGTGTGGCTGACAAGGATTTAATCACCAATGTATACAAACAGCTTATACAGTTTAAAAAAAAAATCAAAAAGTAGGCAGCCCACCAGGCCCCCGCGTCCCTGGGATTCTCCACGCAAGAACACTGGAGTGGGTTGCCATTTCCTTCTCCAATGCATGAAAGTGAAAAGTGAAAGTGAAGTCACTCAGTCGTGTCTGACTGTTCGCGACCCAATGGACTGCAGCCTACCAGACTCCCCCGTCCATGGGATTTTCCAGGCAAGAGTACTGGAGTGGGGTGCCATTGCCTTCTCTGAAAAAATAGGCAGAAGATCTAAAAAGACATTTCTCCAAAGAAGCACAAAGATGGCCAATAGGCACATAAAAAGATACTCATGATCACTAATTATTATAGAAATGCAAATCAAAACTATCAGGAAGAGTGGCCATCATCAAAAAGTCTACAAATAATAAATGCTGGAGAAGGTGTGGAGAAAAAACTATCTTCCTTCACTGTTGGGAATGTAAGCCCTCCTACACTGTTAATGTGTTAGTCGCTTAGTCGCGACTGACTCTTTGCAATTCCAGACTATAGCCTGCCAGGCTCACCAGTCCATGGCATTCTCCAGGCAAGAATACTGGAGCGGGTAGCCATTCCCTTCTCCAGGGATCTTCTCAACCCAGGGATCGAACCCAGGTCTCCTGCATTGCAAGGCAGATTCCTTACTCTCTGAGCCACCAAGGAAGCCACACTGTTGAAAGGAGTTCCTTAAAAACCTGCAATCCCACTCCTGGGCACATATCCAGAGAAAAACATAATTCAGAAAGACACACACACCCCAGTGCTCATTGCAGCACTATTTACAATTGCCTAGACACAGAAACGACCTAAATGTCCATCAAGAGATGACTGGATAAAGAAGACATGGCATATATATATATATATATA